>NC_046136.1:1195792-1355792 GCF_010993605.1 Petromyzon marinus | reverse complement strand
TCGATCCTGTGACCCTGACGATGCCTGCCGCTGTATATTTGGAGTTTGCGCGTCTCTCTCATCATCATCACGGTGGCTAGGAGATGTCAACTACCTCGCCTGGTGTACAGGAGGTCGTGGGTTCGATCCCGTGACCCTACGAGATGTTAACTACCTCGCCTGGTGTACAGGAGGTCGTGGGTTCGATCCTGTGACCCTCACGATGCCTGCCGCTGTATATTTGGAGTTTGCTTGTCTCTCTCTCTCTCTCTACCCGTGGTGGTCACTGCGTGGATTCTTTTATTCTCCAGGTCCTCCCGGTTGAATTTCCCCCTCCACGTTTAGAATCGACGTCTCTGCACTTTTAAGAGTATTTAGCCGCTGCTATACATTGCCATGTGATGGATGTCAGCCACTGCATTGCCCTGCGATCATTTGTGATGGCCGGATAGCTTCTGAAAAAGATCTACATGGCAGCTAAGTGGGACCTTACCTGGTAACAATAGAACGTTTAATACGTAGTGAAAGGTTTTCAAGTCCAATTTTTCCATGGGGTTAGACCGCGTAAATATAAATGTGCCGTTAAAGCTGCCCCCACCACCACCACCACCACAAACCAGACACGCAAAACGTGGCCAGTTTTGTTACTTCATTCACTAGAACCCACAACGTTTACAATTGCAAAAGTTTACAGTTTCAGTAGGTGGGAACGACGCAGAGAAAAAAGACTAGGGACAGGTGGAAACCCCGCTCCCTGCCTTGCCTCCAGCTACGCTGTGGAGGCAAGGCCGCCATTTTATTTTCCAACACGAGGTCAGCGTGGTGGCCATTTTATTTTCCAACACGAGGTCGACCTGGCGGCCATTTTATTTTCCAACACGAGGTCGACCTGGCGGCCATTTTATTTTCCAACACGAGGTCGACCTGGCGGCCATTTTATTTTCCAACACGAGGTCGACCTGGCGGCCATTTTATTTTCCAACACGAGGTCAGCGTGGCGGCCATTTTATTTTCCAACACGAGGTCGACCTGGCGGCCATTTTATTTTCCAACACGAGGTCGACCTGGTGGCCATTTTATTTTCAAATACGAGGTCGACCTGGCGGCCATTTTATTTTCCAACACGAGGTCGACCTGGCCGCCATTTTATTTTCCAACACGAGATCAGCATGGCGGCCATTTTATTTTCCAACACGAGGTCGACCTGGTGGCCATTTGATTTTCCAACACGAGGTCGACCTGGCGGCCATTTTATTTCCCAACACGAGGTCGACTGGGCCACCATTTTTATTTTCCAACACGAGGTCAGCGTGGCGGCCATTTTATTTTCCAACACGAGGTCGACCTGGCGGCTATTTTATTTTCCAACACGAGGTTAGCGTGGTGGCCATTTTATTTTCCAACACGAGGTCGACCTGGCCGCCATTTTATTTTCCAACACGAGGTCGACCTGGCGGCCATTTTATTTCCCAACACGAGGTCGACTGGGCCACCATTTTTATTTTCCAACACGAGGTCAGCGTGGCGGCCATTTTATTTTCCAACACGAGGTCGACCTGGCGGCTATTTTATTTTCCAACACGAGGTTAGCGTGGTGGCCATTTTATTTTCCAACACGAGGTCGACCTGGCCGCCATTTTATTTTCCAACACGAGGTCAGCGTGGCGGCCATTTTATTTTCCAACACGAGGTCAGCGTGGTGGCCATTTTATTTTCCAACACGAGGTCGACCTGGCGGCCATTTTATTTTCCAACACGAGGTCGACCTGGCGGCCATTTTATTTTCCAACACGAGGTCGACCTGGCGGCCATTTTATTTTCCAACACGAGGTCGACCTGGCGGCCATTTTATTTTCCAACACGAGGTCAGCGTGGCGGCCATTTTATTTTCCAACACGAGGTCGACCTGGCGGCCATTTTATTTTCCAACACGAGGTCGACCTGGTGGCCATTTTATTTTCAAATACGAGGTCGACCTGGCGGCCATTTTATTTTCCAACACGAGGTCGACCTGGCCGCCATTTTATTTTCCAACACGAGATCAGCATGGCGGCCATTTTATTTTCCAACACGAGGTCGACCTGGTGGCCATTTGATTTTCCAACACGAGGTCGACCTGGCGGCCATTTTATTTCCCAACACGAGGTCGACTGGGCCACCATTTTTATTTTCCAACACGAGGTCAGCGTGGCGGCCATTTTATTTTCCAACACGAGGTCGACCTGGCGGCTATTTTATTTTCCAACACGAGGTTAGCGTGGTGGCCATTTTATTTTCCAACACGAGGTCGACCTGGCCGCCATTTTATTTTCCAACACGAGGTCAGCGTGGCGGCCATTTTATTTTACAACACGAGGTCGACCTGGCCGCCATTTTATTTTCCAACACGAGGTCGACCTGGCGGCCATTTTATTTCACAACACGAGGTCGACCTGGCGGCCATTTTATTTTCCAACACGAGGTCAGCGTGGTGGCCATTTTCTTTTACAACACGAGGTCGACCTGGCGGCCATTTTTTCCTCCAACACGAGGTCGACCTGGCAGCCATTTTTTCCTCCAACACGAGGTCGACCTGAAGCAGTGGCAGAGGATGGGAGGTAAGCAGCCATTTTGTTTTCCAACAAGAGGTCGGCCGGACCGCCATTTTCATTTTCCAACACGACATCGACCTCGCGGCCATTTTTTTCCAACACGTGGTCGGCATGGCGGCCATTTTCTTTTCCCACCACGTGCAGGCGGCCATTTTGTACGTATATAATCTCGTGGGGTCGCTTTTAATCCGTGTAAGGGCACCCGCAAACGAAACTGAAAACCAACCGTTTAAACATCAAAGCAACACCAACGCATCGCAAAATTGTCCCGTGACCATGGGATCAACACGAGTGTCTGCAATAAATACTACTTTCAGATTAAACATGACCTTTGTTTTGAAACGCATAGATATAATTTCGAAAGGAATATATATTGTTTTACAATTTCCAAATAACATTGTTTAAGTATAATTTTGTCGTTGCTTTAACCCTTTTTCCTTCTTCTCCCGCCTCTGAGAGTTAACCGACACGAAAACATTACGCGAGGAAAAAAATGAGAGATGTGCCCGTTGCCGTCACGGCGAGCGAACCGGCGTTGATTGTCGGCCTTTCAAAAGTTTCCTTCCGCCTCTGTCGCTTTTATTTCGCTCGAGAGAGACAAAAAAAACCTAAAAATCTGCCCCCCTTTCCCAAACCCTGACCCCCCCCCCCCACACTTAAATCTCGATATCATATTGATCAATATTCCAAACAAAAAAAATCACTAAAATGATCGTCTCTCATCTCCGTGTGGTCCTACTCTTACAAATTTGAAAAAATACATTTGAGGAAAAATATACTCTCTCTCTCTCTCTGTGTGTTTTTATTTTTACTCTGAATGTAAACTTGACAAGAAAGCCCCCAGGCTGAGCTCGGGCAGGGCCCCCCAAAGCACAACCCCAGCCACTCGGAGATGCCCCCCCCCTCCCCCGTCGCCCTCCCTCAAGTGGCAGCTACCAAAACGGCTCCCTGCCATCATTAGACCTCCTTTGCCAGTACCAAAATGTAATAATAGGGGTTTTCCCCCTTTTTTTTAGTACGCCTTTTGGCGTCATCTGGTCGAGCACCAATTTGGTCGAGGCTCAAAAAGAAAGCCGTCCCTTGGTGTGGACCAATCAGTGTCAAGGACAATGCATCATCAATATATATTATCATAGTATGTTTTTTGTTTGCATTTTGACTGTAGGTATTGTGGTTAATGTAGACAGGAATCCTGGTAAAAAAAAGGTTTCAGTTTTGTTGTCAGAAAAAAGGGGAAAAACCCCTATTGTTATTATTAGTATTACATTTTGGTACTGGCAAAGGAGGTCTAATGATGATGTAGATGCTCACCCCGAGCCCTCATTACTTTGCTAGCGGCATTGTCTTTGAGCTGTGTAAGCGCCTTCTGGCGTCATCTGGTCGAGCACCAATTGGGTCGAGGCTCAAAAAGAAAGCCGTCCCTTGGTGTGGACCAATCAGTGTCAAGGACAATGCATCATCAGATATATTATCATAGTATGTGTTGTTTTGTTTGAAGCTTTCGTGACTGCAGTGATTCATATTCTTGGTTCTTTCGGTAAAGTCACCACGTTGAAGGGAAACAATAAAATAATATTTTAATAATTATTAAAATAATATGTATTTCATTATTTTATTGTTTCCCTTCAACGTGACATTACTGAAAGAACCGAGAATATAGAATGTTTTTTGTTTGCATTTTGACTGCAGGTATTGTGGTTAATGCAGTAAACATGAATCCTCGGTAAAAAGGTTTCAGTTGTGTTGCCAGAAAAAAAGTGGAAGAACCCCTTTATTATTATTATGACTCCCTGCCATGTTTAGCCGCCCGGTGGGTTGGCGATGGTGGGGTCGTGGTGGGGTAGCTGTAGGGCACAATCACCCACCCACCCTATCTCTCATCCACCCACTCATCCACCCACCCACCCACTCGCCTACCCCCTCAACCGTCCACCCACTAATTCACGCACTGATACACCCACCCACCAATCCGTTTCACCCCCTCTTCCAGGCGGCCTCGAACTCAACTCGCTATACGGCGGTGTGGGGCGACAACAGAATCCCTGAGCAGCAGTGAGTAGGTCCGGTGGGTTTTAGAGGCGGAGCGAACGGGCGAGAGCTGGCGAGTTAATATCAGCATAGGGAGCGAGCAAGGCCAATCCGGTCGCTCTGTGGTGGGAAGGGAAGGACTCGTCGGTGAGCGGGGCTTGCGGAAGGGGTCAGAGGGGAGGGAGAGTGCAGAGGGAGGGTGGATGGGAGGAATGGATGAAGAGAGAGAGGGGAAGGAGAGGGAGGAGAGGGGGAGATGGAGGGAGGAGAGGGAGGAGAGGAGAGGAAGGAGTGTGTGTGGGTGTGTGTATGTGGATGTGTGTGTGGGTGTGTGTGTATGTGTGTGTAGGTGTGTGGGTGCGTGTGGGTGTGTGTGTATGTGTGGGTGTGTAGGTGTGTGGGTGGGTGTGTGGGTGGGTGTGTGAGTGTGTGTGGGTGTGTGTGGATGTGTGTGGGTGTGTGGATGTGTGGATGTGTGTGTGTGTCGGTGTGTATGTGTGGGTGTGTAGGTGTGTGGGTGGGTGTATGTATGTGGGTGTGTGGGTGTGTGTGGGTGTCCGGCAAAACAACCCCCTACCTCCTCGCGGTGCCGGACGGGCAACTCTGTCGTGGACAGCGCTGTGGGGGGAGATCCAATTTTGATTGGCTCCTCCCCTCATGGCATATGTGTCCACCACAGGGGCTAAACGGGGGCTCTGGACGGGTGCGAGGGGCTGGTAACCCCTCCACCTTCAATTAATTACCACGAAACTACGAATGAAATATGTAACAACTAAGCTTGTGCCGGAGGCCCCGGGGGGCCAGGCGTCTATGACGTCTCCTGGCCAAACCCCAATTGGCGGAGCCAGGAGATTGAATACCTACCCTCGGGGCTACTCCAGAAACAACGAAAAGCCACTACGGTTGGCCACGTGGAATGTTCGAACGCTCACTGCAGAGGAGAGGCTGCCACTCCTCTGTCGGGAGCTGGACCGGTACCGCCTGGATCTATGCGGCATTCAGGAGGTCCGGTGGACCGGCTCTGGCTCCTGCCACCATGAGGGGTGGACAGTCCTCTACTCGGGGCAGCAGACTGCCAAACAACAGGGTGTGGGTCTTCTTTTGAACAAAAGAATGAAGGGGGCGTGGGAGCGTGGCGGTGAGGTGTGGGAAGCTGTAAGCCCCAGGCTACTTTGGGCTCGCCTTCCCATCAACCGGAGGCGAGGAATGGTGGTCGTGGTTACTTATGCCCCCACCGAAGATGAACATCCGTGGAGGGATACAGGCAAAGCCGATGAGTCAGATGCCTTCTATGACCTCCTGTCACAGGTGCTGGCTAAAGTGGCCCCTCGGGATAGAGTCATCATGTTGGGTGACTTCAATGCCCGAGTTGGTCATGATACTGGCACCTGGTCTGGAGTGATTGGAGGGCATGGGCCAGATCAGCTCAATAACAACGGTAGGAGGCTGCTAGATTTTTGTGCAGCCCATGGGCTTGTAATTACCAACACGCTGTTCCGGCATCGGCGCATCCACACAACATCATGGATGCATGCCGGGTCCAAGCAAGAACATCTGCTGGACTACATAGTGACGGACCAGCGAATGCGAGCCCATGTCCTTGACACCAGGACCTACCGTGGAGCTGATCTGCCCTCTGACCATCGACTAGTCATCTGTAAGATGCGCCTGCCATTCTTCCACTCCGGTGGTGGGTGTACACCCAGGACCCCATTCCAACCTAAAGTGGCCTGGTCTCAGTTATCTGATGAAAGTTGCAAGCGAGAATTTCATCATCGCTTGCGGCTGGGATTGGCATCGTCCCAGACTCCTCCTGATGTCGAGGGTAAATGGGCGAGGTTTAGGACTGTGACTCATGCAGCTGCAATGGCTGCTTTGGGTACGCGGTCCAGACCTCCCCAGACACCCTGGATGACAGAGGAGTTGTTCAGGATGGTTGAGAAAAAGCGACAGGCCCACTGTCATCGGCTACAGAATCCCACGTCAGAGAATGAGGAGGCTTACCGCAGCCTTCGCTCGGAGGTTCGGAGAGCCGTGAGGCGCTGCAAGGATGGGTGGTGGTCGCGGGTTGCTGAGGAGATGGAGTCTGCCTCAGTGACCCGTGATCACAAATCTCTATTTAACTCCATCAAAAAAGTAACCTGCAGCGCCACACCTATTACCATCATTAGGGGAAAAAACGGTGATCCAATTTCTGACCCCCAGGAACAGGTTCGCAGATTTGCTGAGCATTTCTGTGAGGTCCTGGGGGAGGGAAAATCCCTCAGCCAGGAAAACATCGCGGCACAAAGTGAGGATGACCCTGCTGAGGCTGCGGTGCCTCAAATATTGGATGAAGTCACCCCCTGTGAGTGGCTGGCTGAGGTGCCATCTGCTGAGGAAGTATTGAAGGCGATCCGGAGTCTGAGACCAGGAAAGGCAGCGGGCAGAGATGATCTCCCAAGCGAAATGCTGAGGGAGGGTGGCGTTTGTGCACAGACTGCCCTATATGACATCATAACAACAGTCTGGACCACTGGACGGGTTCCGCAGGATTGGAAGGATGCCCTGGTGGTCCCCCTTTTTAAGAAGGGGGACCGCACAGACTGTAACAACTACAGGGGCATCTCACTCCTCAGTGTGCCGGGAAAGGTCCTGGCAAGGATTATTTAGCATCGCCTTGCCAGGCACGCTGAGGAGAGGCTTGCGGAGCCCCAATGCGGTTTCAGAAAAGGGCGGTCCTGCACAGATGCCATATTTTCTGTCCGTCTGCTACAGCAGAGGTGTAGGGAATTTCAACAAGACCTACATCTCTGCTTTATTGACCTGGTCAAGGCCTATGATACCATCAGTAGGCCTGGGCTCTGGGTCGTTCTTCGTGCTTTTGGAGTACCTGACCCTCTGCTCACGATCATTAAGGACCTTCATGATGGTGAGCGGGCCCGGGTAAAACTACGTGGCCGGGAGTCAGAGCCATTCCCTGTACACCTTGGGGTGCGACAGGGATGTCCTTTGGCTCCCACATTATTTAACATCTATTTTGACCACGTAGTTCGTGAAGCCTTCAATAGCTGTACCGGGGGAATCTCCATATGGTACAGATATAATGGGAGGCTAATCGATGCCCGGGTGCGGTCAAGGGATGGCTCCCTATTGCTCAACCACGTTATGTATGCTGATGACTTGGTAATAGCTGCTCAGTCAGAGGAGGAGTTGGAGACGCTGCTGCTGAGACTGGAGCATGCCACTAAGAGGTGGGGCCTTACCATCAGCCCCACCAAAACTAAGCACCTGCCTGGGTATTTTGTACCATCGGACACTCCACCACCACAACTCCCAATCGGTGATGGGGCAGTTGTGGAGAGAGTGGAGAGTTTCCCATACCTGGGCAGTGTGCTTATGACTGGCTCCAGTTTAACAGCAGAGGTCTCACTCCGAATCAGTCGAGCGGCAATATCTTTTCATCGGTTGCGTAACGCTGTGTGGAAGCTACCTGGTCTGTCGCTCCGCACTAAGCTTCAGGTCTTCTCGGCCACGGTCATTCCCTCCCTTCTCTATGCTTGCGAAACGTGGACCCCCCTAATGGAACATCTTCGCCGGTTAGAAACATTTAGGCTGGCCTGCCTACGATCCATCCTGGGTTTAACCAGACTGGATTGTGTGAGGAGCTCACAAATCCTTGAAAGATCTGGGCAGGGTCCCATCGGTGAGCTCCTCCGGCAGGCAAGGCTGCGATGGCTGGGTCATGTAGCCCGCATGCCCAGCCACCGCATGCCGAAACAGCTTTTGTTTGGCCGGATTGAGGGGGCTAAGCGGGCGCGGCACGGGCTAGAGAAGAGATGGAGTGATGTGGTACAGGAGGACGTGGAGCTGAGTGGACTTGCCGATGACTGGTACCAGCGGTGTCAAGATCGGCCTCTGTGGAGGAGGCTCGTGAAGGATGCTACTGGGCAGTTGGAGGCAGTCGCCCTCCAACAACAACGGAGGGCGGAGGAGCGACGCTCACAACAGCGAGCGGAGCGCCGGGTGGCTAAAGCACAGCAGGTTGGCACAGTAGGGGGCACAGGTGGTGCATCAGCCAGTCATCTCAGTCAGTCGACCCGTGGCACCTGGGTCTGCCCCGTGACCTCCTGCCAGCGGGCGTTCGACACTTCACGTGGCCTCAGGGTGCACATAGCCTGGCACAAGCGTCGTGGTGACGTCACCGCCACTTAGTGGCGAATGGCGGTTGTTGTTGTTGTGTGTGGGTGTGTGTGGATGTGTGTGGGTGTGTGTGGGTGTGTGTGTGTGGATGTGGGTGTGTGTGTGGGTGTGTGTGGGTGTGTATGTGTGTGTGTGGGTGTGTATGTGTGTGGGTGTGTATGTGTGTGGGTGTGTATGAGTGTGGGTGTGTGTGTATGTGTGTGGGTGTGTGTGGGTGTGTATGTGTGTGGGTGTGTGTGGGTGTGTGGGTGTGTGTGTGTGTGGGTGTGTGTGTATGTGTATGTGTGTATGTGTGTGTGTGTATGTGTGTGTGTGTATGTGTGTGTGTAGTTCGGCAAAACAACCCCCTACCTCCTCGCGGTGCCGGACGGGCAACTCTGTCGTGGACAGTGCTGTGGGGGGAGATCCAATTTTGATTGGCTCCTCCCCTCATGGCATATGTGTCCACCACAGGGGCTAAACGGGGGCTCTGGACGGGTGCGAGGGGCTGGTAACCCCTCCACCTTCAATTAATTACCACGAAACCACGAATTAAACTGAAATATGTAACTAATAAGCTTGTGCCGGAGGCCGCGGGGGGCCAGGCGTCTATGACGTCTCCTGGCCAAACCCCAATTGGCGGAGCCAGGAGATTGAATACCTACCCTCGGGGCTACTCCAGAAACAACGAAAAGCCACTACGGGTGGCCACGTGGAATGTTCGAACGCTCACTGCAGAGGAGAGGCTGCCACTCCTCTGTCGGGAGCTGGACCGGTACCGCCTGGATCTATGTGGCATTCAGGAGGTCCGGTGGACCGGCTCTGGCTCCTGCCACCATGAGGGGTGGACAGTCCTCTACTCGGGGCAGCAGACTGCCAAACAACAGGGTGTGGGTCTTCTTTTGAACAAAAGAATGAAGGGGGCGTGGGAGCGTGGCGGTGAGGTGTGGGAAGCTGTAAGCCCCAGGCTACTTTGGGCTCGCCTTCCCATCAACCGGAGGCGAGGAATGGTGGTCGTGGTTACTCATGCCCCCACCGAAGAAGAACATCCGTGGAGGGATGCAGGCAAAGCCGATGAGTCAGATGCCTTCTATGACCTCCTGTCACAGGTGCTGGCTAAAGTGGCCCCTCGGGATAGAGTCATCATGTTGGGTGACTTCAATGCCCGAGTTGGTCATGATACTGGCACCTGGTCTGGAGTGATTGGAGGGCATGGGCCAGATCAGCTCAATAACAACGGTAGGAGGCTGCTAGATTTTTGTGCAGCCCATGGGCTTGTAATTACCAACACGCTGTTCCGGCATCGGCGCATCCACACAACATCATGGATGCATGCCGGGTCCAAGCAAGAACATCTGCTGGACTACATAGTGACGGACCAGCGAATGCGAGCCCATGTCCTTGACACCAGGACCTACCGTGGAGCTGATCTGCCCTCTGACCATCGACTAGTCATCTGTAAGATGCGCCTGCCATTCTTCCACTCCGGTGGTGGGTGTACACCCAGGACCCCATTCCAACATAAAGTGGCCTGGTCTCAGTTATCTGATGAAAGTTGCAAGCGAGAATTTCATCATCGCTTGCGGCTGGGATTGGCATCGTCCCCCACTCCTCCTGATGTCGAGGGTAAATGGGCGAGGTTTAGGACTGTGACTCGTGCAGCTGCAATGGCTGCTTTGGGTACGCGGTCCAGACCTCCCCAGACACCCTGGATGACAGAGGAGTTGTTCAGGATGGTTGAGAAAAAGCGACAGGCCCACTGTCATCGGCTACAGAATCCCACGTCAGAGAATGAGGAGGCTTACCGCAGCATTCGCTCGGAGGTTCGGAGAGCCGTGAGGCGCTGCAAGGATGGGTGGTGGTCGCGGGTTGCTGAGGAGATGGAGTCTGCCTCAGTGGCCCGTGATCACAAATCTCTATTTAACTCCATCAAAAAAGTAACCGGCAGCGCCACACCTATTACCATCATTAGGGGAAAAAACGGTGATCCAATCTCCGACCCCCAGGAACAGGTTCAAAGATTTGCTGAGCATTTCTGTGAGGTCCTGGGGGAGGGAAAATCCCTCAGCCAGGAAAACATCGTGGCACAAAGTGAGGATGACCCTGCTGAATCTGCGGTGCCTCAAATATTGGAAGAAGTCACCCCCTGTGAGTGGCTGGCTGAGGTGCCATCTGCTGAGGAAGTATTGAAGGCTATCCGGAGTCTGAGACCAGGAAAGGCAGTGGGCAGAGATGATCTCCCAAGCGAAATGCTGAGGGAGGGTGGCGTTTGTGCACAGACTGCCCTATATGACATCATAACAACAGTCTGGACCACTGGACGGGTTCCGCAGGATTGGAAGGATGCCCTGGTGGTTCCCCTTTTTAAGAAGGGGGACCGCACAGACTGTAACAACTACAGGGGCATCTCACTCCTCAGTGTGCTGGGAAAGGTCCTGGCAAGGATTATTCAGCATTGCCTTGCCAGGCACGATGAGGAGAGGCTTGCGGAGCCCCAATGCGGTTTCAGGAAAGGGCGGTCCTGCACAGATGCCATATTTTCTGTCCGTCTGCTACAGCAGAGGTGTAGGGAATTCCAACAAGACCTACATCTCTGCTTTATTGACCTGGTCAAGGCCTATGATACCATCAGTAGGCCTGGGCTCTGGGTCGTTCTTCATGCTTTTGGAGTACCTGACCCTCTACTCACGATCATTAAGGACCTTCATGATGGTGAGCGGGCCCGGGTAAAACTACGTGGCCGGGAGTCAGAGCCATTCCCTGTACACCTTGGCGTGCGACAGGGATGTCCTCTGGCTCCCACATTATTTAACATCTATTTTGACCACGTAGTTCGTGAAGCCTTCAATAGCTGTACCGGGGGAATCTCCACATGGTACAGATATAATGGGAGGCTAATCGATGCCCGGGTGCGGTCAAGGGATGGCTCCCTATTGCTCAACCACGTTATGTATGCTGATGATTTGGTAATAGCTGCTCAGTCAGAGGAGGAGTTGGAGACGCTGCTGCTGAGACTGGAGCGTGCCAGTAAGAGGTGGGGCCTTACCATCAGCCCCACCAAAACTAAGCACCTGCCTGGGTATTTTGTACCATCGGACACTCCACCCCCACAACTCCCAATCGGTGATGGGGCAGTTGTGGAGAGAGTGGAGAGTTTCCCATACCTGGGCAGTGTGCTTATGACTGGCTCCAGTTTAACAGCAGAGGTCTCACTCCGAATCAGTCGAGCGGCAATATCTTTTCATCGGTTGCGTAACGCTGGGTGGAAGTTACCTGGTCTGTCGCTCCGCACTAAGCTTCAGGTCTTCTCGGCCACGGTCATTCCCTCCCTTCTCTACGCTTGCGAAACGTGGACCCCCCTAATGGAACATCTTCGCCGGTTAGAAACATTTAGGCTGGCCTGCCTACGATCCATGCTGGGTTTAACCAGACTGGATTGTGTGAGGAGCTCACAAATCCTTGAAAGATCTGGGCAGGGTCCCATCGGTGAGCTCCTCCGGCAGGCAAGGCTGCGATGGCTGGGTCATGTAGCCCGCATGCCCAGCCACCGCATGCCGAAACAGCTTTTGTTTGGCCGGATTGAGGGGGCTAAGCGGGCGCGGCACGGGCTAGAGAAGAGATGGAGTGATGTGGTACAGGAGGACGTGGAGCTGAGTGGACTTGCCGATGACTGGTACCAGCGGTGTCAAGATCGACCTCTGTGGAGGAGGCTCGTGAAGGATGCTACTGGGCAGTTGGAGGCAGTCGCCCTCCAACAACAACGGAGGGCGGAGGAGCGAAGCTCAGAACAACGAGCGGATCGCCGGGTGGCTAAAGCACAGCAGGTTGGCACAGTAGGGGGCACAGGTGGTGCATCAGCCAGTCATCTCAGTCAGTCGACCCGTGGCACCTGGGTCTGCCCCGTGACCTCCTGCCAGCGGGCGTTCGACACTTCACGTGGCCTCACGGTGCACATAGCCTGGCACAAGCGTCGTGGTGACGTCACCGCCACTTAGTGGCGAATGGCGGTTGTTGTTGTGTGTGTGTATGTGTGGGTGTGTGTGTGTGGGTGTGTGTGTGTGGGTGTGTGGGTGTGTGTGTGAGTGTGTGTGGGTGTGTCTGTGTGTGTGTCTGTGTCTGTCTGTGTGTGTCTGTGTGTGTGTGTCTGTGTGTGTCTCTGTGTGTCACAACGAGGTCACCGCCACTTAGTGGCGAATGGCGGTTGTTGTTGTCATGTGTAACGGTGTCTGTGTGTGTGTGTATCCATTGTGGGGAGCGGTGGTGGCAGCGGTTAGCGCTACGAAACCCGGCGACCCGGGTTCGATTCCCGCTCACCGCCACCACCGTCAGTGACGATTAATCTGAACCGGTCCTGGGCCAGCCCTAGGTCGACTCAGCCTCAAATGAGCACCTGGTGCGGTGTAGTGTAGTAAACAACGCTAGCACTGTGGAGACAAAGGCGGTCGGGCGTGGTGCTGGCCACCCACCCCCTCGTGTACTTTTCTGGCCTTCACAGGTGCTACTCGCTAACAGCACTTGCCCCAACAGTCTGTTACAGGCTATACGGGGGCTCTTTGTCTTTGAAATATTGATTGGCTGGATGAAGGGGGCTGGACAGGCACGACTCGGACGGGATAAGAGATGGACTGATGGGTTTAGCAAGCGAGTGGCACGGGCTAGAGAAGAGATGGAGCTAATGCGGTTACGGGAGGATGTGGAGCTGAGTGGACTTGCCGATGACCGGTACCAGCAGTGTCAAGATCGGCCTCTGTGGAGGAGGAGGCTCGTGAAGGTTGCTGCTGCTAATGGGCAGTGCCAGGCTAGGTGCATGCTGAGGCTACTGGGCTCACAGTGCACCCAGCCGGTGGGCAGAGGAGCAATGCTCACAACAACGAGTGGAGCGCCGGGTGGCTAAAATGCAGCAAGTTGGCACAGTAGGGGGTACAGCTGGCGGTGCATCTACCGGTCATCTCAGTCAGCCGACCCATGGCACCTGCAGGGTCTGCCCCGTGACCTCCTTCTCCTGCACCTAGCCTGGCACAGTAGGGGGTACAACTGGCGGTGCATCTACCAAGCCAGCTGAGTCAGCCGACCCATGGCACCTGGCTGGGTCTGCCCCGTGACCTCCTGACAGCGGCGAGCCTCTGATCCTTCGACCCTTTGACCCTTCGACCGTTCGAGTGGCCTCGCTTCCATGGCGAATGGCGGCTGCTGTTAGTATTGTAGCGAATGGCGGCTGTTGTTGTTGGTATCGTAGCGAATGGCGGTTGCTGTTGTTGGTGTCGTAGCAAATGGCGGCTGTTGTTGGTATCGTGACGAATGGCGGCTGTTGTTGGCGTCGTAGCGAATGGCGGCTGTTGTTGGTATCGTAGCGAATGGCGGCTGTTGTTGGTATCGTGACGAATGGTGGCTGTTGTTGGCGTCGTAGCGAATGGCGGCTGTTGTTGGTATCGTAGTGAATGGTGGCTGTTGTTGGTATCGTAGCGAATGGAGGCTGTTGTTGGTATCATAGCGAATGGCGGCTGTTGTTGGTATCGTAGCGAATGGAGGCTGTTGTTGGTGTCGTAACGAATGGCGGCTGTTGTTGGCGTCGTAGCGAATGGCGGCTGTTGTTGGTATCGTAGTGAATGGTGGCTGTTGTTGGTATCGTAGCGAATGGAGGCTGTTGTTGGTATCATAGCGAATGGCGGCTGTTGTTGGTATCGTAGCAAATGGAGGCTGTTGTTGGTGTCGTAACGAATGGCGGCTATTGTTGGTGTCGTAGCGAATGGCGGCTGTTGTTGGCGTCGTAGCGAATGGCGGCTGTTGTTGGTATCGTAGTGAATGGTGGCTGTTGTTGGTATCGTAGCGAATGGAGGCTGTTGTTGGTATCATAGCGAATGGCGGCTGTTGTTGGTATCGTGGCAAATGGCGGCTGTTGTTGGTATCGTAGCGAATGGCGGCTGTTGTTGATATCGTGGCAAATGGCGGCTGCTGTTGGTATCGTAGCGAATGGCGGCTGTTGTTGGTATCATAGAGAATGGTGGCTGTTGTTGATATCGTGGCAAATGGCGGCTGCTGTTGGTATCGTAGCGAATGGCGGCTGTTGTTAGTATCGTAGAGAATGGAGGCTGCTGTTGGCATCGTAGCGAATGGTGGCTGCTGTTGGTATCGTAGCGAATGGCGGCTGCTGTTGGTATCGTAGCGAATGGCGGCTGCTGTTGGTATCGTAGCGAATGGCGGCTGTTGTTGGTATCGTGGCGAATGGCGGCTGTTGTTGGTATCGTGGCGAATGGCGGCTGTTGGTGTCGCGGGGAGCGTTGACGCAGCGGTCAGCGCTTCCACGAACCCCCGGGCTCAATTCCCCGCTCACGGCCACCCAAACCAGCACCGGTGGATAGCGGGCGGATGATGATCTAAAACCTCCATCCTCGGCCTCAAACGAGAACCCGGTGCTGCTGCTGCTGCTGCGGCAGAGGAGTAAAAACGTCGCCACTGCTGGGGGTGTGGGGAGAGACAAAGGCGGCCGGGCGGGCGTGGTCCCGGCCACCCACCCACGCCCCCCGCTCTGTGCGTGCCACAGTGGCGGTAGCCTTCATTACGCGCTTCCAACAGCCACTTGCCCCCCCACCCTCCACCCCCAGAGTCTGTTACAGGCTATAGAGCAGGGGTATCTGTGGTTTTTATATACAGTAAGACCTTGGGGACTGCGAGCATAATTCGTTCCGGAAACCGTGTTTGTAATCCCAAGCACTCGTATATCGAAGCACTCGTACGTCAGTCGTGATCACGTGACGCTCGGCAGTACAAAGCGTAGACACGTACTGCTGCTCGTATTGCTAAGACCCTCGCTCGTTAAATCAAATTAATATTTATTTTAAAATGCTTTCTCGTCTTGCAAAACACTCGCAGACCAAGTTACTCCGCAATCCAAGGTTTTACTGTATAAGCATATATAAAAAAAAATTGGACTTTACAGCATTTAAAAAAATAGAAATCGTTTGGCTACGTACGGCGCGATAGAAGTTCAACACACGTACGTAGATGGCACGGTTGGCTACGTACGGAGCGATAGAAGTTCAACACACGTACGTAGATAGCATGGTTGGCTACGGTCGGAGCGATAGAAGTTCAACACACGTACGTAGATAGCACGGTTGGCTATGTACGGCGCCATAGAAGTTCAACACACGTACGTAGATGACACGGTTGGCTTCGTACGGTGCCAAAGAAGTTCAACACACGTACGTAGATATCACGGTTGGCTACGTACGGCGCCATAGAAGTTCAACACACGTGCGTAGATAGCACGGTTGGCTACGTACGGGGCGATAGAAGTTCAACACACGTACGTAGATAGCACGGATGGCTACGTACGACGCCATAGAAGTTCAACACACGTACGTAGATAGCACGGTTGGCTACGTACGGGGCCATAGAAGTTCAACACACGTACGTAGATAGCACGGATGGCTACGTACGACGCCATAGAAGTTCAACACACGTACGTAGATAGCACGGTTGGCTACGTACGGGGCCATAGAAGTTCAACACACGTACGTAGATAGCACGGATGGCTACGTACGACGCCATAGAAGTTCAACACACGTACGTAGATGACACGCTTGGCTACGTACGGTGCCATAGAAGTTCAACACACGTACGTAGATAGCACGGCTGGCTACGTACGGCGCCATAGAAGTTCAACACACGTACGTAGATAGCACGGTTGGCTACGTACGGGGCGATAGAAGTTCAACACACGTACGTAGATAGCACGGTTGGCTACGTACGGTGCGATAGAAGTTCAACACACGTGCGTAGATGGCAACGGTTGGCTACGTACGGGGCCATAGAAGTTCAACACACGTACGTAGATAGCACGGTTGGCTACGTACGGGGCGATAGAAGTTCAACACACGTACGTAGATAGCACGGTTGGCTACGTACCGCGCGATAGAAGTTGACCTTACGTACACGGGGTCGGGTTAAACAAACAAGCCACTAACTTACCACCAACACCACCACAATCCCCCCTCCCCACCCCGTTTTTTAAAGCCCCCCCCCAATCCACCATCACCTCCATTTAAATCGCCAAGAGGTCCTCTTATTCAAGTGCACATAAACTAAAACAGCAAATATTTACACTTGCAGAGTAGAAGAAGATTATTTTTTTTTCAGTTTTGTTTGTTTTTAAAAAGACCGCGACGTATATACGGGGCGCTTAAAAAAGAAATTGTTAGCACTTACGTGGCACTATCGTTTTTTAATGTGATAAAGGAACGGGTGATAATACGACATCCGTAAAACGTAGGGTTTTTGTTTGGGTTAGAGCGTGTAAATAAATGTATAAATGTGCCATCGTTAAACCCGCCACCGCCCGACACAGCCAACTAGTAAACAGAACGTGGCCAATTCGTCACATTCAAGAGCGCAAAAAGTGTGGTCACCACACATTTACTACGCCTCCATATAAGGAACGAGACAGGTGAACTTCTCCACAAATGTGGCTGCTGTCGCCTGATGGCTTGGCTCTCCAACACACCGGTCGGCTGTACTAGTGTACTACACCATACACTACACTATACACTACACTATACACTACACCATACACTACACTATACACTACTATACATTACTATACACTACACTATACACTACACCGTACACTACACCGTACACTACACTATACACTACTATACACTACACTATACACTACACTACACTATACACTACACTATACACTACACCATACACTACACCATACACTACACTATACACTACACCATACACTACACTATACACTACTATACATTACTATACACTACACTATACACTACACCGTACACTACACCGTACACTACACTATACACTACTATACACTACACTATACACTACACTATACACTACACTATACACTACTATACACTAGACTATACACTACACTATTGTACACTACACTATACACTACACTATACACTACACTATACACTACACCATACACTACACTATACACTACTATACACTCCTATACACTACACTATACACTACACTATACACTACACCATACACTACACTATACACTACTATACACTACACTATACACTACACACTACTATACACTACACTATTGTACACTACACCATACGCTACACTTTTGTACACTACACTATACACTACACTATACACTACACTATTGTACACTACACTATACACTACACTATACACTACACTGCTGTACACTACACTATTGTACACTACACTATACACTACACTATTGTACACTACACTATACACTACACTATTGTACACTACACTATACACTACACTATACACTGTACACTACACTATACACTACACTATACACTACACACTAGTGCTGTACTAGCGACGAATTGGCCACGTTCTGTTTACGTGACAACCCATTACCAGTTGGCTGTGTCAGGTGGTGGCGGGTTTTAACGACACAACACACATTTACGTGGTGATCTAACCAAAAAATATCTCTATTATGGATGATTATTGGTCGTGAAAGCCTCCCGCTAGGTGTTAAACTGACATTTCTTTTATTTTACAAAGGCCGTCACGTATATACAGGGTGCTTTTAAAAAAATGTTTTAAAACTTGTGGGACTATTGTTTGTAATGGAAAAAGAACGGATGATACTACATCCATAATGTGTAAATGTGTCGTAAAAACCCGCCACCACCCGACACAGCCAACTACTAAGGCGTTGTCACGTAAACAGAACGTGGCCAATTCGTCACTAGTACAGCACTAGTGTGTAGTGTATAGCGTATAATGTAGTATATATTGTAGTAGTGGTGTATAGTAGTGTGGTGTATAGTAATGTGGTGTATAGTAGTGTAGTGTATAGTAGTGTATAGTGTATAGTGTCGTGGAGTGTATAGTAGTGTATAGTGTATAGTAGTGTGGTGTATAGTAGTGTAGTGTATAGTAGTGTATAGTGTCGTGGAGTGTATAGTAGTGTATAGTGTAGTGTATATTGTAGAAGTGGTGTATAGTGTGGTGTATAGTAGTGTGGTGTATAGTGGAGTGTGGAGTGCATAGCAATGTAGTGTATAGTGTCGTGGAGTGTATAGTAGTGTATAGTGTAGTGTATATTGTAGTAGTGGTGTATAGTGTGGTGTATAGTGTAGTGTATAGTAGTGTGGTGTATAGTGAGTGTGGAGTGTATAGTAGTGTAGTGTATAGTGTCGTGGAGTGTATAGTAGTGTATAGTGTAGTGTATATTGTAGTAGTGGTGTATAGTGTGGTGTATAGTAGTGTGGTGTATAGTGGAGTGTGGAGTGCATAGCAATGTAGTGTATAGTGTCGTGGAGTGTATAGTAGTGTATAGTGTAGTGTACTAGTACAGCACGCTGGTGTGTTGGAGAGCCAAGCCACAGCATTTACAATCCGAGTACGATAATACGACTACACAGTAACCAGAGCCCGATTATCATCGTAGAAAAAGTAGCTACACCTGTTGTAGCTACACATGTAGTAGCTATACACATGTAGTAGCTTCACATGTTGTAGCTACACATGTGTAGTAGCTATACACATGTAGTAGCTACACATGTAGTAGCTACTACACATGTTGTAGCTACACATGTAGTAGCTACACACATGTAGTAGCTACACAAGTAGTAGCTACACATGCAGTAGCTACACATGTAGTAGCTACACATGTAGTAGTAGCTACACATGTAGTAGCTACACATGTTGCAGCTACGGGCCCCGCACTTTCAAGAGCCCCGCGCTAGACCGCTTTCAAGCCATCAATTCCGATTCAGTGATTCTGCACTTGCTCTATTACCATAGTACTATACTGCCCTTCAACTTGTATGAAAGACTGGGGTGTTTTTAAGGTTAGCGATTTGTCTTATTATCCGGCTGTATAGCAAACGAAAAAAAACAGTTTACTTTACTACGCAAGTAAAACATTTATTTGTTTTAATATTTAAGTATTTTAAAAAATAATGTAGGGCCCCTTCATCACATCAGACGCTACAGGCCCAGCACGAGCTTCATCCGGCACTGACTATAACCGTGATAGCAAATGCGACGTCGATAGCATCAACAAGTCTAAGAATTATGAGACCTCCTTTGCCAGAAACAAGATATAGGAATAGGTTTTACCCTTTTAACTGGCACAAAAACTGACACCTTTATTCAAGGCATGGTGTTTGCAATAACCCCCAACACAAGCAGTCAAAATGCAAACAAAAAAGCCAACTCTGATAATAATATTGGCACTGTCCTTGAATTTGATTGGTCCACACCCGAGACGGCTTTTCTAGGCTCTAAGAAAAGCCGTCTTCGGGTGTGGACCAATCAAATTCAAGGACAGAGCCGATATCATTATCAGAGTTGTCTTTTTTGTTTGCATTTTGACTGCTTGTGTTGTGGTTATTGCAAACACGACGCCTTGAATAAAGGTGTCAGTTTTTGTGCCAGTTAAAAGGGTAAAACCTATTCCTAAGTCTAAGAATCTCTCCCCACTCGTTCGCCAGCGCTGTCAACTGAACGCCCGGAATCGTTGCCGGCGCCGTTTCCGCAGCCCGAAAGGCCCAACACGTCGTTGCAAATTTCTCAGAATTGTTTACAGTTGTATTTTTTTTAAGCACCCCTGTATATATATACACATTGTGTGTTTTTTTTTGTTTATTATCGTCCGTTAAAACGAGATTCGTAAAAAAAAAATCCTCAAGTTGTCAGCGACGCCCGGTGTGCAGGAGGTTCGTGGGTTCGATCCCGTGACCCTGACTATGCCTGCTGCTGCTGCTGTATATTTGGAGTCTGCATCTCTCTCTCTCTATTATCATCATCATGGTGACTAGGAGATGTTAACTACCTCGTCTGGTCTGCAGGAGGTCGTGGGTTCAAGTCCCGTGACTCTACGAGATGTTAACGACCTCGCCCGGTGTACATGAGGTTCGTGGGTTCGATCACGTGACCCCGATGCCTGCTGCTGTATATTTGGAGTCTGCATCTCTCTCACATCATCATCATCATCACGGTGACTAGGAGATGTTAACTACCTCGCCTGGTGTACATGATGTTCGTGGGTTCGATCCCGTGACCCCGATGCCTGCTGCTGTAAATTTGGAGTCTGCATCTCTCTCACATCATCATCATCATCACGGTGACTAGGAGATGTTGACTAACTGGCCTGGTGTACAGGAGGCCGTGAGTATCCATTCATCTTGAGGGCCTGGTGTACGTGTTCCAGTTTACTGGCAAGGTGGTGTTGGTCAGAAATGCAGTGGGCCCTATGGTGTAGTCTTTTGACGAGGGAATTCTTCTGTGCCGGTTGGTGGTGGGAATCAGGTTTCAGATAGGAAGGTTTGTTCATGAAGCCATCCAGATACACTGAAGGAAAAAAAGTATTTGATCCCCTGCTGATTTTGTACGTTTGCCCACTGACAAAGAAATGATCAGTCTATAATTTTAATGGTAGGTTTATTTGAACAGTGAGAGACAGAATAACAACAAAAAAATCCAGAAAAAAGCATGTCAAAAACTGTTATACATTGATTTGCATTTTAATGAGGGAAATAAGTATTTGACCCCTCTGCAAAACATGACTTAGTACTTGGTGGCAAAACCCTTGTTGGCAATCACAGAGGTCAGACGTTTCTTGTAGTTGGCCACCAGGTTTGCACACATCTCAGGAGGGATTTTGTCCCACTCCCCTTTGCAGATCTTCTCCAAGTCATTAAGGTTTCGAGGCTGACGTTTGGCAACTTGAACCTTCAGCTCCCTTCACATATTTTCTATGGGATTAAGGTCTGGAGACTGGCTAGGCCACTCCAGGACCTTAATGTGCTTCTTCTTGAGCCACTCCTTTGTTGCCTTAGCCGTGTGTTTTGGGTCATTGTCATGCTGGAATACCCATCCACGACCCATTTTCAATGCCCTGGCTGAGGGAAGGAGGTTCTCACCCAAGATTTGACGGTACATGGCCCCGTCCATCGTCCCTTTGATGCGGTGAAGTTCTCCTGTCCCCTTAGCAGAAAAACACCCCCAAAGCATGTTTCCACCTTCATGTTTGACGGTGGGGATGGTAATCTTGGGGTCATAGGCAGTATTCCTTCTCCTCCAAACACGGCGAGTTGATGCTAAAGAGCTCCATTTTGGTCTCATCTGACCACAACACTTTCACCAAATTGTCCTCTGAATCATTCAGAAGTTCATTGGCAAACTTCAGACGGGCATGTATATGTGCTTTCTTGAGCAGGGGGACCTTGCGGGCGCTGCAGGATTTCAGTCCTTCACGGCGTAGTGTTACCAATTGTTTTCTTGGTGACTATGGTCCCAGCTGCCTAGAGATCATTGACCAGATCCTCCCGTGTAGATCTGGGCTGATTCCTCACCGTTCTTATGATCACTGCAACTCCAGGAGGTGAGATCTTGCATGCGAATAATCGCACCAAGTGTTGTCACCTTCTCAACAAGCTGCTTGGCAATGGTCTTCTAGCCCATTCCAGCCTTGTGTAGGTCTACAATCTTGTCCCTGACTTCTTTGGAGAGCTCTTTGGTATTGGCCATGGTGGAGAATTTGGAATCTGATTGATTGCTTCTGTGGACAGGTGTCTTTTATACAGGTAACAAGCTGAGATTAGGAGCACTCCCTTTAAGAGCGTGCTCCTAATCTCAGCTCGTTACCTGTATAAAAGACACCTGGGAGCCAGAAATCTTTCTGATTGAGAGGGGGTCAAATACTTATTTCCCTCATTAAAATGCAAATCAATTTATAACATTTTTGATATGCGTTTTTCTGGATTTTGTTGTTGTTATTGTCCCTCACTGTTTAAATAAACCTACCATTAAATTATAGACCGATCAAATCTTTGTCAGCGGGCAAACGTACAAAATCAGCAGGGGATCAAATACTTTTTTTCCCTCACTGTATATAAACACAGACACAACTTCAACCGAGAAGATGGATACAAACTGAGCAATCATTGGAAGGACGTTATTAACCACGCTCGTGTTGAATCCTACACTTCGCCACTGCCCCACACCCCCCCCCCCCCCCCCCCCCTTATCCTCTCTTACATATATATATATAGCCTCGTGTCACAAGCAGCCTCCCTTTGCCCACTTCAGAAATTTTGTTCATTAACCGTGGTCGTTTTCGCCTGATGGCGAACGCTTGTGCTGCGCCCGCAACGTCGCGATTCAACTCATCTTGTTTACCACCTACGTGATGACTTTACCGAGAGAGCCAGGGAGTAGAGACGTCAATGTTTTAAATGTGGAGTTAGACCCGGAGTAAGAATCCACGCAGTCATCGTAACGGTGAGAGAGAGAGACGCAGATTCCAAATATACAGCAGCAGCGGCAGCGTATCGTCAGGATCACGGGATGGAACCCACGGCCTCCTGTACACCAGGCGAGTTAGTCAACATCTCCCAGGAAGAATCAAAGAGTATGGATCCCTGCAGAAGATGATGACGATGACAATGAAGACGACCGTGACGACAATAACGTAGTAGCACTGCTACCAGCAGTAGTCGTACTACATAGTAGTGGTAGTAGTACTATCGTCGCCGATGATAGTACTACTAGTAGTACTACTACTACTACTACATCAGCGACGATAGTAGTACTAATATCGGCGTCGACGTAGTAGTACTACTAGTAGTAGCATTATGATAGTAGTATATATGATAGTAGTACTACTCGTCGATGTAGTAGTAGTACTATCATCGTCGATGTAGTACTACTACTATCATCGTCGATGTAATAGTAGTAGTAGTACTATCATCTTCGATGTAGCAGTAGTAGTACTACTATCATTGTCGATGTGGTAGTAGTACTATCATTGTCGATGTAGTAGTAGTACTATCATCGTCGATGTAGTAGTACTACTATCATCGTCGATGTAATAGTAGTAGTACTATCATCGTCGATGTAGCAGTAGTAGTACTACTATCATTGTCGAAGTAGTAGTAGTACAACTATCATCGTCGATGTAGTAGTAGTACTATTATTGTCGATGTAGTAGTAGTACTACTATCATTGTCGATGTAATAGTAGTAGTACTATCGTTGTCGATGTAGTACTACTACTATCATTGTCGATGTAGTAGTAGTAGCACTACTATCATCGTCGATGTAGTAGTAGTAGTACTACCATTGTCGATGTAGTAGTAGTACTATCATTGTCGATGTAGTAGTAGTACTATCATTGTCGATGTAGCAGTAGTAGTACTACCATCGTCGATGTAGCAGTAGTGCTACTATCATCGTCAATGTAGTAGTAGTACTACATTGACGATGAGGTGGAGGGGGTTTATAAAATGTGAAGTGAAAAATAAAAATTGTTTCTAGTTTTGTTTGTTTTGTGTCGCTACCACCACACCGTGAGAACGGCAGTAGTATAATAATAATAATAATTATTATTATTGTAACAAGGAGGAGGAGGAGGAGGAGCAGTAGTACAAGACGCAGCAAAATGTCTCCGGACGTTTGACTCCGGATCCTCTTGGCATCGGCCGCGGAAGCTTTCGGTCGACTCTCCTCCGCTGGTCCCGGCCGTCAGGAGGACGACGCCGGCGATGGCGACGGCGGCTGAGGCGGTGGAGGCGGTGACGCTGGCGGCGGCGGCGGCGGCCCCTTCGACGTGACGAGTGACAGAGGCTGAGATTGAGCCGTTACCCTGGTTCCCGGAGGGGTCTCGGGACGGTGTTGATGATGAGCGGGATGCTGATGATGTTGATGATGAGCGGGATGCTGATGATGATGTTGATGATGAGCGGGATGCTGATGATGATGGTGATGATTAGCAGGATGCTGATGATGATGTTGTTGAGCAGGATGCTGATGATGATGTTGTTGAGCAGGATGCTGATGATGATGATGTTGATGATGAGCAGGATGATGATGAGGTTTGTCTGACAGGGACATGGGACCGGCCTCGCCGGCTCCTGTCGCCCCAGGGCGCTCCCCCGCGGGATTCTGGGTAGCGTCGGGGCCCTGCAGGGAATTGTGGGAAGGGAGGGCGGGAGGGATGACAGTGAGAAGGAGATACAATTATATTGTAAAACTGTTCAATCCTTAATGAAGCTAACACAACTAAACTGATGTTTTATTTGACGAGGGAGGGCCCCACTGAGATTTGTAGTTGTAGTCTATGGGAGGACTTTAACATTGAAGTCTATGAGAGACTTTAACATTGAAGTCTATGGGAACCTTTAACATTTAAGTCTATGGGAGACTTTAACATTGAAGTCTATGGGAAACTTTAACATTGAAGTCTATGGGAGGATTTAACACTGAAGTCTATGGGAGCCTTTAACATTGAAGTCTATGGGAACCTTTAACATTGAAGTCTATGGGAGGATTTAACATTGAAGTCTATGGGAGACTTTAACATTGGAGTCTATGGGAGACTTTAACATTGAAGTCTATGGGAGACTTTAACATTGAAGTGTATGGGGAGACTTTAACATTGAAGTCTATGGGGAACCTTTAACATTGAAGTCTATGGGAGACTTTAACATTGAAGTCTATGGGAACCTTTAACATTGAAGTCTATGGGAGACTTTAACAGTGAAGTCTATGGGAGGATTTAACATTGAAGTCTATGGGGAGACTTTAACATTGAAATCTATGGGAGACTTTGACATTGAAGTCTATGGGGAGACTTTAACATTGAAGTCTATGGGGAGACTTTAATATTGAAGTCTATGGGAGACTTTAACATTGAAGTCCATGGGAGACTTTAACATTGAAGGCTATGGGAGACTGTAACATTGAAGTCTATGGGGAGACTTTAACATTGAAGTCTATGGGAAACTTTAACATTGAAGTCTATGGGAGACTTTAACATTGAAGTCTATGGAACCATTTAACATTGAAGTCTATGGGCAGACTTTAACATTGAAGTCTATGGGGAGACTTTAATATTGAAGTCTATGGGAGACTTTAACATTGAAGTCTATGGGAGGATTTAACACTGAAGTCTATGGGTGCCTTTAACATTGAAGTCTATGGGGAGAATTTAACATTGAAGTCTATGAGAGACTTTAACATTGAAGTCTATGGGAAACTTTAACATTGAAGTCTATGGGAGGATTTAACACTGAAGTCTATGGGGAGACTTTAACATTGAAGTCTATGGGAACCTTTAACATTGATGTCTATGGGAGGATTTAACATTGAAGTCTATGGGGAGACTTTAACATTGAAGTCTATGAGAGACTTTAACATTGAAGTCTATGGGAAACTTTAACATTGAAGTCTATGGGAGGATTTAACACTGAAGTCTATGGGAGCCTTTAACATTGAAGTCTATGGGGAGACTTTAACATTTAAGTCTATGGCAACCTTTAACATTGCAGTCTATGGAAGGATTTAACATTGAAGTCTATGGGAGACTTTAATATTGAAGTCTATGGGAGGATTTAACATTGAAGTCTATGGGGAGACTTTAACATTGAAGTCAAAGGGAGACTTTAAAATTGAAGTCTATGGGAGACTTTAACAATGAAGTCTATGGGGAGACTTTAACATTGAAGTCTATGGGAACCTTTAACATTGAAGTCTATGGGAAGACTTTAACATTGAAGTCTATGGGGAGACTTTAACATTGAAGTCTATGGGGAGACTTTAATATTGAAGTCTATGGGAGACTTAAACATTGAAGTCCATGGGAGACTTTAACATTGAAGTATATGGGAGACTTTAACATTGAAGTCTATGGGGAGACTTTAACATTGAAGTCTATGGGAAACTTTAACATTGAAGTCTATGGGAGACTTTAACATTGAAGTCTATGGAACCCTTTAACATTGAAGTCTATGGGCAGACTTTAACATTGAAGTCTATGGGGAGACTTTAATATTGAAGTCTATGGGAGACTTTAACATTGAAGTCCATGGGAGACTTTAACATTGAAGTCTATGAGAGACTTTAACATTGAAGTCTATGGGGAGACTTTAACATTGAAGTCTATGGGAGGATTTAACATTGAAGTCTATGGGGAGACTTTAACATTGAAGTCTATGAGAGACTTTAACATTGAAGTCTATGGGAAACTTTAACATTGAAGTCTAAGGGAGGATTTAACACTGAAGTCTATGGGAGCCTTTAACATTGAAGTCTAAGGGAAACTTTATCATTGAAGTCTATGGGAGGATTTAACACTGAAGTCTATGGGAGCCTAACATTGAAGTCTATGGGGAGACTTTAACATTGAAGTCTATGGGAACCTTTAACATTGAAGTCTATGGGAGCCTTTAACATTGAAGTGTATGGGGAGACTTTAACATTGACGTCTATGGGAAACTTTAACATTGAAGTCTAAGGGAGGACTTAACACTGAAGTCTATGGGAAACTTTAACATTGAAGTCTATGGGAGGATTTAACACTGAAGTCTATGGGTGCCTTTAACATTGAAGTCTATGGGGAGAATTTAACATTGAAGTCTATGAGAGACTTTAACATTGAAGTCTATGGGAAACTTTAACATTGAAGTCTATGGGAAGATTTAACACTGAAGTCTATGGGGAGACTTTAACATTGAAGTCTATGGGAACCTTTAACATTGAAGTCTATGGGAGGATTTAACATTGAAGTCTATGGGGAGACTTTAACATTGAAGTCTATGAGAGACTTTAACATTGAAGTCTATGGGAAACTTTAACATTGAAGTCTATGGGAGGATTTAACACTGAAGTCTATGGGAGCCTTTAACATTGAAGTCTATGGGGAGACTTTAACATTGAAGTCTATGGCAACCTATAACATTGCAGTCTATGGGAGGATTTAACATTGAAGTCTATGGGAGACTTTAACATTGAAGTCTATGGTAGGATTTAACATTGAAGTCTATGGGGAGACTTTAACATTGAAGTCAAAGGGAGACTTTAACATTGAAGTCTATGGGAGACTTTAACAATGAAGTCTATGGGGAGACTTTAACATTGAAGTCTATGGGAACCTTTAACATTGAAGTCTATGGGAAGACTTTAACATTGAAGTCTATGGGGAGACTTTAACATTGAAGTCTATGGGGAGACTTTAATATTGAAGTCTATGGGAGACTTTAACATTCAAGTCCATGGGAGGCTTTAACATTGAAGGCTATGGGAGACTGTAACATTGAAGTCTAAAGGAAACTTTATCATTGAAGTCTATGGGAGGATTTAACACTGAAGTCTATGGGAGCCTTTAACATTGAAGTCTAAGGGAAACTTTATCATTGAAGTCTATGGGAGGATTTAACACTGAAGTCTATGGGAGCCTAACATTGAAGTCTATGGGGAGACTTTAACATTGAAGTCTATGGGAACCTTTAACATTGAAGTCTATGGGAGCCTTTAACATTGAAGTGTATGGGGAGACTTTAACATTGAAGTCTATGGGAAACTTTAACATTGAAGTCTAAGGGAGGACTTAACACTGAAGTCTATGGGAAACTTTAACATTGAAGTCTATGGGAGGATTTAACACTGAAGTCTATGGGTGCCTTTAACATTGAAGTCTATGGGGAGAATTTAACATTGAAGTCTATGAGAGACTTTAACATTGAAGTCTATGGGAAACTTTAACATTGAAGTCTATGGGAAGATTTAACACTGAAGTCTATGGGGAGACTTTAACATTGAAGTCTATGGGAACGTTTAACATTGAAGTCTATGGGAGGATTTAACATTGAAGTCTATGGGGAGACTTTAACATTGAAGTCTATGAGAGACTTTAACATTGAAGTCTATGGGAAACTTTAACATTGAAGTCTATGGGAGGATTTAACACTGAAGTCTATGGGAGCCTTTAACATTGAAGTCTATGGGGAGACTTTAACATTGAAGTCTATGGCAACCTATAACATTGCAGTCTATGGGAGGATTTAACATTGAAGTCTATGGGAGACTTTAACATTGAAGTCTATGGGAGGATTTAACATTGAAGTCTATGGGGAGACTTTAACATTGAAGTCAAAGGGAGACTTTAACATTGAAGTCTATGGGAGACTTTAACAATGAAGTCTATGGGGAGACTTTAACATTGAAGTCTATGGGAAACGTTAACATTGAAGTCTATGGGAGGATTTAACACTGAAGTCTATGGGAGCCTTTAACATTGAAGTCTATGGGGAGACTTTAACATTGAAGTCTATGGGGAGACTTTAACATTGAATTCTATGGGCAGACTTTAACATTGAAGTCTATGGGGAGACTTTAATATTGAAGTCTATGGGAGACTTTAACATTGAAGTCCATGGGAGACTTTAACATTGAAGTCTATGAGAGACTTTAACATTGAAGTCTATGGGGAGACTTTAACATTGAAGTCTATGGGAGGATTTAACATTGAAGTCTATGGGGAGACTTTAACATTGAAGTCTATGAGAGACTTTAACATTGAAGTCTATGGGAAACTTTAACATTGAAGTCTAAGGGAGGATTTAACACTGAAGTCTATGGGAGCCTTTAACATTGAAGTCTAAGGGAAACTTTATCATTGAAGTCTATGGGAGGATTTAACACTGAAGTCTATGGGAGCCTAACATTGAAGTCTATGGGGAGACTTTAACATTGAAGTCTATGGGAACCTTTAACATTGAAGTCTATGGGAGCCTTTAACATTGAAGTGTATGGGGAGACTTTAACATTGAAGTCTATGGGAAACTTTAACATTGAAGTCTAAGGGAGGACTTAACACTGAAGTCTATGGGAAACTTTAACATTGAAGTCTATGGGAGGATTTAACACTGAAGTCTATGGGTGCCTTTAACATTGAAGTCTATGGGGAGAATTTAACATTGAAGTCTATGAGAGACTTTAACATTGAAGTCTATGGGAAACTTTAACATTGAAGTCTATGGGAAGATTTAACACTGAAGTCTATGGGGAGACTTTAACATTGAAGTCTATGGGAACCTTTAACATTGAAGTCTATGGGAGGATTTAACATTGAAGTCTATGGGGAGACTTTAACATTGAAGTCTATGAGAGACTTTAACATTGAAGTCTATGGGAAACTTTAACATTGAAGTCTATGGGAGGATTTAACACTGAAGTCTATGGGAGCCTTTAACATTGAAGTCTATGGGGAGACTTTAACATTGAAGTCTATGGCAACCTATAACATTGCAGTCTATGGGAGGATTTAACATTGAAGTCTATGGGAGACTTTAACATTGAAGTCTATGGGAGGATTTAACATTGAAGTCTATGGGGAGACTTTAACATTGAAGTCAAAGGGAGACTTTAACATTGAAGTCTATGGGAGACTTTAACAATGAAGTCTATGGGGAGACTTTAACATTGAAGTCTATGGGAACCTTTAACATTGAAGTCTATGGGAAGACTTTAACATTGAAGTCTATGGGGAGACTTTAACATTGAAGTCTATGGGGAGACTTTAATATTGAAGTCTATGGGAGACTTTAACATTCAAGTCCATGGGAGGCTTTAACATTGAAGTCTATGGGAGACTGTAACATTGAAGTCTAAGGGAAACTTTATCATTGAAGTCTATGGGAGGATTTAACACTGAAGTCTATGGGAGCCTTTAACATTGAAGTCTAAGGGAAACTTTATCATTGAAGTCTATGGGAGGATTTAACACTGAAGTCTATGGGAGCCTAACATTGAAGTCTATGGGGAGACTTTAACATTGAAGTCTATGGGAACCTTTAACATTGAAGTCTATGGGAGCCTTTAACATTGAAGTGTATGGGGAGACTTTAACATTGAAGTCTATGGGAAACTTTAACATTGAAGTCTAAGGGAGGACTTAACACTGAAGTCTATGGGAAACTTTAACATTGAAGTCTATGGGAGGATTTAACACTGAAGTCTATGGGTGCCTTTAACATTGAAGTCTATGGGGAGAATTTAACATTGAAGTCTATGAGAGACTTTAACATTGAAGTCTATGGGAAACTTTAACATTGAAGTCTATGGGAAGATTTAACACTGAAGTCTATGGGGAGACTTTAACATTGAAGTCTATGGGAACCTTTAACATTGAAGTCTATGGGAGGATTTAACATTGAAGTCTATGGGGAGACTTTAACATTGAAGTCTATGAGAGACTTTAACATTGAAGTCTATGGGAAACTTTAACATTGAAGTCTATGGGAGGATTTAACACTGAAGTCTATGGGAGCCTTTAACATTGAAGTCTATGGGGAGACTTTAACATTGAAGTCTATGGCAACCTATAACATTGCAGTCTATGGGAGGATTTAACATTGAAGTCTATGGGAGACTTTAACATTGAAGTCTATGGGAGGATTTAACATTGAAGTCTATGGGGAGACTTTAACATTGAAGTCAAAGGGAGACTTTAACATTGAAGTCTATGGGAGACTTTAACAATGAAGTCTATGGGGAGACTTTAACATTGAAGTCTATGGGAACCTTTAACATTGAAGTCTATGGGAAGACTTTAACATTGAAGTCTATGGGGAGACTTTAACATTGAAGTCTATGGGGAGACTTTAATATTGAAGTCTATGGGAGACTTTAACATTCAAGTCCATGGGAGGCTTTAACATTGAAGGCTATGGGAGACTGTAACATTGAAGTCTATGGGGAGACTTTAACATTGAAGTCTATGGGAAAATTTAACATTGAAGTCTATGGGATACTTTAACATTGAAGTCTATGGAACCATTTAACATTGAAGTCTATGGGCAGACTTTAACATTGAAGTCTATGGGGAGACTTTAATATTGAAGTCTATGGGAGACTTTAACATTGAAGTCCATGGGAGACTTTAACATTGAAGTCTATGAGAGACTTTAACATTGAAGTCTATGGGGAGACTTTAACATTGAAGTCTATGGGAGGATTTAACATTGAAGTCTATGGGGAGACTTTAACATTGAAGTCTATGAGAAACTTTAACAATGAAGTCTATGGGAAACTTTAACATTGAAGTCTAAGGGAGGATTTAACACTGAAGTCTATGGGAGCCTTTAACATTGAAGTCTAAGGGAAACTTTATCATTGAAGTCTATGGGATGATTTAACACTGAAGTCTATGGGAGCCTAACATTGAAGTCTATGGGGAGACTTTAACATTGAAGTCTATGGGAACCTTTAACATTGAAGTCTATGGGAGGATTTAACATTGAAGTCTATGGGGAGACTTTAACATTGAAGTCTATGGGAAACGTTAACATTGAAGTCTATGGGAGGATTTAACACTGAAGTCTATGGGAGCCTTTAACATTGAAGTCTATGGGGAGACTTTAACATTGAAGTCTATGGGAACCTTTAACATTGAAGTCTATGGGAACCTTTAACATTGAAGTCTATGGGAGGATTTAACACTGAAGTCTATGGGAGCCTTTAACATTGAAGTCTATGGGGAGACTTTAACATTGAAGTCTATGGGAGCCTTTAACATTGAAGTCTATGGGAGACTTTAACATTGAAGTCTATGGGGAGACTGTAACATTGAAGTCTATGGGAACCTTTAACATTGAAGTCTATGGAAAACTTTAACATTGAAGTCTATGGGAAAACTTTAACATTGAAGTCTATGGGGAAACTTTAACATTGAAGTCTATGGGGAAACTTTAACATTGAAGTCTATGGGGAGACTTTAACATTGAAGTCTATGGGCAGACTTTAACATTGAAGTCTATGGGGAGACTTTAATATTGAAGTCTATGGGAGACTTTAACATTGAAGTCCATGGGAGACTTTAACATTGAAGTCTATGAGAGACTTTAACATTGAAGTCTATGGGGAGACTTTAACATTGAAGTCTATGGGAGGATTTAACATTGAAGTCTATGGGGAGACTTTAACATTGAAGTCTATGAGAGACTTTAACATTGAAGTCTATGGGAAACTTTAACATTGAAGTTTAAGGGAGGATTTAACACTGAAGTCTATGGGAGCCTTTAACATTGAAGTCTAAGGGAAACTTTATCATTGAAGTCTATGGGAGGATTTAACACTGAAGTCTATGGGAGCCTAACATTGAAGTCTATGGGGAGACTTTAACATTGAAGTCTATGGGAACCTTTAACATTGAAGTCTATGGGAGGATTTAACATTGAAGTCTATGGGGAGACTTTAACATTGAAGTCTATGGGAAACGTTAACATTGAAGTCTATGGGAGGATTTAACACTGAAGTCTATGGGAGCCTTTAACATTGAAGTCTATGGGGAGACTTTAACATTGAAGTCTATGGGAACCTTTAACATTGAAGTCTATGGGAACCTTTAACATTGAAGTCTATGGGAGGATTTAACACTGAAGTCTATGGGAGCCTTTAACATTGAAGTCTATGGGGAGACTTTAACATTGAAGTCTATGGGAGCCTTTAACATTGAAGTCTATGGGAGACTTTAACATTGAAGTCTATGGGGAGACTGTAACATTGAAGTCTATGGGAACCTTTAACTTTGAAGTCTATGGAAAACTTTAACATTGAAGTCTATGGGAAAACTTTAACATTGAAGTCTATGGGGAAACTTTAACATTGAAGTCTATGGGGAGACTTTAACATTGAAGTCTATGGGAACCTTTAACATTGAAGTCTATGGGAGCCTTTAACATTGAAGTGTATGGGGAGACTTTAACATTGAAGTCTATGGGAAACTTTAACATTGAAGTCTAAGGGAGGACTTAACACTGAAGTCTATGGGAAACTTTAACATTGAAGTCTATGGGAGGATTTAACACTGAAGTCTATGGGAGCCTTTAACATTGAAGTCTATGGGGAGACTTTAACATTGAAGTCTATGGGAGCCTTTAACATTGAAGTCTATGGGAGACTTTAACATTGAAGTCTATGGGGAGACTGTAACATTGAAGTCTATGGGAACCTTTAACATTGAAGTCTATGGAAAACTTTAACATTGAAGTCTATGGGAAAACTTTAACATTGAAGTCTATGGGGAAACTTTAACATTGAAGTCTATGGGAGACTTTAACATTGAAGTCTATGGGAGGATTTAACATTGAAGTCTATGGGGAGACTTTAACATTGAAGTCAAAGGGAGACTTTAACATTGAAGTCTATGGGAGACTTTAACAATGAAGTCTATGGGGAGACTTTAACATTGAAGTCTATGGGAACCTTTAACATTGAAGTCTATGGGAAGACTTTAACATTGAAGTCTATGGGGAGACTTTAACATTGAAGTCTATGGGGAGACTTTAATATTGAAGTCTATGGGAGACTTTAACATTCAAGTCCATGGGAGGCTTTAACATTGAAGTCTATGGGAGACTGTAACATTGAAGTCTAAGGGAAACTTTATCATTGAAGTCTATGGGAGGATTTAACACTGAAGTCTATGGGAGCCTTTAACATTGAAGTCTAAGGGAAACTTTATCATTGAAGTCTATGGGAGGATTTAACACTGAAGTCTATGGGAGCCTAACATTGAAGTCTATGGGGAGACTTTAACATTGAAGTCTATGGGAACCTTTAACATTGAAGTCTATGGGAGCCTTTAACATTGAAGTGTATGGGGAGACTTTAACATTGAAGTCTATGGGAAACTTTAACATTGAAGTCTAAGGGAGGACTTAACACTGAAGTCTATGGGAAACTTTAACATTGAAGTCTATGGGAGGATTTAACACTGAAGTCTATGGGTGCCTTTAACATTGAAGTCTATGGGGAGAATTTAACATTGAAGTCTATGAGAGACTTTAACATTGAAGTCTATGGGAAACTTTAACATTGAAGTCTATGGGAAGATTTAACACTGAAGTCTATGGGGAGACTTTAACATTGAAGTCTATGGGAACCTTTAACATTGAAGTCTATGGGAGGATTTAACATTGAAGTCTATGGGGAGACTTTAACATTGAAGTCTATGAGAGACTTTAACATTGAAGTCTATGGGAAACTTTAACATTGAAGTCTATGGGAGGATTTAACACTGAAGTCTATGGGAGCCTTTAACATTGAAGTCTATGGGGAGACTTTAACATTGAAGTCTATGGCAACCTATAACATTGCAGTCTATGGGAGGATTTAACATTGAAGTCTATGGGAGACTTTAACATTGAAGTCTATGGGAGGATTTAACATTGAAGTCTATGGGGAGACTTTAACATTGAAGTCAAAGGGAGACTTTAACATTGAAGTCTATGGGAGACTTTAACAATGAAGTCTATGGGGAGACTTTAACATTGAAGTCTATGGGAACCTTTAACATTGAAGTCTATGGGAAGACTTTAACATTGAAGTCTATGGGGAGACTTTAACATTGAAGTCTATGGGGAGACTTTAATATTGAAGTCTATGGGAGACTTTAACATTCAAGTCCATGGGAGGCTTTAACATTGAAGGCTATGGGAGACTGTAACATTGAAGTCTATGGGGAGACTTTAACATTGAAGTCTATGGGAAAATTTAACATTGAAGTCTATGGGATACTTTAACATTGAAGTCTATGGAACCATTTAACATTGAAGTCTATGGGCAGACTTTAACATTGAAGTCTATGGGGAGACTTTAATATTGAAGTCTATGGGAGACTTTAACATTGAAGTCCATGGGAGACTTTAACATTGAAGTCTATGAGAGACTTTAACATTGAAGTCTATGGGGAGACTTTAACATTGAAGTCTATGGGAGGATTTAACATTGAAGTCTATGGGGAGACTTTAACATTGAAGTCTATGAGAAACTTTAACAATGAAGTCTATGGGAAACTTTAACATTGAAGTCTAAGGGAGGATTTAACACTGAAGTCTATGGGAGCCTTTAACATTGAAGTCTAAGGGAAACTTTATCATTGAAGTCTATGGGATGATTTAACACTGAAGTCTATGGGAGCCTAACATTGAAGTCTATGGGGAGACTTTAACATTGAAGTCTATGGGAACCTTTAACATTGAAGTCTATGGGAGGATTTAACATTGAAGTCTATGGGGAGACTTTAACATTGAAGTCTATGGGAAACGTTAACATTGAAGTCTATGGGAGGATTTAACACTGAAGTCTATGGGAGCCTTTAACATTGAAGTCTATGGGGAGACTTTAACATTGAAGTCTATGGGAACCTTTAACATTGAAGTCTATGGGAACCTTTAACATTGAAGTCTATGGGAGGATTTAACACTGAAGTCTATGGGAGCCTTTAACATTGAAGTCTATGGGGAGACTTTAACATTGAAGTCTATGGGAGCCTTTAACATTGAAGTCTATGGGAGACTTTAACATTGAAGTCTATGGGGAGACTGTAACATTGAAGTCTATGGGAACCTTTAACATTGAAGTCTATGGAAAACTTTAACATTGAAGTCTATGGGAAAACTTTAACATTGAAGTCTATGGGGAAACTTTAACATTGAAGTCTATGGGGAAACTTTAACATTGAAGTCTATGGGGAGACTTTAACATTGAAGTCTATGGGCAGACTTTAACATTGAAGTCTATGGGGAGACTTTAATATTGAAGTCTATGGGAGACTTTAACATTGAAGTCCATGGGAGACTTTAACATTGAAGTCTATGAGAGACTTTAACATTGAAGTCTATGGGGAGACTTTAACATTGAAGTCTATGGGAGGATTTAACATTGAAGTCTATGGGGAGACTTTAACATTGAAGTCTATGAGAGACTTTAACATTGAAGTCTATGGGAAACTTTAACATTGAAGTTTAAGGGAGGATTTAACACTGAAGTCTATGGGAGCCTTTAACATTGAAGTCTAAGGGAAACTTTATCATTGAAGTCTATGGGAGGATTTAACACTGAAGTCTATGGGAGCCTAACATTGAAGTCTATGGGGAGACTTTAACATTGAAGTCTATGGGAACCTTTAACATTGAAGTCTATGGGAGGATTTAACATTGAAGTCTATGGGGAGACTTTAACATTGAAGTCTATGGGAAACGTTAACATTGAAGTCTATGGGAGGATTTAACACTGAAGTCTATGGGAGCCTTTAACATTGAAGTCTATGGGGAGACTTTAACATTGAAGTCTATGGGAACCTTTAACATTGAAGTCTATGGGAACCTTTAACATTGAAGTCTATGGGAGGATTTAACACTGAAGTCTATGGGAGCCTTTAACATTGAAGTCTATGGGGAGACTTTAACATTGAAGTCTATGGGAGCCTTTAACATTGAAGTCTATGGGAGACTTTAACATTGAAGTCTATGGGGAGACTGTAACATTGAAGTCTATGGGAACCTTTAACTTTGAAGTCTATGGAAAACTTTAACATTGAAGTCTATGGGAAAACTTTAACATTGAAGTCTATGGGGAAACTTTAACATTGAAGTCTATGGGGAGACTTTAACATTGAAGTCTATGGGAACCTTTAACATTGAAGTCTATGGGAGCCTTTAACATTGAAGTGTATGGGGAGACTTTAACATTGAAGTCTATGGGAAACTTTAACATTGAAGTCTAAGGGAGGACTTAACACTGAAGTCTATGGGAAACTTTAACATTGAAGTCTATGGGAGGATTTAACACTGAAGTCTATGGGAGCCTTTAACATTGAAGTCTATGGGGAGACTTTAACATTGAAGTCTATGGGAGCCTTTAACATTGAAGTCTATGGGAGACTTTAACATTGAAGTCTATGGGGAGACTGTAACATTGAAGTCTATGGGAACCTTTAACATTGAAGTCTATGGAAAACTTTAACATTGAAGTCTATGGGAAAACTTTAACATTGAAGTCTATGGGGAAACTTTAACATTGAAGTCTATGGGGAAACTTTAACATTGAAGTCTATGGGGAGACTTTAACATTGAAGTCTATGGGCAGACTTTAACATTGAAGTCTATGGGGAGACTTTAATATTGAAGTCTATGGGAGACTTTAACATTGAAGTCCATGGGAGACTTTAACATTGAAGTCTATGAGAGACTTTAACATTGAAGTCTATGGGGAGACTTTAACATTGAAGTCTATGGGAGGATTTAACATTGAAGTCTATGGGGAGACTTTAACATTGAAGTCTATGAGAGACTTTAACATTGAAGTCTATGGGAAACTTTAACATTGAAGTTTAAGGGAGGATTTAACACTGAAGTCTATGGGAGCCTTTAACATTGAAGTCTAAGGGAAACTTTATCATTGAAGTCTATGGGAGGATTTAACACTGAAGTCTATGGGAGCCTAACATTGAAGTCTATGGGGAGACTTTAACATTGAAGTCTATGGGAACCTTTATCATTGAAGTCTATGGGAGGATTTAACATTGAAGTCTATGGGGAGACTTTAACATTGAAGTCTATGGGAAACGTTAACATTGAAGTCTATGGGAGGATTTAACACTGAAGTCTATGGGAGCCTTTAACATTGAAGTCTATGGGGAGACTTTAACATTGAAGTCTATGGGAACCTTTAACATTGAAGTCTATGGGAACCTTTAACATTGAAGTCTATGGGAGGATTTAACACTGAAGTCTATGGGAGCCTTTAACATTGAAGTCTATGGGGAGACTTTAACATTGAAGTCTATGGGAGCCTTTAACATTGAAGTCTATGGGAGACTTTAACATTGAAGTCTATGGGGAGACTGTAACATTGAAGTCTATGGGAACCTTTAACTTTGAAGTCTATGGAAAACTTTAACATTGAAGTCTATGGGAAAACTTTAACATTGAAGTCTATGGGGAAACTTTAACATTGAAGTCTATGGGGAAACTTTAACATTGAAGTCTATGGGGAGACTTTAACATTGAAGTCTATGGGAAACTTTAACATTGAAGTCTATGGGAGACTTTAACATTGAAGTCTATGGAAGCCTTTAACATTGAAGTCTATGGGAAACTTTAACATTGAAGTCTATGGGAGACTTTAACATTGAAGTCTATGGGAAACTTTAACATTGAAGTCTATGGGAAAACTTTAACATTGAAGTCTATGGAGACTTTATCATTGAAGTCTATGGGAGGATTTAACATTGAAGACTATGGGAGCCTTTAACATTGAAGTCTATGGGAACCTTTAACATTGAAGTCTATGGGAAACTTTAACATTGAAGTCTATGGGAAACTTTAACATTGAAGTCTATGGGGAGACATTAACATTGAAGTCTATGGGAGACTTTAACATTGAAGTCTATGGGAAACTTTAACATTGAAGTCTATGGGGAGACTTTAACATTGAAGTCTATGGGAGACTTTAACATTGAAGTCTATGGGAAACTTTAACATTGAAGTCTATGGGAGGATTTCACATTGAAGTCTATGGGAACCTTTAACATTGAAGTCTATGGGAAACTTTAACATTGAAGTCTATGGGGAGACTTTAACATTGAAGTCTATGGGAAACTTTAACATTGAAATCTATGGGGAGACATTAACATTGAAGTCTATGGGAGACTTTAACATTGAAGTCTATGGGAAACTTTAACATTGAAGTCTATGGGGAGACTTTAACATTGAAGTCTATGGGAGACTTTAACATTGAAGTCTATGGGAAACTTTAACATTGAAGTCTATGGGAGGATTTCACATTGAAGTCTATGGGAACCTTTAACATTGAAGTCTATGGGAAACTTTAACATTGAAGTCTATGGGGAGACTTTAACATTGAAGTCTATGGGAAACTTTAACATTGAAATCTATGGGGAACCTTTAACATTGAAGTCTATGGGGAACGTTTAACATTGAAGTCTATGGGGAACCTTTAACATTGAAATCTATGGGGAACCTTTAACACAGATCCCTATGGGAATTCTTTATCACTGAGCCCTCACCTCCATCTTGGGCAGCAGCGGCAGCGCACGGCCCTGTTGCAAGGCATTCTGGGAAGCCCCAGCCACGGCCGCCTGGACATGCCCCGGTGCATGCTGGGAAATCCTGGCCTGGGGAACCGCCGGCGGAGGCAGCGGCCCCGGTGCAGTCGGGGAGCGGCGGAGGTGGTGGGGCGGTTGAGGCGGTTGCGGCGGTTGAGGCGGTTGCGGCGGTTGCGGCGGTTGCGGCGGTTGCGGCGGTTGCGGCGGTTGCGAGGGTTGCGAGGGTTGCGAGGGTTGCGAGGGTTGCGAGGGTTGCGAGGGTCGCGAGCGTTGCGATTGCCGCGATCGGCTGCAACCGTCCATCATCATCATCCTCATTGTGACGGGCGCCGCCCGTGCTGCGTCCTCCACCTCCTCCGCCACCTCCTCCTCGTCCTCCTCCTCCTCCTCCTCCTCCTCCTCGTCCTCGTCGTCGTCGTCGTCTTCGTCGTCGTAGTCGGAGCCGGGGGGGCGGCCGTCGTCCGTGGCGCTGGCTCCGGCACGGCGGCCGCCGCCGCCGCCGCCGCCGCCGCTGCCGCCGCCCATGTAGCGTGCACAACGTTTCTTCCTTCTGAGGGGGACGCACGGGGGGACAGGGACAGCAGGCGGACGGGCAGCAGCGGACAGACAGCAGGAGACAGCAGCAGACAGACATACGGCGGACAGACAGCAGAGATACAGCAGACAGACAGCAGAGGTACAGCAGAGAGACAGCAGACAGACAGACAGCAGACAGACAGACAGCAGAGATACAGCAGATAGACAGCAGAGATACAGCAGAGATACAGCAGACAGACAGCAGACAGACAGACAGCAGAGACAGCAGCAGACAGACAGCAGAGACACAACAGCAGGCAACAAGCCACAGAGATGGGAGGGGAGGGAGCAGACCCATAGAGAAGATGGTGGTGGTGGTGGTGGTGATGGTGGAGGTGATGGTGGAGGTGATGGTGGAGGTGGTGATGGTGGTGGAGGTGGTGATGGTGGAGGTGGCGGTGGTGGTGGTGGTGGTGGTGATGGTGGAGGTGGTGATGGTGGAGGTGGTGGTGTTGGTGGTGATGGTGGAGGTGATGGTAGTGGTGGTGATGGTGGTGGTGGAGGTGGTGATGGTGGTGATGGTGGTGGTGATGGTGGTGGTGATGGTGGTGGAGGTGGTGATGGTGGTGGTGATGGTGGTGGTGGTCGTGGTGGTGGTGATGGTGGAGGTGATGGTGGAGGTGATGGTGGAGGTGGTGGTGGTGATGGTGGTGGTGATGGTGGTGATGGTGGTGGTGATGGTGGAGGTGGTGATGGTGGTGGTGATGATGGAGGTGGTGGTGGTGATGGTGGTGGAGGTGATGATGATGGAGGTGGTGGTGATGGTGGAGGTGGTGGAGGTGTTGGTGGAGGTGTTGGTGGTGGTGGTGGTGATGGTGGTGGAGGTGATGATGATGGTGGTGGTGGTGGTGATGGTGGAGGTGATGGTGGGAGGTGATGGTGGGAGGTGGTGGAGGTGGTGGTGGTGGAGGTGTTGGTGGTGGAGGTGATGGTGGTGGAGGTGATGATGATGGTGGTGGTGATGGTGGAGGTGGTGGAGGCGGTGGTGATGGTGGTGGAGGTGATGGTGGTGGAGGTGATGATAATGGTGGTGGTGATGGTTGTGGAGGTGGTGTAGGTGGTGGTAGAGGCGGTGGAGGTGGTGTAGGTGATGGTGGAGGTAGAGATGATGGTGATGGTGGTGACATAGACACACAGTGTTACACATACACAGAGACATGTACAACACAAGAGTTACACACACACACGTGTACACACACACACACGTCCACACACACACGTGCACACACATGTGCAAACACACACGTGCACACACACACACGTGTACACACACAGACACACGTGTACACACACACGTGCACACACACACGTGCACACACACGTGCACACACACACGTGCACACACACACGTGCACACACACACACGTGCACACACACACACACGTGCACACACACACACACGTGCACACACACACACGTGCACACACACACACGTGTACACACACACGTGTACACACACACACGTGCACACACACACGTGCACACACACGTGTACACACACACGTGTACACACACACACACACACGTGCACACACACACACGTGTACACACACACGTGTACACACACACGTGTACACACGTGTACACACACACACGTGTACACACACACACACGTGCACACACACAGACACACGTGCACACACACACGTGTACACACACACGTGTTCACACACGTGCACACACACACACACACACGTGCACACACACACGTGTACACACACGTGCACACACACACACACGTGTACACACGTGTACACACACACACACACACGTGTACACACGTGTACACACACACACGTGCACACACACGTGTACACACGTCCACACTCACATGCAGAGGCATTGTCTCCCATCTGAGCTTCTCAACACAGTCCACCTCACCGCCACCATCACCACCATCAAGACCTTCACCATCACCACCACCATCACCACCTCACCACCAACATCACCACCTCACCGCCACCATCACCACCATCAAGACCTCCACCATCACCACCACCACAATCACCACCATCACCACCACCATCTCCACCATCACCACCTCCACTATCTCCAGCATCAAGACCTCCACCATCACCACCACCACCATCACCACCATCTCCACCATCACCGCCTACACCATCACCACGACCTCCACTATCACCACCTCCACCATCACCACCTCCACCATCACCACCTCCACCATCACCACCACGATCACCACCACCACCATCACCACCATCACCACCTCCACCATCACCACCACGATCACCACCAACACCTCCACAATCACCACGACCTCCACTATCACCACCATCACCACCTCCACCATCACCACCTCCACCATCACCACCACCTCTACAATCACCACGACCTCCACTATCACCACCATCACCATCACCACCACTATCACCACCATCATCACCACCACCATCACCACCACCATCACCACCACCACCACCACCACCATTACCATCACCTCCACCATCACCACCACCATCACCACCACCTCCACAATCACCACTTCCACCACCATCACCACCACCATCACCACCACCACCACCACTATCACCACCATCACCACCACCATCACCTCCACAATCACCATCACCATCACCACCACCATCACCACCACCTCCACAATCACCACCACCATCACCACCACCATCACCACCACCATCACCACCACCATCACCACCACCATCACCGCCACCTCCACAATCACCACGACCTCCATTATCACCACCCTGGGTCTTTGTATCGAGGCTGAATCCTGCAAATCTGTGTGTGTCTGTGTTTATGTGTGTGTGTGTATCTGTGTGTGTGTGTTTATGTGTGTGTCTCTGTGTAGGTGTGTGTGTGTGTATGTGTGTGTATGTGTGTGTGTCTGTGTGTAGGTGTGTAGGTGTGTGTGTGTGTCTGTGTGTATGTGTGTGTGTCTGTGTGTGTGTCTGTGTGTGTGTCTGTGTGTGTGTCTGTGTATGTGTCTGTGTGTGTCTGTGTGTATGTGTCTGTGTGTATGTGTCTGTGTGTATGTGACTGTGTGTGTGTCTGTGTGTATGTGTCTGTGTGTATGTGACTGTGTGTATGTGTCTGTGTGTATGTGTCTGTGTGTGTGTCTGTGTGTATGTGTCTGTGTGTGTGTGTGTCTGTGTGTGTGTGTCTGTGTGTGTGTCTGTGTGTATGTGTCTGTCTGTCAGCTTAATTCGTGGTTTCGTGGTAATTAATTGAAGGTGAAGGGGTTACCAGCCCCTCGCACCCGTCCAGAGCCCCCGTTTAGCCCCTGTGGTGGACACATATGCCATGAGGGGAGGAGCCAATCAAAATTGGATCTCCCCCCACAGCGCTATCCACGACAGAGTTGCCCGTCCGGCACCGCGAGGAGGTAGGGGGTTGTTTTGCCGGCTGAGTGGACTTGCCGATGACTGGTACCAGCGGTGTCAAGATCGGCCTCTGTGGAGGAGGCTCGTGAAGGATGCTACTGGGCAGTTGGAGGCAGTCGCCCTCCAACAACAACGGAGGGCGGAGGAGCGACGCTCACAACAACGAGCGGAGCGCCGGGTGGCTAAAGCACAGCAGGTTGGCACAGTAGGGGGCACAGGTGGTGCATCAGCCAGTCATCTCAGTCAGTCAACCCGTGGCACCTGGGTCTGCCCAGTGACCTTCTGCCAGCGGGCGATTCGACACTTCACGTGGCCTCACGGTGCACATAGCCTGGCATAAGCGTCGTGGTGACGTCACCGCCACTTAGTGGCGAATGGCGGTTGTTGTTGTCTGTCTGTGTGTATGTGTCTGTGTGTATGTGTCTGTGTGTATGTGTCTGTGTGTGTCTGTGTGTGTCTGTGTGTATGTGTCTGTGTGTATGTGTCTGTGTGTATGTGTCTGTGTGTGTGTCTGTGTGTATGTGTCTGTGTGTGTGTGTACCGAGGCTACACACCTGCAGGGACCACACCAGTTGTTCTGCTGATCCAGGCCGTAGCGAGCGCGGCATTTCTTTGGCGCGTTGATATCTGCAGCAACCAACAGAGGGAGACAGAGAGGCTGAGACTCCCACAGGGTTCAGTGTTAATCAGTGAGACTCCTATAGAGTTCAATGTTAATCACTGAGACTCCCACAGGGTTCAGTGTTAATCAGTGAGACTCCCACAGGGTTCAGTGTTAATCAGTGAGACTCCCACAGGGTTCAGTGTTAATCAGTGAGACTCCCACAGGGTTCAGTGTTAATCAGTGAGACTCCCACAGGGTTCAGTGTTAATCAGTGAGACTCCCACAGGGTTCAGTGTTAATCAGTGAGACTCCCACAGGGTTCAGTGTTAATCAGTGAGACTCCCACAGGGTTCAGTGTAAATCACTGAGACTCCCATAGGGTTCAGTGTTAATCACTGAGACTCCCACAGGGTTCAGTGTTAATCACCGAGACTCCCACAGGGTTCAGTGTTAATCAGTGAGACTCCCACAGGGTTCAGTGTTAATCACTGAGACTCCCACAGGGTTCAGTGTTAATCAGTGAGACTCCCAGAGGGATCAGTGTTAATCAGTGAGACTCCCACAGGGTTCAGTGTTAATCAGTGAGACTCCCATAGGGTTCAGTGTTAATCACTGAGACTCCCACAGGGTTCAGTGTTAATCACTGAGACTCCCACAGGGTTCAGTGTTAATCACTGAGACTCCCATAGGGTTCAGTGTTAATCACTGAGACTCCCACAGGGTTCAGTGTTAATCACTGAGACTCCCACAGGGTTCAGTGTTAATCACTGAGACTCCCACAGGGCTCAGTGTTAATCTCTGAGACTCCCACAGGGTTCAGTGTTAATCTCTGAGACTCTCATAGGGTTCAGTGTTAATCACTGAGACTCCCACAGGGTTCAGTGTTAATCTCTGAGACTCTCATAGGGTTCAGTGTTAATCACTGAGACTCCCACAGGGTTCAGTGTAAATCACTGAGAATCCCACAGGGTTCAGTGTTAATCAATGAGACTCCCACAGGGTTCACTATTAATCACTGAGACTCCCACAGGGTTCAGTATTAATCACTGAGACTCCCACAGGGTTCAGTGTTAATCACTGAGACTCCCACAGGGCTCAGTGTTAATCAGTGAGACTCCCACAGGGTTCAGTGCTAATCACTGAGACTCCCACAGGGTTCAGTGTTAATCACTGAGACTCCCACAGGGCTCAGTGTTAATCACTGAGACTCCCACAGGGTGCAGTGTTAATCACTGAGACTCCCATAGGTTCAGTGTTAATCAGTGAGACTCCCACAGGGTGCAGTGTTAATCAGTGAGACTCCCACAGGGTTCAGTGTTAATCAGTGAGACTCCCACAGGGTTCAGTGTTAATCAGTGAGACTCCCACAGGGTTCAGTGTTAATCACTGAGACTCCCATAGGGTTCAGTGTTAATCACTGAGACTCCCACAGGGTTCAGTGTTAATCACTGAGACTCCCACAGGGTTCAGTGTTAATCAGTGAGACTCCCACAGGGTTCAGTGTTAATCACTGAGACTCCCACAGGGTTCAGTGTTAATCAGTGAGACTCCCAGAGGGATCAGTGTTAAACAGTGAGACTCCCACAGGGTTCAGTGTTAATCAGTGAGACTCCCATAGGGTTCAGTGTTAATCACTGAGACTCCCACAGGGTTCAGTGTTAATCACTGAGACTCCCACAGGGTTCAGTGTTAATCACTGAGACTCCCATAGGGTTCAGTGTTAATCACTGAGACTCCCACAGGGTTCAGTGTTAATCACTGAGACTCCCACAGGGTTCAGTGTTAATCACTGAGACTCCCACAGGGCTCAGTGTTAATCCCTGAGACTCCCACAGGGTTCAGTGTTAATCTCTGAGACTCTCATAGGGTTCAGTGTTAATCACTGAGACTCCCACAGGGTTCAGTGTTAATCTCTGAGACTCTCATAGGGTTCAGTGTTAATCACTGAGACTCCCACAGGGTTCAGTGTAAATCACTGAGAATCCCACAGGGTTCAGTGTTAATCACTGAGACTCCCACAGGGTTCACTATTAATCACTGAGACTCCCACAGGGTTCAGTATTAATCACTGAGACTCCCACAGGGTTCAGTGTTAATCACTGAGACTCCCACAGGGCTCAGTGTTAATCAGTGAGACTCCCACAGGGTTCAGTGTTAATCACTGAGACTCCCACAGGGTTCAGTGTTAATCACTGAGACTCCCACAGGGCTCAGTGTTAATCACTGAGACTCCCACAGGGTGCAGTGTTAATCACTGAGACTCCCATAGGGTTCAGTGTTAATCACTGAGACTCCCATAGGGTTCAGTGTTAATCACTGAGACTCCCACAGGGTTCAGAGTTAATCACTGAGACTCCCATAGGTTCAGTGTTAATCACTGAGACTCCCACAGGGTTCAGTGTTAATCACTGAGACTCCCATAGGGTTCAGTGTTAATCACTGAGACTCCCACAGGGTTCAGAGTTAATCTCTGAGACTCCCACAGGGTTCACTGTTAATCACTGAGACTCCCACAGGGTTCAGTGTTAATCACTGAGACCCACACAGGGTTCAGTGTTAATCACTGAGACTCCCACAGGGTTCAGTGTAAATCACTGAGAATCCCACAGGGTTCAGTGTTAATCACTGAGACTCCCACAGGGTTCAGTGTTAATCTCTGAGACTCTCATAGGGTTCAGTGTAAATCTCTGAGACTCCCACAGGGTTCAGTGTTAATCTCTGAGACTCTCATAGGGTTCAGTGTTAATCACTGAGACTCCCACAGGGTTCAGTGTTAATCTCTGAGACTCTCATAGGGTTCAGTGTTAATCATTGAGACTCCCACAGGGTTCAGTGTAAATCACTGAGAATCCCACAGGGTTCAGTGTTAATCACTGAGACTCCCACAGGGTTCAGTGTTAATCTCTGAGACTCCCACAGGGTGCAGTGTTAATCACTGAGACTCCCACAGGGCTCAGTGTTAATCACTGAGACTCCCACAGGGTTCAGTGTTAATCACTGAGACTCCCACAGGGTTCAGTGTTAATCACTGAGACTCCCACAGGGTTCAGTGTTAATCAGTGAGACTCCCATAGGGATCAGTGTTAATCACTGAGACTCCCACAGGGTTCAGTGTTAATCACTGAGACTCCCACAGGGTTCAGTGTTAATCACTGAGACTCCCACAGGGTTCAGTGTTAATCAATGAGACTCCCACAGGGTTCAGTGTTAATCACTGAGACTCCCACAGGGTTCAGTGTTAATCATTGAGACTCCCACAGGGTTCAGTGTTAATCATTGAGACTCCCACAGGGCTCGGTGTTAATCACTGAGACTCCCACAGGGTGCAGTGTTAATCACTGAGAATCCCACAGGGTTCAGTGTTAATCAGTGAAACTCCCACAGGGTTCAGTGTTAATCAGTGAGACTCCCACAGGGTTCAGTGTTAATCACTGAGACTCCCACAGGGTTCAGTGTTAATCACTGAGACTCCCAAAGGGTTCAGTGTTAATCACTGAGACTCCCACAGGGTTCAGTGTTAATCACTGAGACTCCCACAGGGTTCAGTGTTAATCAGTGAGACTCCCACAGGGTTCAGTGTTAATCACTGAGACTCCCACAGGGTTCAGTGTTAATCACTGAGACTCCCACAGGGTTCAGTGTTAATCACTGAGACTCCCACAGGGTTCAGTGTTAATCACTGGGACTCCCACAGGGTTCAGTGTTAATCACTGAGACTCCCACAGGGTTCAGTGTTAATCACTGAGACTCCCATAGGGTGCAGTGTTAATCACTGAGACTCCCACAGGGTTCAGTGTTAATCACTGAGACTCCCACAGGGTTCAGTGTTAATCATTGAGACTCCCACAGGGTTCAGTGTTAATCATTGAGACTCCCACAGGGTTCAGTGTTAATCACTGACACTCCCACAGGGTTCAGTGTTAATCACTGAGACTCCCACAGGGCTCAGTGTTAATCACTGAGACTCCCACAGGGTTCAGTGTTAATCACTGAGACTCCCACAGGGTTCAGTGTTAACCACTGAGACTCCCACAGGGTTCAGTGTTAATCACTGAGACTCCCACAGGGTTCAGTGTTAATCAGTGAGACTCCCACAGGGTTCAGTGTTAATCAGTGAGACTCCCACAGGGTTCAGTGTTAATCACTGAGACTCCCACAGGGTTCAGTGTTAATCACTGAGACTCCCACAGGGTTCAGTGTTAATCAGTGAGACTCCCACAGGGTTCAGAGTTAATCACTGAGACTCCCACAGGGTGCAGTGTTAATCACTGAGACTCCCACAGGGTTAAGTGTTAATCACTGAGACTCCCACAGGGTTCAGTGTTAATCACTGAGACTCCCACAGGGTTCAGTGTTAATCACTGAGACTCCCACAGGGTTCAGTGTTAATCACTGAGACTCCCACAGGGTACAGTATTAATCACTGAGACTCCCACAGGGTTCAGTGTTAATCACTGAGACTCCCACAGGGTTCAATGTTAATCACTGAGACTCCCACAGGGTGCAGTGTTAATCTCTGAGACTCCCACAGGGTTCAATGTTAATCACTGAGACTCCCACAGAGATCAGTGTTAATCACTGAGACTCCCACAAGGTTCAGTGTTAATCACTGAGACTCCCATAGGGTTCAGTGTTAATCACTGAGACTCCCACAGGGTTCAGTGTTAATTACTGAGACTCCCACAGGGTTTAGTGTTAATCACTGAGACTCCCACAGGGTTCAGTGTTAATCACTGAGACTCCCACAGGGTTAAGTGTTTATCACTGAGACTCCCACAGGGTTCAGTGTTAATCACTGAGACTCCCACAGGGTACAGTATTAATCACTGAGACTCCCATAGGGTCAGTGTTAATCACTGAGACTCCCACAGGGTTCAGTGTTAATCACTGAGACTCCCACAGGGTTCAGTGTTAATCAGTGAGATTCCCATAGGGTTCAGTGTTAATCACTGAGACTCCCACAGGGTTCAATGTTAATCACTGAGACTCCCACAGGGTGCAGTGTTAATCTCTGAGACTCCCACAGGGTTCAATGTTAATCACTGAGACTCCCACAGAGATCAGTGTTAATCACTGAGACTCCCACAAGGTTCAGTGTTAATCACTGAGACTCCCATAGGGTTCAGTGTTAATCACTGAGACTCCCACAGGGTTCAGTGTTAATTACTGAGACTCCCACAGGGTTTAGTGTTAATCACTGAGACTCCCACAGGGTTCAGTGTTAATCACTGAGACTCCCACAGGGTTCAGTGTTAATCACTGAGACTCCCACAGGGTTCAGTGTTAATCACTGAGACTCCCACAGGGTTCAGTGTTAATCACTGAGACTCCCACAGGGTTCAGTGTTAATCACTGAGACTCCCACAGGGTTCAGTGTTAATCAGTGAGACTCCCACAGGGTTCAGTGTTAATCACTGAGACTCCCACAGGGCTCAGTGTTAATCACTGAGACTCCCACAGGGTTCAGTGTTAATCACTGAGACTCCCACAGGGTTCAGTGTTAATCAGTGAGACTCCCACAGGGTTCAGTGTTAATCACTGAGACTCCCACAGGGTTCAGTGTTAATCACTGAGACTCCCACAGGGTTCAGTGTTAATCACTGAGACTCCCACAGGGTTCAGAGTTAATCACTGAGACTCCCACAGGGTGCAGTGTTAATCACTGAGACTCCCACAGGGTTAAGTGTTAATCACTGAGACTCCCACAGGGTTCAGTGTTAATCACTGAGACTCCCACAGGGTTCAGTGTTAATCACTGAGACTCCCACAGGGTACAGTATTAATCACTGAGACTCCCATAGGGTTCAGTGTTAATCACTGAGACTCCCACAGGGTTCCGTGTTAATCACTGAGACTCCCACAGGGTTCAGTGTTAATCAATGAGACTCCCACAGGGTTCAGTGTTAATCACTGAGACTCCCACAGGGTTCAGTGTTAATCACTGAGACTCCCACAGGGTACAGTATTAATCACTGAGACTCCCATAGGGTTCAGTGTTAATCACTGAGACTCCCACAGGGTTCAGTGTTAATCACTGAGACTCCCACAGGGTTCAGTGTTAATCACTGAGACTCCCACAGGGTTCAGTGTTAATCAGTGAGACTCCCATAGGGTTCAGTGTTAATCACTGAGACTCCCACAGGGTTCAGTGTTAATCACTGAGACTCCCACAGGGTGCAGTGTTAATCTCTGAGACTCCCACAGGGTTCAATGTTAATCACTGAGACTCCCACAGGGATCAGTGTTAATCACTGAGACTCCCACAGGGTTCAGTGTTAATCACTGAGACTCCCATAGGGTTCAGTGTTAATCACTGAGCCTCCCACAGTGTTCATTGTTAATTACTGAGACTCCCACAGGGTTCAGTGTTAATCACTGAGACTCCCACAGGGTTCAGTGTTAATCACTGAGACTCCCACAGGGTTCAGTGTTAATCACTGAGACTCCCACAGGGTTCAGTGTTAATTACTGAGACTCCCACAGGGTTCAGTGTTAATCACTGAGACTCCCACAGGGATCAGTGTTAATCACTGAGACTCCCACAGGGTTCAGTGTTAATCACTGAGACTCCCATAGGGTTCAGTGTTAATCACTGAGACTCCCACAGGGTTCAGTGTTAATTACTGAGACTCCCACAGGGTTCAGTGTTAATCACTGAGACTCCCACAGGGTTCAGTGTTAATCAGTGAGACTCCCATAGGGTTGAGTGTTAATCACTGAGACTCCCACAGGGTTCAGTGTTAATCACTGAGACTCCCACAGGGTGCAGTGTTAATCTCTGAGACTCCCACAGGGTTCAGTGTTAATCATTGAGACTCCCACAGGGCTCGGTGTTAATCACTGAGACTCCCACAGGGTTCAGTGTTAATCACTGAGACTCCCATAGGGTTCAGTGTTAATCAGTGAAACTCCCACAGGGTTCAGTGTTAATCAGTGAGACTCCCACAGGGTTCAGTGTTAATCACTGAGACTCCCACAGGGTTCAGTGTTAATCACTGAGACTCCCACAGGGTTCAGTGTTAATCACTGAGACTCCCACAGGGTTCAGTGTTAATTACTGAGACTCCCACAGGGTTCAGTGTTAATTACTGAGACTCCCACAGGGTTCAGTGTTAATCACTGAGACTCCCACAGGGTTCAGTGTTAATCACTGAGACTCCCACAGGGTTCAGTGTTAATCACTGAGACTCCCACAGGGTTCAGTGTTAATCACTGAGACTCCCACAGGGTTCAGTGTTAATCACTGAGACTCCCACAGGGTTCAGTGTTAATCACTGAGACTTCCACAGGGTTCAGTGTTAATCACTGAGACTCCCACAGTGTTCAGTGTTAATCAGTGAGACTCCCACAGGGTTCAGTGTTAATCACTGAGACTCCCACAGGGCTCAGTGTTAATCAGTGAGACTCCCATAGGGTTCAGTGTTAATCACTGAGACTCCCACAGGGTTCAGTGTTAATCACTGAGACTCCAACAGGGTTCAGTGTTAATCAGTGGGACTCCCACAAGGTTCAGTGTTATTCAGTGGGACTCCCACAGGGTTCAGTGTTAATCACTGAGACTCCCGTAGGGTTCAGTGTTAATCACTGAGCCTCCCACAGTGTTCATTGTTAATTACTGAGACTCCCACAGGGTTCAGTGTTAATCACTGAGACTCCCACAGGGTTCAGTGTTAATCACTGAGACTCCCACAGGGTTCAGTGTTAATCACTGAGACTCCCACAGGGTTCAGTGTTAATTACTGAGACTCCCACAGGGTTCAGTGTTAATCACTGAGACTCCCACAGGGATCAGTGTTAATCACTGAGACTCCCACAGGGTTCAGTGTTAATCACTGAGACTCCCATAGGGTTCAGTGTTAATCATTGAGACTCCCACAGGGTTCAGTGTTAATTACTGAGACTCCCACAGGGTTCAGTGTTAATCACTGAGACTCCCACAGGGTTCAGTGTTAATCAGTGAGACTCCCATAGGGTTGAGTGTTAATCACTGAGACTCCCACAGGGTTCAGTGTTAATCACTGAGACTCCCACAGGGTGCAGTGTTAATCTCTGAGACTCCCACAGGGTTCAGTGTTAATCACTGAGACTCCCACAGGGATCAGTGTTAATCACTGAGACTCCCACAGGGTTCAGTGTTAATCACTGAGACTCCCATAGGGTTCAGTGTTAATCACTGAGCCTCCCACAGGGTTCAGTGTTAATTACTGAGACTCCCACAGGGTTCAGTGTTAATCAGTGAGACTCCCATAGGGTTCAGTGTTAATCACTGAGACTCCCACAGGGTTCAGTGTTAATTACTGAGACTCCCACAGGGTTCAGTGTTAATCAATGAGACTCCCACAGGGTTCAGTGTTAATTACTGAGACTCCCACAGGGTTCAGTGTTAATCACTGAGACTCCCACAGGGTTCAGTGTTAATCACTGAGACTCCCACAGGGTTCAGTGTTAATCACTGAGACTCCCACAGGGTTCAGTGTTAATCACTGAGACTCCCACAGGGTTCAGTGTTAATCACTGAGACTCCCACAGGGTTCAGTGTTAATCACTGAGACTTCCACAGGGTTCAGTGTTAATCACTGAGACTCCCACAGGGTTTAGTGTTAATCAGTGAGACTCCCACAGGGTTCAGTGTTAATCACTGAGACTCCCACAGGGTTCAGTGTTAATCACTGAGACTCCCACAGGGTTCAGTGTTAATTACTGAGACTCCCACAGGGTTCAGTGTTAATCACTGAGACTCCCATAGGGTTCAGTGTTAATCACTGAGACTCCCACAGGGTTCAGTGTTAATCACTGAGACTCCCATAGGGTTCAGTGTTAATCACTGAGACTCCCACAGGGTTCAGTGTTAATTACTGAGACTCCCACAGGGTTTAGTGTTAATCACTGAGACTCCCACAGGGTTCAGTGTTAATCACTGAGACTCCCACAGGGTTCAGTGTTAATCAGTGAGACTCCCACAGGGTTCAGTGTTAATCACTGAGACTCCCACAGGGTTCAGTGTTAATCACTGAGACTCCCACAGGGTTCAGTGTTAATCACTGAGACTCCCACAGGGTTCAGTGTTAATCACTGAGACTTCCACAGGGTTCAGTGTTAATCACTGAGACTCCCACAGGGTTTAGTGTTAATCAGTGAGACTCCCACAGGGTTCAGTGTTAATCACTGAGACTCCCACAGGGCTCAGTGTTAATCAGTGAGACTCCCATAGGGTTCAGTGTTAATCACTGAGACTCCCACAGGGTTCAGTGTTAATCACTGAGACTCCAACAGGGTTCAGTGTTAATCACTGAGACTCCCACAAGGTTCAGTGTTAATCACTGAGACTCCCACAGGGTTCAGTGTTAATCACTGAGACTCCCATAGGGTTCAGTGTTAATCAATGAGACTCCCACAGTGTTCATTGTTAATCAGTGAGACTCCCACAGGGTTCAGTGTTAATCACTGAGACTCCCACAGGGTTCAGTGTTAATCACTGAGACTCCCACAGGGTTCAGTGTTAATCACTGAGACTCCCACAGGGTTCAGTGTTAATTACTGAGACTCCCACAGGGTTCAGTGTTAATCACTGAGACTCCCACAGGGATCAGTGTTAATCACTGAGACTCCCACAGGGTTCAGTGTTAATCACTGAGACTCCCATAGGGTTCAGTGTTAATCACTGAGACTCCCACAGGGTTCAGTGTTAATTACTGAGACTCCCACAGGGTTCAGTGTTAATCACTGAGACTCCCACAGGGTTCAGTGTTAATCAGTGAGACTCCCATAGGGTTGAGTGTTAATCACTGAGACTCCCACAGGGTTCAGTGTTAATCACTGAGACTCCCACAGGGTGCAGTGTTAATCACTGAGACTCCCACAGGGTTCAGTGTTAATCACTGAGACTCCCACAGGGATCAGTGTTAATCACTGAGACTCCCACAGGGTTCAGTGTTAATCACTGAGACTCCCATAGGGTTCAGTGTTAATCACTGAGCCTCCCACAGGGTTCAGTGTTAATTACTGAGACTCCCACAGGGTTCAGTGTTAATCACTGAGACTCCCATAGGGTTCAGTGTTAATCACTGAGACTCCCACAGGGTTCAGTGTTAAAAAGTGAGACTCCCACAGGGTTCAGTGTTAATCAGTGAGACTCCCACAGGGTTCAGTGTTAATTACTGAGACTCCCACAGGGTTCAGTGTTAATCACTGAGACTCCCACAGGGTTCAGTGTTAATCACTGAGACTCCCACAGGGTTCAGTGTTAATCACTGAGACTCCCACAGGGTTCAGTGTTAATCACTGAGACTCCCACAGGGTTCAGTGTTAATCACTGAGACTCCCACAGGGTTCAGTGTTAATCACTGAGACTTCCACAGGGTTCAGTGTTAATCACTGAGACTCCCACAGGGTTTAGTGTTAATCAGTGAGACTCCCACAGGGTTCAGTGTTAATCACTGAGACTCCCACAGGGTTCAGTGTTAATCACTGAGACTCCCACAGGGTTCAGTGTTAATTACTGAGACTCCCACAGGGTTCAGTGTTAATCACTGAGACTCCCATAGGGTTCAGTGTTAATCACTGAGACTCCCACAGGGTTCAGTGTTAATCACTGAGACTCCCACAGGGTTCAGTGTTAATCACTGAGACTCCCACAGGGTTCAGTGTTAATCACTGAGACTCCCACAGGGTTCAGTGTTAATCAGTGAGACTCCCACAGGGTTCAGAGTTAATCACTGAGACTCCCACAGGGTGAAGTGTTAATCACTGAGACTCCCACAGGGTTAAGTGTTAATCACTGAGACTCCCACAGGGTTCAGTGTTAATCACTGAGACTCCCACAGGGTTCAGTGTTAATCACTGAGACTCCCACAGGGTTCAGTGTTAATCACTGAGACTCCCACAGGGTTCAGTGTTAATCACTGAGACTCCCACAGGGTTCAGTGTTAATCACTGAGACTCCCACAGGGTTCAGTGTTAATCACTGAGACTCCCACAGGGTTCAGTGTTAATCAGTGAGACTCCCACAGGGTTCAGTGTTAATCAGTGAGACTCCCACAGGGTTCAGTGTTAATCTCTGAGACTCCCACAGGGTTCAGTGTTAATCACTGAGACTCCCACAGGGTTCAGTATTAATCAGTGAGACTCCCATAGGGTTCAGTGTTAATCACTGAGCCTCCCACAGGGTTCAGTGTTAATTACTGAGACTCCCACAGGGTTCAGTGTTAATCACTGAGACTCCCACAGGGTTCAGTGTTAATCACTGAGACTCCCACAGGGTTCAGTGTTAATTACTGAGACTCCCACAGGGTTCAGTGTTAATCACTGAGACTCCCACAGGGTTCAGTGTTAATCACTGAGACTCCCACAGGGTTCAGTGTTAATCACTGAGACTCCCACAGGGTTCAGTGTTAATTACTGAGACTCCCACAGGGTTCAGTGTTAATCACTGAGACTCCCACAGGGTTCAGTGTTAATCACTGAGACTCCCACAGGGTTCAGTGTTAATCACTGAGACTCCCACAGGGTTCAGTGTTAATCACTGAGACTCCCACAGGGTTCAGTGTTAATCACTGAGGCTCCCACAGGGTTCAGTGTTAATCACTGAGACTCCCACAGGGTTCAGTGTTAATCTCTGAGACTCCCACAGACCGAGAGGCTGCCCTGCTTACCCGCTATCTCTCCGTGCTGCCGCTCCCTTTTCCTTTTTTTCCGCTTCCCCTGGGATGTGCAGAGAGAGAAAGAGAGAGTCAGAATATTTATACAGTCGTACAGTGGGTGGGTGAGTGGGTGGGTGAGTGGGTGGGTGAGTGGGTGGGTGGATGAGTGGGTGGGTGAGTGGGTGGGTGAGTGGGTGGGTGAGTGGGTGGGTGAGTGGGTGGGTGAGTGGGTGGGTGAGTGGGTGGGTGGGTGAGTGAGTGGGTGGATGAGTGGGTGAGTGGGTGGGTGAGTGGGTGGGTGGGTGAGTGGGTAAGTGGGTGGGTGGGTGAGTGGGTGGGTGAGTGAGTGGGTGGGTGGGTAGGTGAGTGGGTAAGTGGATGAGTGAATGAGTGGGTGAGTGGGTGGGTGGGTGAGTGGGTGGGTGGGTGAGTGGGTGGGTAAGTGGGTCGGTGGGTGAGTGGGTGGGTGGGCTCCGGTTTAACAACAGTCGAGCGGCAATATATTTTCATCGTTTGCGTAACGCTGCGTGGAAGCTACCTGGTCTGTCGCTCCGCACTAAGCTTCAGGACTTCTCGGCCACGGTCATTCCCTCCCTTCTCTACGCTTGTGAAACGTAGACCCCCTAAATGGAACATCTTCGCCGGTTGGAAACATTTAGGCTGGCCTGCCTACGATCCATCCTGGGTTTAACCAGACTGGATTGTGTGAGGAGCTCACAAATCCTTGAAAGATCTGGGCAAGGTCCCATCGGTGAGCTCCTCCGGCGGGGAAGGTTGCGATGGCTGGGTCATGTAGCCCTCATGCCCAGCCACCGCATGCCGAAACAGCTTTTGTTTGGCTGGATCGAGGGGGCTAAACGGGCACGGCACGGGTTAGAGAAGAGATGGAGTGATGTGGTACAGGAGGACGTGGAGCTGAGTGGACTTGCCGATGACTGGTACCAGCAGTGTTAAGATCGGCCTCTGTGGAGGAGGCTCGTGAAGGACGCTACTGGGCAGTTGGAGGCAGTCGCCCTCCAACAACAACAGAGGGCAGAGGAGTGACGCTCACAACAACGAGTGGAGCGCCGGGTTGGCACAGAAGGGGGCACAGGTGGTGCATCAGCCGGTCATCTCAGTCATCTTAGTCAATCAACCTGTGGCACCTGGGTCTGCCCCGTGACCTCCTGCCAGCGGGCGTTCGACACTTCACGTGGCCTCAAGGTGCACATGGCCTGGCACAAGCGTCGTGGTGACGTCACCGCCACTTAGTGGAGAATGGCGGTTGTTGTTGTTGTGTGTCACTGTGTGTGCGTGTGTGTGTGTCACTGTTTGTGGGTGTGTCACTGTGTGTGGGTGTCACTGTGTGTGTGTCACTGTGTGTGTGTGTCACTGTGTGTGTGTAACTGTGTCACTGTGAGTGTGGCGAATGTGGCAAATGGCGGTTGTTATTGTTGTTGTGTGTGTGTATCTACGTGTGTGTCTAGGTATGAGTGTGTGTATATCTACGTGTGTGTGTATATCTACGTGTGTGTGTGTATCTACGTGTGTGTGTGTATCTACGTGTGTGTGTGTATCTACATGTGTGTATGTGTAGCTACGTGTGTGTGTGTATCTACGTGTGTGTGTGTATATACGTGTGTGTGTGTAGCTACGTGTGTGTGTGTATCTACGTGTGCGTGTGTGTGCGTGTATCTACGTGTGTGTGTATGTAGCTACGTGTGTGTGTAGCAACGTGTGTGTGTGTGTCTACGTGTGTGTGTGCGTGTATCTACGTGTGTGTGTCTACGTGTGTGTGTGTCTACGTGTGCGTGTGTGTGTGTATCTACGTGTGTGTGTGTGTATCTACGTGTGTGTGCGTGTATCTACGTGTGTGTGTCTACGTGTGTGTGTGTGTATCTACGTGTGTGTGTGTGTGTGTGCGTGTATCTACGTGTGTGTGCGTGTATCTACGTGTGTGTGTGTATCTGTGTGTGTGTGTGTGTATCTACGTGTGTGTGTGTATCTACGTGTGTGTGTATCTACGTGTGTGTGTGTAGCTACGTGTGTGTGTGTGTGTGTATCTACGTGTGTGTGTGTATCTACGTGTGTGTGTGTGTATCTACGTGTGTGTGTGTGCGTGTGTGTGTCTACGTGTGTGTGTGTGTGTGTATCTACGTGTGTGTGTATCTACGTGTGTGTATCTACGTGTGTGTGTACCTACGTGTGTGTGTGTGTGCGTGAATCTACGTGTGTGTGTGCGCGTGTATCTACGTGTGTGTGTGTGCGTGTATCTACGTGTGTGTGTGTATCTACGTGTGTGTGTGTATCTACGTGTGTGTGTATCTACGTGTGTGTGTGTATCCACGTGTGTGTGTGTATCTACGTGTGTGTGTGTGCGTGTATCTACGTGTGTGTGTGTATCTACGTGTGTGTGTGTATCTACGTGTGTGTGTGTATCTACGTGTGTGTGTGTGCGTGTATCTACGTGTGTGTGTGTATCTACGTGTGTGTGTGTGTCTGTGTGTGTGTGTGTATCTACGTGTGTGTGTATCTACGTGTGTGTGTGTGCGTGTATCTACGTGTGTGTGTGTGTATCTACGTGTGTGTGTGTATATCCACGTGTGTGTGTGTATCTACGTGTGTGTGTCTATGTGTGTGTGTGTATCTACGTGTGTGTGTGTGTATCCACGTGTGTGTGTGTGTCTACGTGTGTGTGTGTGTCTACGTGTGTGTGTCTATGTGTGTGTGTGTGTGTCTATGTGTGTGTGTGTGTATCTACGTGTGTGTGCGTGCGTGCGTTACGTAGTTGTCCCGTGCGGACCAGCCGGGGTACAGCTGCATGTGTAGCTGCCTCTCCTTGCGTGCAAGCTCGTAGTAGCGGGCCTGCTGCTCACGTGTCAGAGCGTGCCACTGCAACACAGACACACAGAGATACATACAGATACATACACACAGATGCATACAGATACATACACACAGACACACATACACACAGACACAGATACATACATACACACATAGACACACACACAGATACATACACACACACATACAGACACATACACACAGACACAGATACACATACAGATAGATACATACACACACAGACACACACACATACATACAGACACACATACAGACACATACACACAGATACATACAGACACACACACAGAGATACATACAGATACATACATACACAGAGAGATACAAACAGATACATACACACAGATACATACACACATACACACAGACACAGATACATACATACACACACAGACACACACACAGATACATACACACACACATACAGACACATACACACAGACACAGATACACATACAGATAGATACATACACACACAGACACACACACACACAGATACATACACACACACAGACACAGATACACAGACACACATACACACACAGACACACACACAGAGATACATACAGACACATACATACAGACACACAGATACATACAGACACACACACAGATACATACAGACACACAGACAGACATACACACACACACACAGAGATACATACAGACACACACACACAGATACATACAGACACACACAGAGATACATACAGACACACAGACAGACACACACACACAGATACATACAGACACACACACACACAGATACAGACACACACAGAGATACATACAGACACAGACAGACACACACACACAGAGATACATACAGACACACATACAGACACATACAGACACACATACAGACACATACATACACACACAGATACATACACACAGACACAGATACACATACAGATACATACATACACACACAGAGATACATACAGACACACATACAGACACATACATACACACACAGACACACACACACATACAGATACATACACACACAGAGAGATACATACAGACACACACACAGACACATACACACAGACACACACACAGAGATACATACAGACACACACACACAGATACATACAGACACACATACAGACACATACACACAGACACAGATACACATACAGATACATACATACACACACAGACACACAGATACATACAGACACATATACAGACACATACACACAGACACAGATACACATACAGATACATACATACACACAGACACACACACACAGATACATACAGACACATATACAGACACACAAACACAGATACACATACAGATACATACATACACACAACCACACAGAGATACATACAGACACACATACAGATACATACAGACACACATACAGACACATACACACAGACACACAAACAGATACATACATACACACACAGACACACACACACATAGATACATACAGACACACACAGAGATACATACAGACACAGATACACATACAGATACATACATACACACACAGACACACACACAGAGATACATACAGACACATATACAGACACATACACACAGACACAGATACACATACAGATACATACATATACACACAGATACACATACAGATACATACATACACCCACACAAACACAGAGATACATACAGACACACATACAGACACATACATACAGACACACATACAGATACATACATACACACAGACACACACACAGATACATACAGACACACATACAGACAGACACAGATACACATACAGATACATACACACACAGACACACACACACAGATACATACAGACACATATACAGACACATACATACAGACACAGATACACAGTGAGGGAAAAAAGTATTTGATCCCCTGCTGATTTTGTACGTTTGCCCTCTGACAAAGGAATGATCAGTCTATAATTTTAATGGCAGGTTTATTTGGACAGTGAGATACAGAATAACAACAACAAGAAAATCCAGAAAAACGCATGTCCAAAATGTTATAAATTGATTTGCATTTTAATGAGGGGAATAAGTATTTGACCCCCTCTCAATAAGAAAGATTTCTGGCTCCCAGGTGTCTTTTATACAGGTAACGAGCTGAGATTAGGAGCACACTCTTAAAGGGAGTGCTCCTAATCTCAGCTTGTTACCTGTATAAAAGACACCTGTCCACAGAAGCAATCAATCAATCAGATTCCAAACTCTCCACCATGGCCAAGACCAAAGAGCTCTCCAAGGATGTCAGGGACAAGATTGTAGACCTACACAAGGCTGAAATGGTCTACAAAACCATTGCCAAGCAGCTTGGTGAGAAGGTGACAACAGTTGGTGCGATTATTCGCAAATGGAAGAAACACAAAAGAACTGTCAATCTCCCTCGGCCTGGGGCTCCATGCAAGATCTCACCTCGTGGAGTTACAATGATCATGAGGACGGTGAGGAATCAGCCCAGAACTACACGGGAGGATCTTGTCAATGATCTCAAGGCAGCTGGGACCATAGTCACCAAGAAAACAATTGGTAACACACTACGCCGTGAAGGACTGAAATCCTGCAGTGCCCGCAAGGTCCCCCTGCTCAAGAAAGCACATACATGCCCGTCTGAAGTTTGCCAATTAACATCTGAATGATTCAGAGGACAACTGGGTGAAAGTGTTGGTCAGATGAGACCAAAATGGAGCTCTTTGGCATCAACTCAACTCGCCGTGTTTAGAGGAGGAGGAATGCTGCCTATGACCCCAACAACACCATCCCCACCGTCAAATATAGAAGTGGAAACATTATGCTTTGGGGGTGTTTTTCTGCTAAGGGGACAGGACAACTTCACCGCATCAAAGGGACGATGGACAGGGCCATGTACCATCAAATTTTGGGTGAGAACCTCCTTCCCTCAGCCAGGGCATTGAAAATGGGTCGTGGATGGGTATTCCAGCATGACAATGACCCAAAACACACGGCTAAGGCAACAAAGGAGTGGCTCAAGAAGAAGCACATTAAGGTCCTGGAGTGGCCTAGCCAGTCTCCAGACCTTAATCCCATAGAAAATATGTGAAGGGAGCTGAAGGTTCAAGTTGCCAAACGTCAGCCTCGAAACCTTAATGACTTGGAGAAGATCTGCAAAGGGGAGTGGGACAAAATCCCTCCTGAGATGTGTGCAAACCTGGTGGCCAACTACAAGAAACGTCTGACCTCTGTGATTGCCAACAAGGGTTTTGCCACCAAGTACTAAGCCATGTTTTGCAGAGGGGTCAAATACTTATTTCCCTCGTTAAAATGCGAATCAATTTATAACATTTTTGACATGCGTTTTTCTGGATTTTGTTGTTGTTATTCTGTCTCTCACTGTTCAAATAAACCTACCATTAAAATTATAGACTGATCATTTCTTTGTCAGTGGGCAAACGTACAAAATCAGCAGGGGATCAAATGCTTTTTTCCCTCAATGTACAGAGATACATACACACAGGTACACACACACAGACACACACACATACAGACACACACTCACACATACAAATACAGATACACACACATACAGACAACAAAATCAAAGATCCCCCATATAGCCTTAACAGACTGTAGGGGCAAGTGCTGTTAGCGAGCACCTATGAAGGCCGGAACGGTACACGAGGGGGTGGGTGGCCAGCACCACGCCCGACCGCCTTTGTCTCCCCAGTGGCGATGTTTACACACCGCACCAGGTACTCATTTGAGGCTCAGTCGACCTAGGGGAGGTCCGGGACCGGTTCAGATAATCGTCACTGGTGTTGTCCGTGAGCGGGAATCGAACCCGGGTCGCCAGGTTCATAGCGCAGCGTAGCGCTAACCGCTACACTACCACTCCCCCACACACTCACTCACTCACACATACACAGACATACACTCACACACAGACACACACACATACAGACACACACACACATAGACACAGGTACACACTCACACACAGATGCACACAGAGATACACACTGAGATACGCACACAGATACACAGATTAAAGATTCCCCATGTAGCCTCCAGCAGGCTGTAGAGGCAAGTGGCTGTTAATGAGCACCGTACAGCAGACACCACACTCACTGTATGTGCGTATGCACCATACATAACTGACCGTGCTAATCGGTGGACTCCCTCACCTCCCTCACTACCATCTACCCACCCAGCTACCCACCCATCTACCCACCCACCCACTCACTTACCCACCCACCCATCTACCCATTCACTTACCCACCCAGCCATCTACCCATTCACTTACCCACCCATCTACCCACTCACTTACCCACCCACCCATCTACCCATTCACCCACCCACCCATCTACCCACTCACTTACCCACCCACCCATCTACCCATTCACCCACCCACCCACCCATCTACCCATTCACTTACCCACTCACCCACCCACCCTTCCACCCACCCACCCACCCACCCATCTACCCATTCACTCACCTATCCACCAATTTACCCACCCACACACCCTGCCACCCACCCACCCAACCACCCTGCCACCCACCCACCCTGCCACCCACCCACCCACCCACCCACCCTGCCACCCACCCACCCTGCCACCAACCCACCCACCCTGCCACCCACCCACCCACCCTGCCACCCACCCACCCACCCTGCCACCCACCCACCCACCCTGCCACCCACCCACCCTGCCACCCACCCACCCACCCACCCTGCCACCCACCCACCCTGCCACCAACCCACCCACCCTGCCACCCACCCACCCACCCTGCCACCCACCCACCCTGCCACCCACCCATCTACCCACCCACCCACCCTGCCACCCACCCACCCACCCTACCACCCACCCACCCACCCACCCTGCCACCCACCCACCCACCCACCCTGCCACCCACCCACCCTGCCACCCACCCACCCACCCACCCTGCCACCTACCCACCCACCCACTCACCCACCCACCCACCCACCCTGCCACCCACCCACCCACCCACCCTGCCACCCACCCACCCTGCCACCCACCCACCCACCCACCCTGCCACCCACCCACCCACCCACTCACCCACACACCCACACACCCTGCCACCCACCCACCCTGCCACCCACCCACCCACCCACCCACTCACCCACACACCCTGCCACCCACCCACCCTGCCACCCACCCGCCCACCCACCCTGCGCCCCAGGATCTGGTTGATGGCGGCGCTCTCCTTCAGCGTGCACTCTGCGATGACTCTCCCCCGCGTCTCCTTCATGTACAGCATGAAGGCGTTGAGCGGCTTCTTCACGTGGCACCGTTGGTGGGGGGGTGGCTGCTGCTGTGGGGGGCGCTGTGGGGGGGCCTGTGGGGGGGGGCGGCCCCCTACCAAGCGCCCCCTCGCCCCCATCCCTCCCGCGGGGACCCCCAGGCGGGACGATGGCGACCGAGCGGTGGAGGTGACGGGAGGGTGGGCCGTCACCTCCACCAACACAGCCACCACCACCACCACCACCGTCACCACAGCCACCACCACCACTACCACCGTCACCACCAACACAGCCACCACCACCACCACCACCACAGCCACCAACACCACCACCGCCACCGTCACCACCAACGCAGCCACCACCACTGCCACAGCTACCACCACCACCACCACCAACACCACCACCACAGCCACCACCACCACCACCGCCACCGCGGGAGGGAGTGGCAGAATGGGAGGCCGTCAGATCCATCGTGCGTCTGTGGGGCGGGAGAGGGGAGGGGGAGAAAAGGAGTGGGTGGGTGAGTGAGTGGGTGGGTGAGTGGGTGGGTGGGTGAGTGGGTGAGTGGGTGGGTGAGTGGGTGAGTGGGTGAGTGAGTGAGTGAGTGGGTGAGTGAGTGGGTGTCTGAGTGGGTGAGTGAGTGAGTGGGTGAGTGAGTGGGTGAGTGGGTGAGTGGGTGTCTGAGTGAGTTAGTGGGTGGGTGAGTGAGTGAGTGAGTGGGTGAGTGAGTGAGTGGGTGTCTGAGTGGGTGGGTGGGTGAGTGGGTGGGTGGGTGAGTGAGTGGGTGAGTGGGTGAGTGAGTGGGTGGGTGGGTGAGTGGGTGGGTGGGTGAGTGGGTGGGTGAGTGAGTGGGTGAGTGAGTGAGTGGGTGGGTGATGGAGTGAGTGAGTGGGTGAGTGAGTGAGTGAGTGGGTGGGTGGGTGAGTGAGTGAGTGAGTGGGTGGGTGAGTGAGTGGGTGGGTGAGTGGGTGAGTGAGTGGGTGAGTGGGTGAGTGAGTGGGTGGGTGGGTGAGTGAGTGGGTGAGTGGGTGAGTGAGTGGGTGGGTGGGTGAGTGGGTGGGTGGGTGGGTGAGTGGGTGTCTGAGTGAGTGAGTGAGTGGGTGAGTGAGTGAGTGGGTGAGTGAGTGAGTGTCTGAGTGGGTGAGTGAGTGAGTGAGTGGGTGTCTGAGTGAGTGAGTGGGTGTCTGAGTGGGTGAGTGAGTGAGTGAGTGGGTGTCTGAGTGGGTGAGTGAGTGAGTGGGTGTCTGAGTGAGTGAGTGAGTGGGTGAGTGGGTGTCTGAGTGGGTGAGTGAGTGAGTGGGTGTCTGAGTGGGTGAGTGGGTGTCTGAGTGAGTGGGTGAGTGAGTGAGTGAGTGGGTGGGTGAGTGGGTGTCTGAGTGAGTGGGTGAGTGAGTGAGTGGGTGTCTGCGTCTGTCTCTCTGCGTGTCCCACGTGTCTCTGTCTCTCTGCCCGTCCCCGCACGAGCGGCTGGCTGCGGTGACGATGGCCGTGCGAGGGTTTGCCAGCGTGGAGGGCGTCGTGACAGCAGCAGCAGCAGCAGCAGGCACCAGCTGCGGAGAGTAACTGGCATAGTGGGGAGAGTGGGGGGGGGGAGAGTGGGGGGGGGGGGGAGAGTGGGGGGGGGGTGGGGAGAGTGGGGGGGGGGGGAGTGAGATGGGACAGATGGGGATTAGTCCACTCTGCTGTGCTGGGGATACGGATCATCAACCACCGCTACCACCACCACCACCACCACATCCACCACCGCTACCACCGCCACCGCTACCATCACCACCTCCACCGCCACTCCACCACCACCTCCACCACCACCACCTCCACCACCTCCACCACCACCTCTACCACCACCACCACCACCTCTACCACCACCACCTCCACCACCACCACCACCACCACCTCCACCACCACCTCTACCACCACCACCTCCACCACCACCACCTCCACCACCTCCACCACCACCACCTCCACCACCTCCACCACCACCACCTCCACCACCACCTCCACCACCACCACCGCATGAGTGACACACAGAGGGCTGTGTGAGGCTTCCCTGCTTGAGGGTTCTCACCGTCCGAGCGGGGAGCTGATGGAGTTGATGGCGATGGCCGTTTGGTACGGGTGGCGGAAACCAGCGGCACCCAGAGGGTAGAGGGGCTGACCCTGCCTAGACACAGACACACAGAGAGATATACACACAGATATACACACACACACACAGATATACACACAGACACACATAGAGAGATATACACACAGACACACACACACACAGATATACACACAGACACACACAGATATACACACAGACACACACACAGACATATACAGACACACACACACACAGATATACACACTGACACACACACAGATATACACACAGATATACACACACAGACACACACACAGATATACACAAAGAAACACACAGATATACACACAGACACACACAGATATATACACACACACAAAGATATACACACACTAGCGTACACACCCACACAGACACACACAGATATAAATACACCCACTCACACACAGCTACACTCACACAAACACACAGATATACGTAAAGATATACACCCACTCACCCACCCATCCACCCACTCACCCACCCACCCCCTCACCCACCCATCCACCCACTCACCCACCCACCCACTCACCCACCCACCCACCCACTCACCCACCCACCCACCCACTCACCCACCCACTCACCCACCCACCAACCCAGTCACCCACCCACTCACTCGCCCGCCCGCCCACCCACCCGCTCACCCACCCACCCACCCGCTCACCCACCCACCCACCCGCTCACCCACCCACCCACCCGCTCACCCACCCACCCACCCGCTCACCCACCCACCCACCCGCTCACCCACCCACCCACCCACCCGCTCACCCACCCACCCACCCACTCACCCACCCACCCACCCGCTCACCCACCTACCCGCTCACCCACCAACCCGCTCACCCACCAACCCGCTCACCCACCAACCCGCTCACCCACCCGCCCGCCCACCCATTCGCCCACCCACCCACCCACTCATTCGCCCACCCACTCACCCATCCACTCACTCACCCACCCACCCATCAACTCGCTCGCTCGCCCGCCCACCCACCCACTCGCTCGCCCACCCACCCACTCGCTCGCCCACCCACTCGCTCGCCCACCCACCCATTCGCCCGCCCACCTACCCAGCCACTCGCCCACTCACTCACCCACTCACCCACTCACCCACCCACCCACTCACCCACCCACCCACGCACTCACCCACCCATCCACTCACGCACCCACCCACTCACCCACCCACCCACCCACTAACCCACCCACCCACTCACCCACCCACTCACACACCCACCCACCCACTCACTCACACACCCACCCACCCACTCACCCACTCACCCACCCACTCACCCAGTGTGTCCCACTTACTGGTTGAAGACCCATCCGAAGGGGTGAGCGATGGGTCGAGGTGAGAGTGGGTGGTGGTGGTGGTGGTACTGGGAGAGGTCTCCTCCTCCATAGCCACCACGCACAGTCACTGAGTACACAAAGACAACAGTGTCTGTGTGTGTGTGTCTGTGTGTCTGTGTGTGTCTGTGTGTGTGTGTGTGTCTGTGTGTGTGTCTGTGTGTGTGTCTGTGTGTGTCTGTGTGTGTGTGTCTGTGTGTGTGTCTGTGTGTGTCTGTGTGTGTGTGTGAGTGTCTGTGTGTGTGTGTGTGTCTGTGTGTGTGTGTCTGTGTGTGTGTGTCTGTGTGTGTGTCTGTGTGTGTGTGTCTGTGTGTGTGTCTGTGTGTGTGTGTCTGTGTGTGTGTCTGTGTGTGTCTGCGTGTGTGTCTGCGTGTGTGTCTGTGTGTGTCTGTGTGTGTGTGTCTGTGTGTGTGTCTGTGTGTGTGTCTGTGTGTGTGTCTGTGTGTGTGTCTGTGTGTGTGTCTGTGTGTGTGTCTGTGTATGTGTGTCTGTGTGTGTGTCTGTGTGTGTGTCTGTGTGTGTGTCTGTGTGTGTGTCTGTGTGTCTGTGTGTGTGTCTGTGTGTGTGTGTGTGTGTCTGTGTGTCTGTGTGTGTGTCTGTGTGTGTGTCTGTGTGTGTGTCTGTGTGTGTGTGTGTCTGTGTGTGTGTCTGTGTGTGTCTGTGTGTGTGTCTGTGTGTGTGTCTGTGTGTGTGTGTGTCTGTGTGTGTGTGTCTGTCTGTGTGTCTGTGTGTGTGTCACTCCGTGTCTCCCTGTGTGTGTCTGTGTGTGTCTGTGTGTGTGTGTCTGTGTGTGTCTGTGTGTCTGTGTGTGTGTCTGTGTGTGTGTCTGTGTGTGTGTCTGTGTGTGTGTCTCCCTGTGTGTGTCTGTGTGTGTGTCCCTGTGTGTGTCTGTGTGTGTGTCACTCCATGTCTCACTGTGTGTGTCTGTGTGTGTGTGTCTGTGTGTGTCAGTCGGTGTGTGTGTCTGTGTGTGTCTGTGTGTGTCTGTGTGTGTCTGTGTGTGTCTGTGTGTGTCTGTGTGTGTGTCTGTGTGTGTGTCTGTGTGTGTGTCCCTGTGTGTGTCTGTGTGTGTGTCACTCCATGTCTCCCTGTGTGTGTCTGTGTGTGTGTGTCTGTGTGTGTCAGTCGGTGTGTGTGTCTGTGTGTGTCTGTGTGTGTGTCTGTGTGTGTCTGTGTGTGTGTGTGTCTGTGTGTGTGTTACTCCGTGTCTCCGTGTGTGTGTCTGTGTGTGTGTCTTTGTGTGTGTGTCAGTCGGTGTGTGTGTCTGTGTGTGTCTGTATGTGTCTGTGTGTGTGTCTGTGTGTGTGTCTGTGTGTGTGTGTTTGTGTGTGTCTGTGTGTGTGTCTGTGTGTGTGTCCCTGTGTGTGTCCCTGTGTGTGTCTGTGTGTGTGTGTGTCTGTGTGTGTGTCTGTGTGTGTGTCTGTGTGTGTCTGTGTGTGTCTGTGTGTGTGTCTCCCTGTGTGTGTCTCTGTGTGTCTGTGTGTGTGTCTGTGTGTGTGTGTCTGTGTGTGTGTCACTCCGTGTCTCCCTGTGTGTGTCTGTGTGTGTATGTGTGTCTGTGTGTGTGTCTGTGTGTGTGTGTGTCACTCCGTGTCTCCCTGTGTGTGTCTGTGTGTGTCTGTGTGTGTGTCTGTGTGTGTCTGTGTGTCTGTCTGTGTGTGTGTGTGTCACTCCGTGTCTCCCTGTGTGTGTCTGTGTGTGTGCGTGTGTTTGTGTGTGTGTCAGTCGGTGTGTGTGTCTGTGTGTGTCTCTGTGTGTGTGTCACTCCGTGTCTCTGTGTGTGTGTCTGTGTGTGTGTGTCTGTGTGTGTGTGTCACTCCGTGTCTCCGTGTGTGTGTCTGTGTGTGTGTCTGTGTGTGTCAGTCGGTGTGTGTGTGTCTGTGTGTGTCTGTGTGTGTGTCACTCCGTGTCTCTGTGTGTGTGTGTATGTCTGTGTGTGTGTCTGTGTGTGTGTCTGTGTGTGTCAGTCGGTGTGTGTGTCTGTGTGTGTTTGTATGTGTCTGTGTGTGTGTCACTCCGTGTCTCTGTGTGTGTCGGTGTGTCACTCCGTGTCTCTGTGTGTGTGTCTGTGTGTGTCAGTCGGTGTGTGTGTGTGTCTGTGTGTGTCTGTGTGTGTCTGTGTGTGTCACTCCGTGTCTCTGTGTGTGTGTCTGTGTGTGTGTCACTCCGTGTCTGCCGTGTGTGTCTGTGTGTGTGTCTGTATGTGTCTGTATGTGTCACTCCGTGTCTCTGTGTGTGTGTGTCTGTGTGTGCGTGTGCGTCTGTGTGTGTCAGTCGGTGTGTGTGTCTGTGTGTGTCAGCATGTGTCACTATGTGTGTGTGTCACTGTGTGTGTGTGTCACTGTGCGTGTGTGTCACTGTGTGTGTGTGTGTCCTGCACAGATGCCATATTTTCTTTCCGTCTGCTACAGCAGAGGAGTAGGGAATTCCAGCAAGACCTACATCTCTGCTTTATTGACCTGGTCAAGGCCTATGATACCATCAGTAGGCCTGGGCTCTGGGTCGTTCTTCGTGCTTTTGGAGTCCCTGACCCTCTGCTCACGATCATTAAGGACCTTCATGATGGTGAGCGGGCCCGGGTAAAACTACGTGGCCGGGAGTCAGAGCCATTCCCTGTACACCTTGGGGTGCGACAGGGATGTCCTCTGGCTCCCACATTATTTAACATCTATTTTGACCACGTGGTTTTGGTGAAGCCTTCAATAGCTGTACTGGGGGAATCTCCATATGGTACAGATATAATGTGAGGCTGATCGATGACCGGGTGCGGTCAAGGGATGGCTCCCTATTGCTCAACCACGTTATGTATGCCGATGATTTGGTAATAGCTGCTCAGTCAGAGGAGGAGTTGGAGACGCTGCTGCTGAGACTGGAGCGTGCTACTAAGAGATGGGGCCTTACCATCATCACGACCAAAACTAAGCACCTGCCTGGGTATTTTGTACCATCGGACACTCCACCCCCACAACTCACAATCGGTGATGAGGCAGTTGTGGACAGAGTGGAGAGTTTCCCATACCTGGGCAGTGTGCTTGTGACCGGCTCCAGTTTAACAGCAGAGGTCTCACTCCGAATCAGTCGAGCGGCAATATCTTTTCATCGGTTGCGTAATGCTGTGTGGAAGCTACCTGGTCTGTCGCTCCGCACGAAGCTTCTGGTCTTCTCGGCAACGGTCATTCCCTCCCTTCTCTACGCTTGCGAAACGTGGACCCCCTAATGGAACATCTTCGCCGGTTAGAAACATTTAGGCTGGCCTGCCTACGATCCATCCTGGGTTTAACCAGACTGGATTGTGTGAGGAGCTCACAAATCCTTGAAAGATCTGGGCAAGGTCCCATCGGTGAGCTCCTCCGGCAGGCAAGGCTGCGTTGGCTGGGTCATGTAGCCCGCATGCCCAGCCACCGCATGCCGAAACAGCTTTTGTTCGGCCGGATCGAGGGGGCTAAACGGGCGCGGCACGGGCTAGAGAAGAGATTGAGTGACGTGGTACAGGAGGACGTGGAGCTGAGTGGACTTGCCGATGACTGGTACCAGCGGTGTCAAGATCGGCGTCTGTGGAGGAGGCTCGTGAAGGATGCTACTGGGCAGTTGGAGGCAGTCGCCCTCCAATAACAACGGAGGGCGGCGGAGCGACGCTCACAACAATGAGCGGAGCGCCGGGTGGCTAAAGCACAGCAGGTTGGCACAGTAGGGGGCACAGATGGTGCATCAGCCAGTCATCTCAGTCATCTCAGTCAGTCGACCCGTGGCACCTGCTGGGTCTGCCCCGTGACCTCCTGCCAGCGGGCGTTCGACACTTCACATGGCCTCAAGGTGCACTTGGCCTGGAACAAGCGTCGTGGTGACGTCACCGCCACTTAGTGGAGAATGGCGGTTCTTGTTGTTGTTGTTGTTGTGTGTCACTGTGTGTGTGTGTGTCACTGTTTGTGGGTGTGTGTGTGTACCGGTCTTGCCATCCGGGGGTGGTGTGCTGGTGGGAGTGAATTCCGCTCCGTACGTCAGCAGAGGAGAAAGAGGGTGAACGTGAGCCAGAGACTGCATCATCTTGTTACCCTGCACCACACACACACAGCCACACACACACACACACTCAGACACACACAGACACACACACAGACACACACTCAGACACACGTAGATACACACAGACACACACACACAGACACACACTCACACACAGCCACACACACACTCAGACACACATAGATACACACAGACACACACACAGACAGACACACACTCAGACACACATAGACACACACAGACACACACTAAGACACACACACACTCAGACACACATAGATACACACAGACACACACACACTCAGACACACACACTAAGACACACACACTCAGACACACATACACACATACACACTCAGACATAGATACACACACAGACACACACTCAGACACACGTAGATACACACACACAGACACGACAACAATAACAACCGCCATTCGCCACTAAGTGGCAGTGACATCACTACGACGCTTGTGCCAGGCCATGTGCACCTTGAGGCCACGTGAAGTGTCGAACGCCCGCTGGCAGGAGGTCACGGGGCAGACCCAGGTGCCACGGGTCGACTGACTGAGATGACTGGCTGATGCACCACCTGTGCCCCCTACTGTGCCAACCTGCTGTGCTTTAGCCACCCGGCGCTCCACTCGTTGTTGTGAGCGTCGCTCCTCCGCCCTCCGTTGTTGTTGGAGGGCGACTGCCTCCAACTGCCCAGTAGCGTCCTTCACGAGCCTCCTCCACAGAGGCCGATCTTGACACCGCTGGTACCGGTCATCGGCAAGTCCAATCAGCTCCACGTCCTCCTGTACCACATCACTCCACCTCTTCTCTAGGCCGTGCCGCGCCTGTTTAGCCCCCTCAATCCGGCCGAACAAAAACTGTTTCGGCATGCGGTGGCTGGGTATGCGGGCTACATGACCCAGCCATCGCAGCCTTGCCTGCCGGAGGAGCTCACCGATGGGACCTTGCCCAGATCTTTCAAGGATTTGTGAGCTCCTCACACAATCCAGCCCCGTTAAACCCAGGATTGATCGTAGGCAGGCCAGCCCATAACCGGCGAAGATGTTACATTAGGGGGGTCCACGTTTCGCAAGCGTAGAGAAGGGAGGGAATGACTGTGGCCGAGAAGACCTGAAGCTTCGTGTGGAGCGACAGACCAGGTAGCTTCCACACAGCATTACGCAACCGATGAAAAGATATTGCCACTCGACTGATTCAGAGTGAGACCTCTGTTGTTAAACTGGAGCCGGTCATAAGCACACTGCCCAGGTATGGGAAGCTCTCCACTCTCTCCACAAGTGCCCCATCACCGATTGGGAGTTGTGGGGGTGGAGTGTCCGATGGTACAAAATACCCAGGCAGGTGCTTAGTTTTGGTGGGGCTGATGGTAAGGCCCCACCTCTTAGTGGCACGCTCCAGTCTCAGCAACAGCGTCTCCAACTTCTCCTCTGAGTCAGCAGCAATTACCAGATCATCGGCATACATAACGTGGTTGAGCAATAGGGAGCCATCCCTTGACCGCACCCGGGCATCGATCAGTCTCCGATTGTATCTGTACCAGATGGAAATTCCTCCGGTAGAGCTAGTGAAAGCTTCACAAACTACGTGGTCAAAATATATGTTAAATAATGTGGGAGCCAGAGGACATCCCTGTCGCACCTCAAGGTGTACAGGCAATGGCTCCGACTCCCGGCCACGTAGTTTTACCCGGGCCTGCTCACCATCATGAAGGTCCTTAATGAGCATGAGCAGAGGGTCAGGGACTCCAAAAGCATGAAGAACAACCCAGAGTCCAGGCCCACTGATGGTATCATAGGCCTTGACCAGGTCAATGAAGCAGAGATGTAGGTCTTGTTGGAATTCCCTACACCTCTGCTGTAGCAGATGGACAGAAAATATGGCATCTGTGCAGGACCGCCCTTTCCTGAAACCGCATTGGGGCTCCGCAAGCCTCTCCTCAGCGTGCCTGGCAAGGCGATGCTGAATAATCTTTGCCAGGACCTTTCCCGGCACACTGAGGATTGAGATGCCCCTGTAGTTGTTACAGTCTGTGCGGTCCCCCTTCTTAAAGAGGGGGGCCACCAGACACACACGTCATCACGACGCTTGTACCAGGCTATGTGCACGTTGAGGCACACAGACACACATTGAGACACACACAGACATACACACTCAAACACAGACAACAACAACCGCCATTCACAACTAAGTGGCAGTGACGTCACCACGACGCTTGTGCCAGGCCATGTGCACCTTGAGGCCACGTGAAGTGTCGAACGCCCGCTGGCAGGAGCTCACGGGGCAGACCCAGGTGCCACGGGTCGACTGACTGAGATGACTGGCTGATGCATCACCTGTGCCCCCTACTGTGCCAACCTGCTGTGCTTTAGCCACCCGGCGCTCCGCTCGTTGTTGTGAGCATCGCTCCTCCGCCCTCCGTTGTTGTTGGAGGGCGACTGCCTCCAACTGCCCATTAGCGTCCTTTGCGAGCCTCCTCCACAGAGGCCGATCTTGACACCGCTGGTACCAGTCATCGGCAAGTCCACTCAGCTCCACGTCCTCCTGTACCATGTCACTCCATCTCTTCTCTAGCCCGTGCCGCGCCCATTTAGCCCCCTCGATCCGGCCGAACAAAAGCTGTTTCGGCATGCGGTGGCTGGGCATGCAGGCTACATGACCCAGCCAACACAGCCTTGCCTGCCGGAGGAGCTCACCGATGGGACCGTGCCCAGATCTTTCAAGGATTTGTGAGCTCCTCACACAATCCAGCCTGGTTAATCCCAGGATGGATCGTAGGCAGGCCAGCCAAAATGTTTCTAACAGGCGAAGATGTTCCATTAGGGGGGTCCACGTTTCACAAGCGTAGAGAAGGGAGGGAATGACCGTGACCGAGAAGACCTGAAGCTTTGTGCGGAGCGACAGACCAGGTAGCTTCCACACAGCGTTACGCAACCGATGAAAAGATATTGCCGCTCCACTGATTCGGAGTGAGACCTCTGCTGTTAAACTGGAACCGGTCATAAGCACACTGCCCAGGTATGGGAAACTCTCCACTCTCTCCACAACTGCCCCATCACCGATTGGGAGTTGTGATGGTGGAGTGTCCGATGGTAAAAAATACCCAGGCAGGTGCTTAGTTTTGGTGGGGCTGATGGTAAGGCCCCATCTTTTAGTAGCACGCTCCAGTCTCAGCAGCAGCGTCTCCAACTCCTCCTCTGAATGAGCAGCTATTACCAAATCATCGGCATACATAACGTGGTTGAGCAATAGGGAGCCATCCCTTGACCGCACCTGGGCATCGATCAGCCTCCCATTATATCTGTACCATATGGAGATTCCCCCGGTACAGCTATTGAAGGCTTCACGAACAACGTGGTCAAATTAGATGTTAAATATTGTGGGAGTCAGAGGACATCCCTGTCGCACCCCAAGGTGTACAGGGAAAGGCTCTGACTCCCGGCCACGTAGTTTTACCCGGGCCCGCTAACCATCATGAAGGTCCTTAATGATCGTGAGCAGAGGGTCAGGGACTCCAAAAGCACGAAGAACAACCCAGAGCCCAGGCCTACTGATGGTAGCATAGGACTTGACCAGGTCAATAAAGCAGAGATGTAGGTCTTGCTGGAATTCACAGACACACACAGACACACAGACACACATAGACATACACATTCAAACACAGACACACACAGACACACAAAGATACATACACACTCAGAAACAGTGAGAGTCTGTGAGTGAGTCTGAGTGAGTGAGTCTCAGTGAGTGAGTGAGTCTGAGTGAGTGAGTCTGAGTGAGTGAGTCACCATAGATGGAGTAGGTGGAGGTGTGTGAGTCTCTGAGTGAGTCTGAGTGAGTCTCTGAGTGAGTGAGAGTGTCTGAGTGAGTGAGTTTGAGTGAGTGAGTCTGAGTGAGTGAGTCTGAGTGAGTGAGTGAGTCTGAGTGAGTGAGTCTGAGTGAGTGAGTCTGAGTGAGTGAGTGAGTCTGAGTGAGTCTGAGTGAGTGAGTGAGTCTGAGTGAGTGAGTCTGAGTGAGTGAGTGAGTCTGAGTGAGTGAGTCTGAGTGAGTGAGTGAGTGAGTCTGAGTGAGTTTGAGTGAGTGAATCTGAGTGAGTGAGTGAGTGAGTCTGTGAGTGAGTCTGAGTGAGTGAGTCTGAGTGAGTGAGTCTGTGAGTGAGTCTGAGTGAGTGAGTCTGAGTGAGTGAGTCTGAGTGAGTGAGTCTGAGTGAATGAGTCACCATAGATGGAGTAGGTGGAGTTGTGTGAGTCTCTGAGTGAGTCTCTGAGTGAGTCTCCGAGTGAGTGAGTGAGTCTGAGTGAGTGAGTATGAGTGAGTGAGTCTGAGTGAGTGAGTCTGAGTGAGTCAGTGAGTATGAGTGAGTGAGTCTGAGTGAGTCTGAGTGAGTGAGTCTGAGTGAGTGAGTATGAGTGAGTGATTCTGAGTGAGTGAGTCTGAGTGAGTGAGTCTGAGTGAGTGAGTCTGAGTGAGTCAGTGAGTATGAGTGAGTGAGTCTGAGTGAGTCTGAGTGAGTGAGTCTGAGTGAGTGAGTCTGAGTGAGTGAGTCTGAGTGAGTCAGTGAGTATGAGTGAGTGAGTCTGAGTGAGTGAGTCTGAGTGAGTGAGTCACCATAGATGGAGTAGGTGGAGGTGTGTGAGTCTCTGAGTGAGTCTCTGAGTGAGTGAGTGAGTCAGTGAGTATGAGTGAGTGAGTCTGAGTGAGTGAGTCTGAGTGAGTGAGTCTGAGTGAGTGAGTCTGAGTGAGTCAGTGAGTATGAGTGAGTGAGTCTGAGTGAGTGAGTCTGAGTGAGTGAGTCACCATAGATGGAGTAGGTGGAGGTGTGTGAGTCTCTGAGTGAGTCTCTGAGTGAGTGAGTGAGTCAGTGAGTATGAGTGAGTGAGTCTGAGTGAGTGAGTATGAGTGAGTGAGTGAGTCTGAGTGAGTGAGTGAGTCTGAGTGAGTGAGTCTGAGTGAGTGAGTCTGAGTGAGTCTGAGTGAGTGAGTCACCATAGATGGAGTAGGTGGAGGTGTGTGAGTCTCCGAGTGAGTCTCTGAGTGAGTCTCCGAGTGAGTCTCCGAGTGAGTCTCCAGCAATCCGTGTCCACCCCCCAAATCAAACAGAGGGAATTTCATGGGTAGCAGCTGTAATCAACAACGAAATCAATAACATCATCATTAGCATCAGCAACATCATCAATATCATCAATAACATCAGCAACATCATCAATATCATCATCAATAACATCAGCAACATCATCAATATCATCATCAATAACATCAGCAACATCATCAATATCATCATCAATAACATGAGCAACATCATCAATATCATCATCAACAACATCATCAATATCATCATCAATAACATCAACAACATCATCAATATCATCATCAATAACATCATCAATATCATCATCAATAACATCAACAACACCGATAATGGAGAAAGTCCGCTTGAGTTTGCACAGCCGTCACCAAATCACCCAGCGCACATCACCATCACCATCACACCGTGAGACACCATCACACCATCACCATCACTATCACACCATCACCATCACACCATCACCATCACACCATCACCATCACACCCTGAGACACCATCACACCGTGAGACACCATCATCATCACACCGTGAGACACCATCACACCATCACCATCACACCATCACACCATCACCATCACACCCTGAGACACCATCACCATCACACCGTGAGACACCATCACACCGTGAGACACCATCACACCATCACCATCACACCATCACCATCACACCGTGAGACACCATCACCATCACACCATCACCATCACACCGTGAGACACCATCACCATCACACCGTGAGACACCATCACCATCACACCATCACCATCACACCGTGAGACACCATCATCATCACACCATCACCATCACACCGTGAGACACCATCACCATCACAGACACTTTACACCATCGCACCGCACTACACATCACCATCACATCGTCTTGGTGTGTCTGTGTGTTACTGTGTGTGTGTTACTGTGTGTGTGTGTCTGTGTGTTACTGTGTGTGTGTCTGTGTGTTACTGTGTGTGTGTGTCTGTGTGTTACTGTGTGTGTGTTACTGTGTGTATGTGTCTGTGTGTTACTGTGTGTGTTACTGTGTGTGTCTGTGTGTTACTGTGTGTGTGTTACTGTGAGTGTGTCTGTGTGTTACTGTGTGTGTGTTACTGTGTGTGTTACTGTGTGTGTGTCACTGTGTGTGTGTCACTGTGTATGTGTATGTGTGTTACTGTGTGTGTGTGTCTGTGTGTTACTGTCTGTGTGTCACTGTGTGCGTGTTACTGTGTGTGTGTCTGTGTGTTACTGTGTGTGTGTCTGTGTGTTACTGTGTGTGTCTGTGTGTGTGTCTGTGTGTTACTGTGTGTGTTACTGTGTGTATGTGTCTGTGTTACTGTGTGTGTTACTGTGTGTGTCTGTGTGTTACAGTGTGTGTGTTACTGTGTGTGTTACTCTCTGTATGTTACTGTGTGTGTGTCTGTGTGTTACTGTCTGTGTGTTACTGTCTGTGTGTGTCTGTGTGTGTGTCTGTGTGTGTGTCTGTGTCTGTGTGTTACTGTGTGTGTGTTACTGTGTGTGTGTCACTGTGTATGTGTCTGTGTGTTACTGTGTGTGTCTGTGTGTTACTGTCTGTGTGTTACTGTCTGTGTGTTACTGTGTGTGTTACTGTGTGTTACTGTCTGTGTGTTACTGTGTGTGTTACTGTGTGTGTGTCACTGTGTGTGTGTCACTGTGTATGTGTATGTGTGTTACTGTGTGTGTGTGTCTGTGTGGGGAGCGGTAGTGTAGCGGTTAGCGCGCTGCGCTATGAACCTGGCGACTCGGGTTCGATTCCCGCTCACGGCCAAAACCAGTGACGATTATCTGAACCGGTCCCGGGCCTCCCCTAGGTCGACTCAGCCTCAAATGAGTACTTGGTGCGGTGTGTAAACATTGCCACTAGGGAGACAAAGGCGGTCGGGCGTGGTGCTGGCCACCCACCCCCTCGTGTACCGTTCCGGCCTTAATAGGTGCTCGCTAACAGCACTTGCCCCTACAGTCTGTTAAGGCTATGCGGGGGATCTTTGTTGTGTCTGTGTGTTACTGTCTGTGTGTTACTGTGTGTTACTGTGTGTGTGTGTCTGTGTGTTACTGTCTGTGTGTTACTGTCTGTGTGTTACTGTCTGTGTTACTGTGTGTGTGTCTGTGTGTGTGTCTGTGTGTTACTGTGTGTAATGGGGAGCGATAGTGTAGCGGTTAGCGCGCTGCGCTATGAACCTGGCGACCCGGGTTCGATTCCCGCTCACGGCCAACACCAGTGACGATTATCTGAACCGGTCCCGGGCCTCCCCTAGGTCGACTCAGCCTCAAATGAGTACCTGGTGCGGTGTGTAAACATTGCCACTAGGGAGACAAAGGCGGTCGGGCGTGGTGCTGGCCACCCACCCCCTCGTGTACCGATCCGGCCTTCATAGGTGCTCGCTAACAGCACTTGCCCCTACAGTCTGTTAAGGCTATACGGGGGATCTTTGTCTTTGTCTTTGTGTCTGTGTGTGTTACTGTGTGTGTGTGTGTGTGTCTGTGTGTGTGTGTTACTGTGTGTGTCTGTGTGTGTGTCTGTGTGTTACTGTGTGTGTGTGTGTGTTACTGTGTGTGTGTTACTGTGTGTGTGTTACTGTGTGTTACTGTGTGTGTTACTGTGTGTGTTACTGTGTGTGTCTGTGTGTTACTGTGTGTGTGTTACTGTGTGTGTGTTACTGTGTGTGTTACTGTGTGTGTGTTACTGTGTGTGTCTTACTGTGTTACTGTGTGTGTCTGTGTGTGTTACTGTGTGTGTCTGTGTGTGTTACTGTGTGTTACTGTGTGTGTTACTGTGTGTGTTACTGTGTGTGTTACTGTGTGTGTTACTGTGTGTGTCTGTTACTGTGTCTGTGTGTGTGTTACTGTGTGTGTCTTACTGTGTTACTGTCTGTGTGTGTTACTGTGTGTGTCTGTGTGTGTTACTGTGTGTGTTACTGTGTGTGTTACTGTGTGTGTTACTGTCTGTGTGTGTTACTGTGTGTGTCTGTGTGTGTTACTGTGTGTTACTGTCTGTGTTACTGTATGTGTTACTGTGTGTGTCTGTTACTGTGTCTGTGTGTGTGTGTGTCTGTGTGTGTATCTGTGTGTGTTACTGTGTGTGTGTGTTACTGTGTGTGTCTTACTGTGTCACTCTCTGTGTGTGTTACTGTGTGTGTCTGTGTGTGTTACTGTGTGTCTGTGTGTGTATTACTGTGTGTGTCCGTGTGTGTGTCTGTGTGTGTTACTGTGTGTGTCTGTGTGTTACTGTGTGTCTTATTGTGTTACTGTCTGTGTGTGTCCGTGTGTGTGTCTGTGTGTGTTACTGTGTGTGTCTGTGTGTTACTGTGTGTCTTATTGTGTTACTGTCTGTGAGTGTTACTGTGTGTGTCTGTGTGTGTTACTGTGTGTGTGTGTGTTACTGTGTGTGTGTGTTACTGTGTGTGTTACTGTGTGTTACTGCGTGTGTGTTACTGTGTGTGTGTTACTGTGTGTGTGTTACTGTGTGTGTGTGTCCGTGTGTGTGTTACTGTGTGTTACTGTGTGTGTGTCTGTGTGTCTTACTGTGTTACTGTCTGTGTGTGTTACTGTGTGTGTCTGTGTGTTACTGTGTGTGTCTTACTGTGTTACTGTCTGTGTGTGTTACTGTGTGTGTCTGTGTGTGTTACTGTGTGTGTGTCTGTGTGTGTGTGTTACTGTGTGTGTGTGTCCGTGTGTGTGTCTGTGTGTGTTACTGTGTGTGTCTGTGTGTTACTGTCTGTGTGTGTTACTGTGTGTGTGTCTGTGTGTGTTACTGTGTGTGTGTCTGTGTGTGTGTGTTACTGTGTGTGTGTGTCTGTGTGTGTGTCTGTGTGTGTTACTGTGTGTGTCTGTGTGTTACTGTGTGTGTGTTACTGTGTGTGTGTGTTACTGTGTGTGTGTTACTGTGTGTGTGTGTCCGTGTGTGTGTCTGTGTGTGTCTGTGTGTGTTACTGTGTGTCTTACTGTGTTACTGTGTGTGTGTGTTACTGTGTGTGTCTGTGTGTGTTACTGTGTGTGTTACTGTCTGTGTGTGTTACTGTGTGTGTCTGTGTGTGTCTGTGTGTGTTACTGTGTGTTACTGTCTGTGTTACTGTATGTGTTACTGTGTGTTACTGTGTGTGTCTGTGTGTGTTACTGTGTGTGTCTGTGTGTGTGTGTTACTGTGTGTGTGTTACTGTGTGTGTGTCCGTGTGTGTGTCTGTGTGTGTCTGTGTGTGTTACTGTGTCTTACTGTGTTACTGTCTGTGTGTGTTACTGTGTGTGTCTGTGTGTGTGTGGGGAGCGGTAGTGTGGTAGTGGTTAGCGCTACGCTGCGCTACGAACTCAGCGACCCCTGGGTTATCTGAATCGGTCCGGGGCCTCTCCTAGGTCGACTCAGCCTCAAACGAGTACCTGGTGCGCTGTGTGTAGTAAAACATCGCGAGCACTGGGAGAGAGACAAAGGCGGCCGGGCGTGGTGCCGGTAGCCTTCATAGACGCTGCTGCTGCTACTCGCTAACAGCCCTTGCCCTAACAGTCTGCCGGAGGCTACCTGGGGGATCTGTGTCTTTGTGCTACTACTAACAACACTTGCCCCTACAGCCTGCTAGAGGCTACCTGGGGGATCTTTGTCTTTGTGATACTCGCTACTACTAACAACACTTGCCCCTACAGCCTGCTAGAGGCTACCTGGGGGATCTTTGTCTTTGTGCTACTACTAACAGCACTTGCCCCTACAGCTTGCTAGAGGCTACCTGGGGGATCTTTGTCTTTGTGCTACTAACAGCACTTGCCCCTACAGCCTGCCAGAGGCTACCTGGGGGACCTTTGGATGTGTGCTACTACTAACAGCCACTTGCCCCTACAGCTTGCTAGAGGCTACCTGGGGGATCTTTGTATTTGTGCTACTACTAACAGCACTTGCCCCTACAGCCTGCTAGAGGCTACCTGGGGGATCTTTGTTTTGTGCTACTACTAACAACACTTGCCCCTACAGCTTGCTAGAGGCTACCTGGGGGATCTTTGTCTTTGCTACTAACAGCACTTGCCCCTACAGCTTGCTAGAGGCTACCTGGGGGATCTTTGTCTTTGTGCTACTACTAACAGCACTTACCCCTACAGCCTGCCAGAGGCTACCTGGGGGATGTTTGTCTTTGTGAAACTCGCTACTACTACTAACAGCATTTGCCCCTACAGCTTGCTAGAGGCTACACGGGGGATCTTTGTCTTTGTGCTACTAACAGCACTTGCCCCTACAGCCTGCTAGAGGCTACCTGGGGGACCTTTGGCTGTGTGCGTGGTGATTTTTTTTGTGTTGAAGAGTAAAACAAAAACCTCCTCTGGCCCTCTCCCAGATTGGGAAGCCTCGCTGGCTCAGAGCCAAATTCCCCTGTGGACTGAGGACTCTGGTGGTGGTGGTGATTACAATGGTGTGTTAGGTGTGTGTGTAGTGTGTGTGTAGTGTGTATGTGTAGTGTGTGTGTGTAGTGTGTGGTGTGTTAGGTGTGTAGTGTGTGTGTGTGTAGTGTGTGTGTAGTGTGTGGTGTGTGTAGTGTGTGTGTGTAGTGCGTGGTGTGTGTAATGTGTGTGTGTAGTGTGTGTGTGTTAGGTGTGTGTGTAGTGTGTTAGGTGTGTTTGTAGTGTGTGTGTAGTGTGTAGTGTGTTAGGTGTAGTGTGTGTAGTGTGTGGTGTGTGTAGTGTAGTGTGTAGTGTGTTAGGTGTAGTGTGTGTGTGTGAAGTGTGTGTAGTGTGTAGTGTGTTAGGTGTAGTGTGTGTGTAGTGTGTGTGTGTGTAGTGTGTGTGTGTAGTGTGTGTGTGCGTAGTGTGTGTGTGTAGTGTGTGGTGTGTTAGGTGTGTGTGTAGTGTGTGTGTGTAGTGTTTAGTGTGTGTGTGTAGTGTGTGTGTAGTGTGTGTGGTGTGTGTGTGTTAGGTGTAGTGTGTGTAGTGTGTGTAGTGTGTGTGTGTAGTGTGTAGTGTGTTAGGTGTGTGTGTATTGTGTGTGTAGTGTGTGGTGTTTGTAGTGTAGTGTAGTGTGTGGTGTGTGTGTAGTGTGTTAGGTGTAGTGTGTTAGGTGTAGTGTGTTAGGTGTGTGTGTGTTAGGTGTAGTGTGTGTGTAGTGTGTAGTGTGTTAGGTGTAGTGTGTGTGTAGTGTGTGTGTGTAGTGTGTTAGGTGTAGTGTGTGGTGTGTGTAGTGTAGTGTGTAGTGTGTTAGGTGTGTGTGTAGTGTGTGTGTGTTAGGTGTAGCGTGTAGTGTGTGTGTGTAGTGTGTGGTGTGTGTAGTGTGTGTGTGTAGTGTGTGGTGTGTGTAGTGTGTGTGTGTAGTGTGTGGTGTGTTAGGTGTGGTGTGTTAGGTGTAGTGTGTTAGGTGTAGTGTGTTAGGTGTGTGTGTAGTGTGTGTGTAGTGTGTTAGGTGTAGTGTGTAGTGTGTGTAGTGTGTGGTGTGTGTGTGTAGTGTGTGCGGTGTGTAGTGCATGTGTGTGTGGTGTGTGTAGTGTGTGTGTAGTGTGTGTGTGTAGTGTGTGGTGTGTTAGGTGTGGTGTGTTAGGTGCAATGTGTAGTGTGTTAGGTGTCTAGTGTGTAGTGTGTTAGGTGTAGTGTGTTAGGTGTAGTGTGTGTGTGTGTTAGGTGTAATGTGTTAGGTGTAGTGTGTAGTGTGTGTGTGTAGTGTGTGGTGTGTGTAGTGTAGTGTGTGTGTGTAGTGTGTGTTAGGTGTAGTGTGTGTCTGTGTAGTGTGTAGTGTGTTAGGTGTAGTGTGTGTGTGTGTAGTGTGTTAGGTGTAGTGTGTTAGGTGTAGTGTGTAGTGTGTTAGGTGTAGTGTGTTAGGTGTAGTGTGTAGTGTGTTAGGTGTAGTGTGTGTGTGTGTAGTGTGTGTGTGTTAGGTGTAGTGTGTGTGTAGTGTGTGTGGTGTAGTGTGTAGTGTGTTAGGTGTAGTGTGTAGTGTGTGTAGTGTGTGTGTGTGTTAGGTGTAGTGTGTAGTGTGTTAGGTGTAGTGTGTGTGTGTGCGGTGTGTAGTGTGTGCGGTGTGTTGTGTGTGTGTAGTGTGTGGTGCGTAGTGCGTGTGTGTAGTGTGTGTGTGTGGTGTGTGTAGTGTGTGTAGTGTGTGTGTGTTAGGTGTAGTGTGTAGTGTGTTAGGTGTAGTGTGTGTGTAGTGTGTGTGTGTAGTGTGTGTGGTGTAGTGTGTAGTGTGTTAGGTGTAGTGTGTAGTGTGTTAGGTGTAGTGTGTTAGGTGTAGTGTGTGTGTGTGGTATGTGTGTAGTGTGTGTAGTGTGTGGTGTGTGTGTAGTGTGTGTGTGTAGTGTGTGTAGTGTGAGTGTGTAGTGTGTGTGTGGCGCTTGTGTAGTGTGTGTGTGTGGTGTGTGTGTAGTGTGTGTAGTGTGTGTGTAATGTGTGTGGTGTGTGTGTAGTGTGTGTAGTGTGTGTAGTGTGTGTGGTGTGTAGTGTGTGTGTGTGTAGTGTGTGTGTGTGTGGTGTGTGCATGTGTGGTGCGATAGCGATTATCTGAACCGGTCCCGGGCCTCCGCTAGGTCGACTCAGCCTCAGGTGAGTAACCGCTGTAGCGGTGGTGGTGCGGTCGTGAACATCGCCACTGGGAGAGAGACAAAGGCGGCCGGGCGGGCGTGGCGCTGGCCACCCATTTAATATTGACGTTTTTTTTGGTTAAATTTTATCTAGGGTCCCCCCTTATAACATCACGCGCCACGCGCTAGCTTCATCCGCCACTGCTACTCGCTACGAACAACTCTTGCCCCAACAGTCTGCTAAGAGGCTACACGGGAGAGACATTTGCCTCTGCGGACGGAATCGTCGCTCTGAAGCTTTGGAATGAAAATAATTAAGTTTAAGCCCCCCACAACCACCACCACCACCACCGTTATTCTCCCATTCACTGCCCCCCCCCACCCCAGAGAGCGAACGTGCTAGTTGTGTGGGGGAGATGGGTGTGTGGGTGTGAGAGTGGTGTGCGTGTGTGTGTGTCGCTGTGTGTGTGTCGCTGTGTGTGTGTGTCTGTGTGTGGGTGGGTGTGTGTGTGTCACTGTGTGTGTGTCGCTGTGTGTCTGTGTGTATGTGTCTGTGTGTGTCTGTGTGTGTGTGTCTGTGTGTGTGTGTCTGTGTGTGTGTCGCTGTGTGTGTGTCGCTGTGTGTGTGTCACTGTGTGTGTGTGTCTGTGTGTGGGTGGGTGTGAGAGTGGTGTGCGTGTCTGTGTGTGTGTCTGTGTGTGTCTGTGTGTGTCACTGTGTGTGTGTCGCTGTGTGTGTCTGTGTGTGTGTCACTGTGTGTGTATCACTGTGTGTGTATCTGTGTGTGTGTGTGTGTCACTGTGTGTGTGTCACTGTGTGTGTGTCTGTGTGTGTCTGTGTGTGTGTCACTGTGTGTGTGTCACTGTGTGTGTGTCTGTGTGTGTGTGTGGGGAGCGATAGTGTAGCGGTTAGCGCGCTGCGCTATGAACCTGGCGACCCGGGTTCGATTCCCGCTCACGGCCAACACCAGTGACGATTATCTGAACCGGTCCCGGGCCTCCCCTAGGTCGACTCAGCCTCAAATGAGTACCTGGTGCGGTGTGTTGCCACTAGGGAGACAAAGGCGGTCGGGCGTGGTGCTGGCCACCCACCCCCTCGTGTACTGTTCCGGCCTTCATAGGTGCTCGCTAACAGCACTTGCCCCTACAGTCTGTTAAGGCTATATGGGGGATCTTTGCCTTTGTGGGGAGCGATAGTGTGGTGGTTAGCGCTACGCTGCACTATGAACCTGGCAACCTGGGTTCGATTCCCGCTCAAGGCCAACACCAGTGACGATTATCTGAACCCGTCCTGGGCCGCCCCTAGGTCGACTCAGCCTCAAATGAGTACCTGGTGCTGTGCGTCGTAAACATTGCCACTGGGGAGACAAAGGCGGTCGGGCGTGGTGCTGGCCACCCACCCCCTTGTGTACCGTTCCGGCCTTCATAGGTGCTGCTCGCTAACAGCACTTGCCCCTACAGTCTGTTGCAGGCTATAGGGGAATCTTTGTCTTTGTGTGTATGTGCGAGTGTTTGTTTGTGTGCGCGAGTGTGTATGTAAATGTGTGTGAGTTTCTATGTATGTGTTTGTGAGTCTCGGCCACAGTCATTCCCTCCCTTCTCTACGCTTGCGAAACGTGGACCCCCTTAATGGAGCATCTTCGCCGGTTAGAAACATTTAGGCTGGCCTGCCTACGATCCATCCTGGGTTTAACCAGGCTGGATTGCGTGAGGAGCTCACAAATCTTTGAAAGATCTGGGCAAGGTCCCATCGGTGAGCTCCTCCGGCGGGCAAGGCTGCGATGGCTGGGTCATGTAGCCCGCATGCCCAGCCACCGCATGCCGAAACAGCTTTTGTTCGGCCGGATCGAGGGGGCTAAACGGGCGCGGTACGGGCTGGAGAAGAGATGGAGTGATGTGGTACAGGAGGACGTGGAGCTGAGTGGACTTGCCGATGACCGGTACCAGCGGTGTCAAGATCAGCCTCTGTGGAGGAGGCTCGTGAAGGACGCTACTGGGCAGTTGGAGGCAGTCGCCCTCCAACAACAACGGAGGACGGAGGAGCGACGCTCACAACAACGAGCGGAGCGCCGGGTGGCTAAAGCACAGCAGGTTGGCACAGTAGGGGGCACAGGTGGTGCATCAACCAGTCATCTCAGTCATCTTAGTCAGTCGACCAGTGGCACCTGGGTCTGCCCCGTGACCTCCTGCCAGCGGGCGTTCGACACTTCACGTGGCCTCAAGGTGCACATGGCCTGGCACAAGCATCGTGGTGACGTCACCGCCACTTAGTGGCGAATGGCGGTTGTTGTATGTATGTATGTGTATAAATGTGCATGTAAATGTGTATGTGTGTATGTAAATGTATGAGTGTGTGTATTTATGTGTGTGTATGTAAATGTGTGTGTATGTATGTGTATGTGTGTGTGTATGTAAATGTGTGAGTGTGTGTGTATGTATATGGGTATGTGTATGTAAATGTAAAAGTGTGTGTATGTGTGTGTATGTAAATGTGTATGTGCATGTAAATGTGTGTGTATGTAAATGTGTATGTGTGTATGTATGTGTGTATGTATATGTGTATGTGTGTAAATGTGCATGTGTGTGTATGTGCATGTATATGTGCATGTAAATGTGTATATATGTAAATGTGTGTGTATGTAAATGTGTGAGTGTGTGTATGTAAATGTGTGAGTGTGTATGCATGTGTATATGTGTATGTATGTGTACACTCACACTCATAGACACACACACACTAAATACAACAACTGGCAGGCTATGTGCACGTTAAGGCCAAGTGAAGTGTCGAATGCCCGCCGGCAGGAGGTCACAGGGCAGACCCTGCAGGTGCCATGGGGAGGTCTGGACCATGTACCCAAAGCAGCCATTGCAGCTGCATGAGCCACAGTCCTAAACCTCGCCAAATTTACCCTCGACGTCAGGAGGAGTCGAGGACGATGCCAATCCCAGCCGCAAGCGATGACGAAATTCTCGCTTGCAACTTTCATCAGCTAGCTGATACAAGGCCACCAAGGGTTTGAATGGGGTCCTGGGCGTACAGCCACCACCGGAGTGGAAGAATGGCAGGCGCATCTTACAGACGGCAAGTCGATGGTCAGTGGGCAGATCAGCTCCACGGTAGGTCCTGGTGTCAAGGATATGGGCTCGTATCCGCTATTCCGTCACTACGTAGTCCAGCAGATGCTCTTGCTTGGACCCGGCGTGCATCCACACACACTCACACCAGATGCACACCACGCCCATCCGCCTTAAATCTCCCCCAGTGCTGGCGATGTTTACTACACTACAATACCGCACCAGGTGCATTCATTTTGAGGCTGAGTCGACCTGGGGGGAGGGGGGAGTAGGCCCAGGACAGGTTCAGAATAATCGTCACCGACGGTGTTTGCCGTGAGCGGGAATCGAATTCGGATCGCCAGCTTCGCAGCGCAGCGTAGCGCTAACCACTACTAACACTAACGCTCCCCACCCTAACACACACACACACGCACACACCCTGGCATACACAGACTAACACTGAGACACACACCCTCCTTCATACTACAACAACAACAACAGTAACCGTCATTCGCCACTAAGTGGCGGTGACGTCACCACGACGCTTGTGCCAGGCCATGTGCACGTTGAGGCCACGTGAAGTGTAGAACGCCCGCTGGCAGGAGGTCACGGGGCAGACCCAGCAGGTGCCACGGGTCGACTGACCGAGATGACTGGCTGATGCACCACCTGTGCCCCCTACTGTGCCAACCTGCTGTGCTTTAGCTACCCGGCGCTCCGCTCGTTGTTGTGAGCGTCGCTCCTCCGCCCTCCGTTGTTGTTGGAGGGCGACTGCCTCCAACTGCCCAGTAGCGTCCTTCACGAGCCTCCTCCACAGAGGCCGATCTTGACACCGCTGCTACCAGTCATCGGCAAGTCCACTCAGCTCCACGTCCTCCTGTACCACATCACTCCATCTCTTCTCTAGCCCGTGCCGCGCCCGCTTAGCCCCCTCAATCCGGCCAAACAAAAGCTGTTTCGGCATGCGGTGGCTGGGCATGCGGGCTACATGACCCAGCCATCGCAGCCTTCCCCGCCGGAGGAGCTCACCGATGGGACCTTGCCCAGATCTTTCAAGGATTTGTGAGCTCCTCACACAATCCAATCTGGTTAAACCCAGGATGGATCGTAGGCAGGCCAGCCTAAATGTTTATAACCGGCGAAGATGTTCCATTAGGGGGGTCCACGTTTTGCAAGCGTAGAGAAGGGAGGGAATGACCGTGGCCGAGAAGACCTGAAGCTTAGTGCGGAGCGACAGACCAGGTAGCTTCCACACAGTGTTACGCAACCGATGAAAAGATATTGCCGCTCGACTGATTCGGAGTGAGACCTCTGCTGATAAACTGGAGCCGGTCATAAGCACACTGCCCAGGTATGGGAAACTCTCCACTCTCTCCACTACTGTCCCATCACCGATTGGGAGTTGTGGGGGTGTAGTGTCCGATTGTACAAAATACCCAGGCAGGTGCTTAGTTTTGGTGGGGCTGATGGTAAGGCCCCATTTCTTAGTGGCATTCTCCAGTCTCAGCAACAGCGTCTCCAACTCCTCATCTGAATGAGCAGCTATTACCAAATCATCAGCATACATAACGTGGTTGAGCAATAGGGAGCCATCCCTTGACCGCACCCGGGCATCGATCAGCCTCCCATTATATCTGTACCATATGGAGATTCCCCCGATAGAGCTATTGAAGGCTTCACGAACTACGTGGTCAAAATAGATGTTAAATAATGTAGGAGCCAGAGGACATCCCTGTCGCACCCCAAGGTGTACAGGGAATGGCTCTGACTCCTGGCCACGTAATTTTACCCGGGCCCGCTCACCATCACGAAGGTCCTTAATTATCGTGTGCAGAGGGTCAGATACTCCAAAAGCACGAAGAACAACCCAGAGCCCAGGCCTACTGATGGTATCATAGGCCTTGACCAGGTCAATAAAGCAGAGATGTAGGTCTTTTTGGAATTCCCTACACCTCTGCTGTAGCAGACAGACAGAAAATATGGTATCTGTGCAGGACCGCCCTTTCCTGAAACCACACACGCACACAGACACACACGCACACAGACAAACACACTAACAGACAGACACACAGACACACACAGACACACACACATACAGACACACACGCACACAGACACACGCATACATACTAACACACACACACACAGACACACACTCACACAGACACTAACACTCACACAGACACACACAAAGACAGACACACAGACCGACACACAGACACACACACACACACTAACACACACACACACAGACACAGAGAGACACACACACACATACTAACGCACACACAGACAGGCACACACACACACATACTAACACACACACAGATACACACACTAAAACACACACACTAACACACACTAACACACAGACACACACTAACACACAACAAAGATAACAAAGATCCCCCATATAGCCTTAACAGACTGTAGGGGCAAGTGCTGTTAGCGAGCACCTATGAAGGCCGGAACGGTACACGAGGGGGTGGGTGGCCAGCACCACGCCCGACCGCCTTTGTCACCCTAGTGGCAATGTTTACACACCGCACCAGGTACTCATTTGAGGCTGAGTCGACCTAGGGGAGGCCCGGGACCGGTTCAGATAATCGTCACTGGTGTTGGCCGTGAGCGGGAATCAAACCCGGGTTGCCAGGTTCATAGTGCAGCGCGCTAACCGCTACACTATCGCTCCCCACTAACACACACGCACACTGACACACACACACACACAGACACACACACTAACACACACTAACACACACACAGATACTAACACACAGACAGACACACACACACACAGACACTAACACACACTAACACACACACAGACACACACTAACACACACAGACACACAGACACACACACTAACACACACAGACACACAGACACACACACTAACACACACAGACACTAACACACACTAACACACACACAGACACACACACACAGACACTAACACACACTAACACACACACAGACACATACTAACACACACACTAACACACACACTAACACACCCTCAGTGGTGCGAGTGAGTTTTTGTCACGAGTCAAGGGGGAGCGCTGAGCGGGAAGGAGAGAGGTGGAGGGAGACGCTGGGGAGACGCTGGGGGATTATTGAGAGAGGCCCGACACTACAGAGAGAGATACAGAGAGAGATAGAGAGAGATAGATAGATACAGAGAGAGATACAGAGAGAGATACAGAGAGAGATAGATACAGAGAGAGATACAGACATACAGAGAGAGATACAGAGAGAGATACAGACATACAGAGAGAGATACAGAGAGAGAGATACAGAGAGAGATACAGATAGAGATACATAGAGAGATACATAGAGAGATACAGAGAGAGATAGATACAGAGAGAGATACAGACATACAGAGTGAGATACAGAGAGAGATACAGACATACATAGAGAGATACAGAGAGAGATACATAGAAAGATACATAGAGATACATAGAGAGATACATAGAGATACAGAGAGATACAGAGAGAGATACAGACATACATAGAGAGATACAGAGAGAGATACAGACACTACAGAGAGAGACACAGAGAGAGATACAGAGAGATACAGAGAGAGGCCTGACACTACAGAGAGATACAGAGAGAGATAGAGAGATACATAAAGAGATAGAGAGATACAGATAGATACATAGAGATACATAGAAATACATAGAGAGATACAGAGAGATACAGAGAGAGATAAAGAGAGAGATACAGAGAGAGATACAGAGAGAGATACAGGCATACATAGAGAGATAAAGAGAGAGATACAGAGAGATACAGAGAGAGATACAGAGAGAGATACAGAGATACAGAGAGATATACAGAGATACAGAGAGATACAGGCATACATAGAGAGATACAGAGAGAGATACAGAGAGAGATACAGAGAGAGATCAAGAGAGAGATACAGAGAGAGATACAGAGAGAGATACAGAGAGATACACAGAGAGAGATACAGAGAGAGATCAAGAGAGAGAAACAGAGAGAGATACAGAGATATATAAAGAGAGAGATACAGAGAGAGATACAGAGAGAGATAAAGAGAGAGATACAGAGAGAGATACAGATATACATAGAGAGATACAGAGAGAGATACAGACATACATAGAGAGATACAGAGAGAGATACAGAGAGATAAAGAGAGATACAGAGAGAGATACAGAGAGAGATAAAGAGAGATACAGAGAGATACAGACATACATAGAGAGATACAGAGAGATACAGAGAGATACATAGAGAGATACAGAGAGAGATCAAGAGAGAGACAGAGAGAGATAAAGAGAGATACAGAGAGAGATACAGAGAGATACAGAGAGATACAGAGAGAGATAAAGAGAGAGATACAGAGAGAGATCAAGAGAGAGACAGAGAGCGATAAAGAGAGATACAGAGAGATACACAGAAAGAGATACAGAGAGAGATACAGACATACATAGAGAGATACAGAGAGAGATACAGAGAGAGATACAGAGAGATATCAAGAGAGAGACAGAGAGAGATAAAGAGAGATACAGAGAGAGATACAGAGAGATACAGAGAGATACAGAGAGAGATAAAGAGAGAGATACAGAGAGAGATCAAGAGAGAGACAGAGAGCGATAAAGAGAGATACAGAGAGATACACAGAAAGAGATACAGAGAGAGATACAGACATACATAGAGAGATACAGAGAGAGATACAGAGAGATATCAAGAGAGAGACAGAGAGAGATAAAGAGAGATACAGAGAGATACAGAGAAAGAGATACAGAGAGAGATACAGACATACATAGAGAGATACAGAGAGAGATCAAGAGAGAGACAGAGAGAGATAAAGAGAGATACAGAGAGAGATACAGAGAGATACAGAGAGAGATAAAGAGAGAGATACAGAGAGAGATCAAGAGAGAGACAGAGAGCGATAAAGAGAGATACAGAGAGATACACAGAAAGAGATACAGAGAGAGATACAGACATACATAGAGAGATACAGAGAGAGATACAGAGAGATATCAAGAGAGAGACAGAGAGAGATAAAGAGAGATACAGAGAGATACAGAGAAAGAGATACAGAGAGAGATACAGACATACATAGAGAGATACAGAGAGAGATACAGAGAGAGATACAGAGAGAGATCAAGAGAGAGAGACAGAGAGAGATAAAGAGAGATACAGAGAGATACAGAGAAAGAGATACAGAGAGAGATACAGACATACATAGAGAGATACAGAGAGAGATACAGACATACATAGAGAGATACATAGAGAGATACAGAGAGCGATGCAGAGAGAGGGGTTCCACGCTAGTCACTAACAGCACTTGCCCCAACAGTCTGTTCAGGCTATGAGTGGGATCTTTGTCTTTGTGTGTTTGTGGCAGAGAATGAGGGGCGAGATCATGTTTTCTGCGACTGTAGAAGCCAGCATGACCCGACTGCAGAAGACGTGACGCACACGCAGAATTATACACACACACAGAATTATACACACACGCAGAAACATACAAACACGCAGAATTATACACACACACAGAATTATACACACACAGAATTATACACACACGCAGAATTATACACACACGCAGAATTATACACACACACAGAATTATACACACACACAGAATTATACACACACAGAATTATACACACACACACAGAATAATACACACATAATTATACACACACACAGAATTATACACACACGCAGAATTATACACACAGAATTACACACACACAGAATTACACACACACAGAATTATACACACACGGGCAGAATTATACACACGCAGAATTATACACACACACAGAATTATACACACACGCAGAATTATACACACACGCAGAATTATACACACACGCAGAATTATACACACACACAGAATTATACACACACAGAATTATACACACACAGAATTATACACACACAGGATTATACACACAGGCAGAATTATACACACACGCAGAATTATACACACACACAGAATTATACACACACACAGAATTATACACACACGCAGAATTATACACACACAGAATTATACACACAGGCAGAATTATACACACACGCAGAATTATACACACACACAGAATTATACACACACACAGAATTATACACACACACAGAATTATACACACACACAGAATTATACACACGCACAGAATTATACACAGGCAGAATTATATACACACAGGCAGAATTATACACAGGCAGAATTATACATACACAGAATTATACACACTAAGAATTATACACACACGCAGAATTATACACAGGCAGAATTATACACACAGAATTATACACACACACAGAATTATACACACACACAGAATTATACACACACACAGAATTATACACACACGCAGAATTATACACACACAGAATTATACACACACACAGAATTATACACACACACAGAATTATACACACACACAGAATTATACACACACAGAATTATACACACACAGAATTATACACACACAGAATTATACACACACAGAATTATACACACACACACACACACAGAATTATACACACACAGAATTATACACGCAGAATTATACACACACGCGGAATTATACACACGCACAGAATTATACACACACACAGAATTATACACACACACATAATTATACACACACACAGTCACACGCAGAATTATACACACACAGAATTATACACGCAGAATTATACACACACAGTCACACGCCGAATTATACACACACACAGAATTATATACACACACACAGTCACACACGGAGTACACACACACACATACACAGAGCCAAACACAGTCACTCACAAACGTACAAGACATGCATGAAGACAAAGGTCCCCCGTGTAGCCTGTAACAGACTGTTGGGGCAAGTGCTGTGAAGTGAGTAGTAGCACCTATGAAGGCCGGAACGGTACACGAGGGGGTGGGTGGCCAGCACCACGCCCGACACTGACACACACACATACATACACGCGCACAACTAAAGACACACAGCTGCACACACATAGCAACAACAACAACCGCCATTCACCACTAAGTGGCGGTGACGTCGCCACTAAGTGGCGGTGACGTCACCACGACGCTTGTGCCAGGCTATGTGCACCCTGAGGCCACGTGAAGTGTCGAACGCCCGCTGGGCCGGAGGTCACGGGGCAGACCCAGGTGCCACGGGTCGACTGACTGAGATGACTGGCTGATGCACCACCTGTGCCCCCTACTGTGCCAACCTGCTGTGCTTTAGTCACCCGGCACTCCGCTCGTTGTTGTGAGCGTCGCTCCTCCGCCCTCCGTGGTTGTTGGAGGGCGACTGCCTCCCAACTTCCCAGTAGCAGCAGCGTCCTTCACGAGCCTCATCCATAGAGACCAACTTTACACCGCTGGTACCGGTCATCGGAAAGTCCACTCAGCTCCACATCCTGTTATACCACATTACTCCATCTCTTCTCTAGCCCGTTCCGCACCCCCCTCTATTCGGCCGAACAAAAGTTGTTTAGGCATGTGGTGGCTGGGCATGCGGGCTACATGACCCAACCAACGCAGCCTTGCCTGCCGGAGGAGCTCACCTATGTCCAGATCTTTCAAGGATTTGTGTGCTCCTCACACAATCCAGCCTGGTTAAACTCAGGATGGATTGTAGGCAGGGCCAGCCTGAATGCTTATAACCGGCGAAGATGTTCCAGTAGGGGGATCCACGGTTTGCAAGCATAAAAAGGGAGGGAATGACTGTGGCCGAGAAGACCTCAAGCTTTGTGACAGACCAGGTAGTTTCCACACAGCGTCACGCAGGCGATGAAAAGATATTGCCGCTCGACTGATTCGAAGTGAGACCTCTGCTGTCAAAGGAGAGCTGGTCATAAGCACACTGCCCAGGTATGGAAAACTGTCCACTCTCTTAACAACTGCCCCATCACCAACGGAGAGTTGAAGGGGTGGACTGTCTGATGGCACAAAATACATAGGGAGGTGCTTAGTTTTTGTGGGCCTGATGGTAAGGCCCCACCTCTTAGTGGCACACTCCAGGTTCAGCAACAGCGCCTCCAACTCCTCCACTGAGTGAGCAGCAATCACCAGATCATCGGCATACATAACGTGGTTGACCAACCATGCTACGTATGCCAATAGGGAGCCATTCCTTGACCGCACCTGGGCATCGATTAACCTCCCATTGTATCTGTACCAGATGGAGATTCATTCCGGTTCAGCCATCAAAGGCTTCAAGAACTACGTAGTCAAAAATATGATAAATAATGTGGAAACCAGAAGATAGGAAATGACTCCTACTCCCGGCCATGTAGTTTTATCCAGGCCTGCCCACCTTCATAAAGGTCATTCATGATTTTGAGCAGAGAGTCAGGGACTCCGAAAGCACAAAAAACAACCCAGATCCCAGTGCTATTGATGGCATCATAGGCCTTGACCAGGTCAATAAAGAAGAGATGTAGGTCCTGGTGTAATTCCCTACACCTCTGCTGTAGCAGACGAACAGAAAATATGGCATCAGTGCAGGACCGCCCTTTCCTGAAACCGCACTGGGGCTCCGCAAGCCTCTCCTCAGCGTGCCTGGCGAGGCGATGTTGAATAATTCTTGCCAGGACCTTTCCCGGCACATTGAGGAGTGAGATGCCCCTGTAGTTGTTAGTCTGTGCGGTCCCCCTTCTTAAAGACGGGGACCACCAGGGCATCCTTCCAATCCTGCAGAACCCGTCCAGTGGTCCAGACTGTTGTTATGATGTCATGTAGGGCAGTCTGTGCACAAACGCCACCCTCCCTCAGCATTTCGCTTGGGAGATCATCTCTGTCTGGTGCCTTTCCTGGTCTCAGACTCTGGATCACCTTCAGTACTTCCTCAACAGATGGCACCTCAGCCAGCCACTCACATGGGGTGACTTCTTCCCATAGTTGAGGCACCGCAGCCTCAGCAGGGTCATCCCCACTTTGTCCCATGATGTTTGCCAGGCTGAGGAATTTCCCCTCCCCCAAGATCTCACAGAAATGCTCTGAAAATCTGAAAACCTGTTCCTGGGGGTCGGTGATCGGATAACTTTTCTTTCCCTTAATTATGGTGATAGGTGTGGCCCTGTAAGTTACATTTTTATGGAGTTAAAGAGTGATTTGTCATCGCAGGCTACTGAGGCAAACTCAATCTCATCAGCAACCCACGACCACCACCACCCATCCTTGCAGCGCCTCACGGCTCTCCGAACCTCCGAGTGAAGGCTGCGGTAAAGCCTCCTCATTCTCTGATGTGGGATGCGGTAAATGGCGGAAGTGGGCCTGTTGCTTGTTCTCAGCCAGCCTGAACACCTCCTCTGTCAGCCAGGGTCTCTGGGGAGGTCTGGACCGTGTACCCAAAGCAGCCATTGCAGCTGCATGAGCCACAGTCCTAAGCCTCGCCCATTTCCCCTCGACATCAGGAGGAGTGGGGGACAATGCCAACTCCAGCCGCAAGCGATGATGAAATTATCGCTTACAACTTTCATCAGCCAGCTGTTACCAGGCCATTGTGGGTAGAAGAATGGCAGGCGCATCTTACAGATGACAAGCCGATGATCAGTGGGCAAATCAGCTCCACGGTGGTCCTGGTGTCAAGGGCATACAGTGAGGGAAAAATGTATTTGATCCCCTGCTGATTTTGTACGTTTGCCCACTGACAAAGAAATTATCAGTCTATAATTTTAACAGACATTAAGGTCTGCAGAATGGCTAGGCCACTCCAGGACCTTAATGTGCTTCTTCTTGAGCCACTCCTTTGTTGCCTTGGCCGTGTGTTTTGGGTCACTGTCATGCTGGAATACCCATCCACGACCCATTTTCAATGCCCTGGCTGAGGGAAGGAGGTTCTCACCCAAGATTTGACGGTACATGGCCCCGTCCATCGTCCCTTTGATGCGGTGAAGTTGTCCTGTCCCCTTAGCAGAAAAACACCCCCAAAGCATAATGTTTCCACCTCCATGTTTAACAGTGGGGATGGTGTTCTTGGGGTCATAGGCAGCAATTCCTCCTCCTCCAAACAAGGCGAGTTGAGTTGATGCCAAAGAGCTCCATTTTGGTCTCATCTGACCACAACACTTTCACCCAGTTGTCCTCTGAATCATTCAGATGTTAATTAGCAAACTTCAGACGGGCATGTATATGTGCTTTCTTGAGCAGGGAGACCTTGCGGGCGCTGCAGGATTTCAGTCCTTCACGGCGTAGTGTGTTACCAATTGTTTTCTTGGTGACTATGGTCCCAGCTGCCTTGAGATCATTGACAAGATCCTCCCGTGTAGTTCTGGGCTGATTCCTCACCGTTCTCATGATCATTGCAACTCCACGAGGTGATATCTTGCATGGAGCCCCCAGCCGAGGGAGATTGACAGTTCTTTTGTGTTTCTTCAATTTGCGAAAAATCACACCAACTGTTGTCACCTTCTCACCAAGCTGCTTGGCAATGGTCTTGTAGCCCATTCCAGCCTTGTGTAGGTCTACAATCTTGTCCCTGACATCCTTGGAGAGCTCTTTGGTCTTAACCATGGTGGAGAGTTTGGAATCTGATTGATTGCTTCTGTGAACAGGTGTCTTTTATACAGGTAACAAGCTGAGATTAGGAGCACTCCCTATAAGAGTGTGCTCCTAATCTCAGCTCGTTACCTGTATAAAAGATACCTGGGATCCAGAAATCTTTCTAATTGAGAGGGGGTCAAATACTTATTTTCCTTATTAAAATGCAAATCAATGTATAACATTTTTGACATGCGTTTTTCTGGATTTATTTTGTTGTTATTCTGTCTCTCACTGTTCAAACAAACCTACCATTAAAATTATAGACTGATCATTTCTTTGTCAGTGGGCAAACGTACAAAATCAGCAGGGGATCAAATACTTTTTTCCCTCACTGTAGGCCCGCATCCGCTGTTCCATCACTATGTAGTCCACCAAATGTTCTTACTTGGACCCGGCGTGCATCCACGATGTTTTGTGGATGTGCCGATGCCGGAACAGCGTGTTGGTAATTACAAGCCCATGGGCTGCACAGAAGTCCAGCAGCCTCCTACCGTTGTTATTGAGCTGATCTGGCCCATGCCTTTCAATCACTCCAGCCCAGGTGCCAGCATCATGACCAACTCGGGCACCCAGTCACTAACAGGATGACTCTACCCCGAAGGGCCACTTTAGCCAGCACCTGTGACAGGAGGGAATAAAAGACATCTGACTCATCGGTGTTCATCTACGGCGGGAGCATAAGCAACCACCACCACTCCTGGCCTCTGGTTGATGGGGAGGCGAGCCCACAGTAGCCTTGGACTTACAACTTCCCACACCTCACCACCACGCTCCCACGCCCCCGTCATTCTTTCATTCAAAAGAGGAGCCACTCTCCGTTGTTTGGTAATCTCCTGCCCCGAGTAGAGGACTGCCCACCCCTCAGGGTGACATGAGCCAGAGGCGTTACCGGTCCAGTTCCCGACAGACGAGTGGAAACCTTTCCTCCGCAGTGAGCGTTCGAACATTCCACGTGGCCACTCGCAGTGGCTGTGTGCTAATTCTGGAGGAGCCCCGAGGGTAAGGATTCTGTCTCACTTCGTCAAATGCGGTTTGTTCAGGAGACATCATAGACGCCTGTCCCCCCCGGGGCCTCCGGCACAAGCTTCATTCTATATTTTTCACGTAGTTCAGTGGTCGTTGAATTGAAGGTAGAGGGGTTATCAGCTCCTCACATCCATCCAGAGACCCCATTTGGCCACTGTGGTAGCTGCAAGTGCCTGCCGGAGGCGCTCACTGATGGGAATGCGTCCAGATCGTTCAAGGCTTTGTGAGCTCATCACACAATCCAGCCAGGTTAAACCCAGGACGTATCGCAGGCAGGCCAGGCTCAATGTTTCTATCTGGCACAGATGTTCCATTAGAGGGGGCCCACATTTCACAAGCATAGAGAAGTGAGGGAATGACTGTGGCCGACGATACCTGAAGCCTCGTGCGGAGCGACAGACCAGGTAACTTCCACACAGCGTTACGCAGCCGATGAACAGATAATACCACCCGACTAATTCGGAGCGAGACCTCTGCTGTCAAACCGGAACTGGTCATAAGCACACTGCCCAGGTATGGGAAACTCGCCACTCTCTCCACAACTGCTCCATCAACAATGGGGAGCTGAGAGGGTGGAGTGTTTGATGGTATGAAATACCAGGCATATACAACTACACACACACAGTGACACACACACAGCTACAGACAACTACAAACACACACAAACACACACAGCTACACAAGCTCACACAGATATACAAACACACAAACTGATACACACAAAAGCACCCGCTTCTACTCGAACACACATGCACACAGCTACACAAACACAGCGACACAAACACACAGCTACAGACACAGCCACAAACACGCACAGTTACACACAACCACACACAACTGCAAACACATGCACAGCTACAGAACAGATGGAGCTACACACACAACTACCCACAGACAACTACACAAACACGCAGTTACACACACAGCTACACACACGCACACAGCTACAGACATGCACACAGCAACAGACACGCATGTACACAGCTACATGAACACACAGGCACGCGTGTAATTGCAAGGCAGGGCAGGGCTAAACCCACAAACGACTCACCCCTCAGTCACTCGCTCAGCCCACCCACCCAGATATTCAAGTCTGCGTTTGCCACAGTCTGGCTCAATGAGCCTCGGGATATAACACTGAACCCTGTGGGAGTCTCAGTGATTAACAATGCACCCTGTGGGAGTCTCAGTGATTAACACTGAACCCTATGGGAGTCTCAGTGATTAACAATGCACCCTGTGGGAGTCTCAGTGATTAACACTGAACACTGTGGGAGTCTCAGTGATTAACACTGAACCCTGTGGGAGTCTCAGTGATTAACACTGAACCCTGTGGGAGTCTCAGTGATTAACACTGAACCCTGTGGGAGTCTCAGTGATGAACACTGAACCCTGTGGGAGTCTCAGTGATTAACACTGAACCCTGTGGGAGTCTCAGTGATTAACACTGAACCCTATAGGAGTCTCAGTGATTGACACAACCCTGTGGGAGTCTCAGTGATTAACAATGAACCCTGTGGGAGTCTCAATGATTAACACTGAACCCTGTGGGAGTCTCAGTGATTAACACTGAACCCTGTGGGAGTCTCAGTGATTAACACTGAACCCTGTGGAAGTCTCAGTGATTAACACTGAACCCTGTGGGAGTCTCAGTGATTAACACTGAACCCTGTGGAAGTCTCAGTGATTAACACTGCACCCTGCGGGAGTCTCAGTGATTAACACTGAACCCTGTGGGAGTCTCAGTGATTAACACTGAACCCTGTGGGAGTCTCAGTGATTAACACTGAACCCTGTGGGAGTCTCAGTGATTAACACTGAACCCTGTGGGAGTCTCAGTGATTAACACTGAACCCTGTGGGAGTCTCAGTGATGAACATTGAACCCTGTGGAAGTCTCAGTGATTAACACTGAACCCTGTGGGAGTCTCAGTGATTAACACTGAATCCTGTGGAAGCCTCAGTGATTAACACTGCACCCTGTGGGAGTCGCAGTGATTAACACTGAACCCTGTGGGAGTCTCAGTGATTAACACTGAACCCTGTGGGAGTCTCAGTGATTAACACTGAACCCTGTGGGAGTCTCAGTGATTAACACTGAACCCTGTGGGAGTCTCAGTGATTAACACTGAACCCTGTGGGAGTCTCAGTGATTAACACTGAATCCTGTGGGAGTCTCAGTGATGAACACTGAACCTTGTGGGAGTCTCAGCGATCAACACTGAACCCTGTGGGAGTCTCAGTGATTAAGACTGGCCACTCACCCACCCCCTCTGCGTGTGCCAGCGACGGTATCCTTCATAGGCGCTCCACTGCTGCTACTCGCTACTACTAACATCCACTTGCCCCTACAGGCCTGCGAGAGGCTACCTGTGGGATCTTTGTCTTTGTGCAGTGGGTCCAACTGAGTCGCAGACGGTGTTCCTTTTAGAGGCAACACTTTCATATACAACACACCGTAACACAATACCAGACTACAGCGAGTTACTGCTACGAAGGGTCGATCCCTCACGCGGGTCTCCGACCACGTGTTGATGCCTCGTAAGACGTAGAGATCCAGCTTGTAGGACGTGGAGCTTACAGCGTGTAGACGTGGAGCTTACAGCTTGTAGGTGTTGAGCTTCCAGCTTGTAGGTGTTGAGCTTCCAGCTTGTAGATGTTGAGCTTCCAGCTTGTAGACGTGGAGCTTCCAGCTTGTAGATGTTGAGGTTCCAGCTTGTAGGTGTTGAACTTCCAGCTTGTAGACGTTGAACTTCCAGCTTGTAGATGTTGAGCTTCCAGCTTGTAGGTGTTGAGCTTCCTGCTTGTAGGTGTTGAGCTTCCAGCTTGTAGATGTTGAGCTTCCAGCTTGTAGGACGTGGAGCTTACAGCTTGTAGATGTTGAGATTCCAGCTTGTAGGTGTTGAGCTTCCTGCTTGTAGATGTTGAGCTTCCAGCTTGTAGATGTTGAGCTTCCAGCTTGTAGGTGTTGAGCTTCCAGCTTGTAGGTGTTGAGCTTCCAGCTTGTAGATGTTGAGCTTCCAGTTTGTAGATGTTGAGCTTCCAGCTTGAAGGACGTGGAGCTTCCAGCTTGTAGGTGTTGAGCTTCCAGCTTGTAGGACGTGGAGCTTCCAGATTGTAGACGTGGAGCTTACAGCTTGTAGGACGTTCACTACACGACATCACAGCACCAGGTAACTCGTTTGCGGCTGAGTCGACCTAGTGGGAGGGCCCAGGAGCCGGGTTCAGATTCATCGTCACCGACGGTGGTGGCCGTGAGCGGGGATCGAACCCCGGCCCGCCGGGTTTGTGGCGGCGATGACGCGGCGAACGGCCGTCTCTGTTCGATGGCCAGAAAAAGAAGCCGTCGCTTCTGCCGCTGCTGCGACGACGGTGACCGGAGTTTGCCCGACGGTGGTTCACATCGCTCCTTCACGGGGGACCTCCATTATGGACGGTATTGGTCGCGAAAGCCTAACGTGTTAAACTGATCAGGGCATTTGCGGTGCCGATTGCGGGAGACGCTTGCAACGTGCGCCTGTGTGTGTGTGTGTGTATCTGTATGTGTGAGTGTGTGTGTGTGTCTGTATCTGTGTGTGAGTGTGTGTGTTTGCCTGTGTGTGTGTGTCTGTATCTGTATGTGTGTGTGTGTTTGCCTGTGTGTGTGTGTATCTGTATGTGTGTGTGTGTCTGTATCTGTATGTGTGAGTGTGTGTGTGTATCTGTATGTGCGAGTGTGTGTGTCTGTATCTCTATGTGTCAGTGTGTGTCTGTATCTGTATGTGTGAGTGTGTGTGTGTATCTGTATGTGCGAGTGTGTGTCTTATCTGTATGTGTGAGTGTGTGTCTGTATCTGTATGTGTGAGTGTGTGTGTGTGTATCTGTATGTGCGAGTGTCTGTATCTGTATGTGTGAGTGTGTGTGTCTGTATCTCTATGTGTGAGTGTGTGTCTGTATCTGTATGTGTGAGTGTGTGTGTGTATCTGTATGTGCAAGTGTGTGTCTTATCTGTATGTGTGAGTGTGTGTCTCTATCTCTATGTGTGAGTGTGTGTCTGTATCTGTATGTGCGAGTGTGTGTGTCTGTATCTGTATGTGTGAGTGTGTGTGTCTGTATATGTATGTGCGAGTGTGTGTGTCTGTATCTGTGAGTGTGTGCCTGTGTGTGTGTGTGTCGTAGTGTAGTAGCGGTTAGCGCTACGCTGCGCTACGAACCCGGCGGACCCGGGTTCGATTCCCGCTCACGGCCAACACCACCAGTGATGATTACCTGAACCGGTCCCGGGGCCTCCCTTAGGTCGACTCAGCCTCAAATGAGTACCTGGTGTGGTGTGTAGTAAACATCGCCACTGGGGGAGAGACAAAGGCGGCCGGCCGTGGTGCTGGCCACCCACCCCCTCGTGTACCGTTCCGGCCTTCACAGGTGCCGCTCGCTAACAGCACTTGCCCCTAAAGTCTGCTAAGGCTACACGGGGGGGGGGGGGTCTTTGTCTTTATTTTATTTTTGTCACGGTGAGTTGCGACGTTACCTCACGTGGCTAGGATACCTGGGGCACATTTGTCCGCGTGTTGAGCAGGTCTCTACTTGAATCAAACGTTGATTACGTAACCACCGTTGACTCCCGTTTGGGACATCATCCCCAGACAGAGACTACACGTACGCAAGACGAACAAAGATGCGCGAGCACACAACAACAACAACAATAACCGCCATTCGCCACTAAGTCGCGGTGACGTCACCACGGCGCTTGTGCCAGGCTATGTGCACCTTGAGGCCACGTGAAGTGTCGAACGCCCGCTGGGCAGGAGGTCACGGGGCAGACCCAGGTACCACGGGTCGACTGACTGAGATGACTGGCTGGTGCACCACCACCTGTGCCCCCTACTGTGCCAACCTGCTGTGCTTTGGCCACCCGGCGCTCCGCTCGTTGTTGTGAGCGTCGCTCCTCCGCCCTCCGTTGTTGTTGGAGGGCGACTACCTCCAACTGCCCAGTAGCGTCCTTCACGAGCCTCCTCCACAGAGGCCGATCTTGACACCGCTGCTACCGGTCATCGGCAAGTCCACTCAGCTCCACGTCCTCCTGTACCACATCACTCCATCTCTTCTCTAGCCCGTGCCGCACCCATTTATCCCCCTCTATCTGGCCAAACAAAAGCTATTTAGGCATGCGGTGGCTGGGCATGCGGGCTACATGGCCCAGCCAACGCAGCTTTACCTGCCTGAGGAGCTCACCAATGAGACTTTGACCAGATCTGTCAAGAATTTGAACACCTTTCTTTCCCCTAAGGATGGTGATAGGTGTGGTGCTGCAAGTTACTTTTTTGATGGCGTTAAAGAGTGATTTATAATCGCGGGTTACCGAGGCAGACTCCATTTCCTCAGCAACCCGTGACCACCACTTATCCTTGAAGCGCCAAATGGATCTCCGATCCTCCGAGCGAAGGCTGCGGTAACCCTCCCCATTCTCCGATGTGGGATGTTGCAGATGTCAGAACAGGTCCTGTCGCTTTTTCTCAGCCAGCCGGAACACCTCCTCCAACTGCATGAGCCACAGTCCAAAACCTCGCCCATTTTCCCTTGGCATCTGGAGGAGGAAGCTGCAAGCGGTGATGAAATTCTCAGCTCCACGGTAGGTCCTGGTGTTAAGAACATGGGCCCGCATCCGCTGTTGCGTCACGATGTAGTCCAGCAGATGTTTTTGCTTGGACCTGGCATGCATCCATGATGTGTGGATGTGCCGATGACTGTTGGTGATTACAAACCCATGGGTTGCACAGAAGTCTAGCAGCCTCCTGCCATTGTTATTGAGCTGATCTGACCCATGCCTTCCAATCACTCCATCCCAGGTGCCAGCATCATGACCAACTGGGGTATTGAAGTCACCCAACAGGATGACTCTATCCCGAGGGGCAACTTTAGCCAGCACCTGTGACAGGAGGTCATAGAAGGCATCTGACTCATCGGCCTTGCCTGCATCCCTCCACGGATGTTCGTCTTCGGTGGGGCCATAAGTAACCACGACCACCATTCCTCGCCTCCAGTTGATGGGAAGGCGAGCCCAAAGTCGCCGAAGGGCTTACAGCTTCCCACACCTCACCGCCACACTCCCACGCCACCTTCATTATTTTGTTCAGAAGAAGAGCCACTCCCTGTTGTTTGGCAGTCTCCTGCCACGAGTAGAGAACTGTCCACCCCTCATGGTGGCAGGAGCCAGAGCCGGTCCACCGGACCTCCTGGATAACACAGAGATCCAGGCGGTACCGGTCCAGCTCCAGACAGAGCAGTGGCAGCCTCTCCTCCGCAGTGAACGTTCGAACATTCCACGTGGCCACCCGCAGTGGCTTTCTGCGATTTGTGGAGGAACCCGAGGGTAAGGATTCAGTCTCCCGGCTCCACACAAATGGGTTTTTTTGTTCAGGAGACGTCATAGACGCCTATTCCCCCGGGGCCTCCGGCAAAAGCTCAGTCACATTTCCCAAGCAGTTTAGGGGTGGTTAAATTGAAGGTGGAGGGATTAAGAGCCCCTCGCACCCATCTAAAGCCCCCATTTGGCCACGTTGGTGGCTACCAATGCGATCTTCACTCAAAACTGCTCTAGAGGAGTTGTACACCCCGAGCTGCCACTGCTATTCAGTGGCCTAAAATAAAAGAAAATGTTTCGCTCCGGATGACCGCTGCAAAGTATTATCTGTATTTAGATTTAGCATGCTGATCTTAAAGGTGCATTGAAAAAATTGATACTCCGACTGATGCTCCTGTTGTTGTGGAGTGACTCATGCAGCCAGCTATGGCTCTAGGGTTTGGTGTTAAATGTTGTTTGTCGCTTATTGTGAAAATTCGGTCACAGTTCCTATGATCACTGTTACATTGCTTTTATGGCTTTATTTTGGTGATGTCGAAAACATTTTTTGGTTTGGCCATGTTTTAATTGTTGTAGTACGGAGTTAGACTGATGGCCTTAATCTTAGTTGTCTTGTGGTTGTTGTTGTTGTTGTTGTTTGACTTGCATCCCACTGGGATTTTTGCACACAGCGTTGGTGTACGGTGCTTTTTCAGGAATATTTTGCTGTTTTTTCCTGGATTTTCTGTTTGCACAGTCACACAGTCACCTTAAGATGTTTTCTTGTTCATGTTTTTTTGTTTGTTGCGGTTGCACCCGATTCAAGAGCCGAATGGCTCACAGGGGCTATACCAAATAAATGAAAACTGAAAAACTGAAAAACTACAAGCGCCATGAGGGGCATAGCCCATTGGAATTGGCCTCCCCCCCCCCCCCATAGCATTAGTCACATCCACCACCGTAATGTTTCCGTCCGGCACCAACGAGAAGGCAGTGCCGGTTGTTTTTTTGCACACAGACACACGCGTACACACTCGCATAGGCACACACAAAATCACAGCAGCAGATGTGCTACTCTGAACGCATCGGTACGTTGATTCCAGAAGCGGAGGGGGAAAAACCCGAGGGCCTGGAGAAAAATCCATCCGGCGACCACCACGGGGGAAAAGAGAGATAGAGATCGAACCCACGACCTCCTGCACACCAGGCGAGGTAGTTAACATCTCGCAGGGTTGGAGATCAAACCCACGACCTCCTGCACACCAGGTGAGGTAGTTAACATCTCTCAGGGTCACGGGAATCGAACCCACGACCTCCTGTACACCAGGCGAGGTAGTTAACATCTCGCAGGGTCACGGGAATCGAACCCACGACCTCCTGTACACCAGGCGAGGTAGTTAACATCTCACAGGGTCCTGGAATCGAATCCACGACTTCCCGCACACCAGGCGAGGTAGTTAACCAATCACAGGGTCCGGGATGTCTGCGTGTGTCTGCGTGTGTCTGCATGTGTCTGCGTGTGTCTGCGTGTGTATGCGCGGTCTGCGTGCGTGTTACCGTGCGAGCGGACGGGGAGAGCGATCCGTTTGAGAGGTAGGGTCCAGCCAGGTCAGGAAACATGAAGAGGGGATAGCCGGGGTACGGCAGGCCCTTGAAGAACGCCGCTGTCCAGCGCAGACAGACACACGCAGAAAGACACACGCAGAGATACACACACAGGTAGACAGAGATACACACAAAGACACACGCAGGTAGACACACAAATACACGCAGAGATACACACACAGGTAGACACACAGATACACACGCAGGTAGACACACATATACACGCAGAGATACACACAGGTAGACACACAGAGATACACGCAGGTAGACACATATATACATGCAGAGATACACACACAGGTAGACACACAGATACACACGCAGGTAGACACACATATACACGCAGAGATACACACAGGTAGACACACAGAGATACACGCAGGTAGACACATATATACATGCAGAGATACACACACAGGTAGACACACAGATACACACGCAGGTAGACACACATATACACACAGAGATACATACAGGTAGACACACAGAGACACAGGCAGGTAGACACACATATACACACAGAGATACACACAGGTAGACACACAGAGACACACGCAGGAAGACACACATATACACACAGAGATACACACACAGGTAGAGACACAGAGATACACACAGGTAGAGAAACAGAGACACACGCAGTTAGACATATACACACACAGGTAGACATACAGAGACACACGCAGGTAGACACACATATACACACAGAGATACACACAGGTAGACACATACACACAGATATACACACACAGGTAGACACACAGAGACACACGCAGGTAGACACACATATACACACAGAAAAACACAGGTAGACACATACACACAGAGACACACACAGGTAGACACACAGAGACACACGCAGGTAGACACACATATACACACAGAGATACACACAGGTAGACACACAGAGACACGCAGGTAGACATATATACACACAGAGATACACACAGGTAGACAGAGATACACACAGAGACACAGAGACATGCACACAGACATACAGACATACAGCAGATATGCCCGTAACCGTATAGCCTCTAACAGACTGTAGGGGCAAGTGCTGTTAGTAGTAGCGAGTAGCAGCAGCAGCAGCGTCTATGACGGCTACCGGCACTGTGGCACACACAGAGGGGGTGGGTGGCTACCAGCACCACGCCCGGCCGCCTTTGTCTCCCCCAGTGCTAGCGATGTTTCACTACACGCCATGGCACCAGGTACTCATTTGAGGCTGAGTCGACCTAGGGAAGGCCCATAACCGGTTCAGATAATCGTCACCGGCGGTGTTGGCCGTGAGCGGGAATCTAACTCATAGATAGACACACATACACACACGTGAACGCACACACACACACCACGCGCACACAGATACACACACACATGTGCACGCGCACACACACACGCGTGCATACACACACGTTCATGCGCACACACACACACTCACCCACAACAACAACAACAACCGCCATTCGCCACTAAGTGGCGGTAACGTCACCACGACGCTTGTGCCAGGCCATGTGCACCTGGAGGCCACGGGCGCGAGGGGCTGGTAACCAACCCCTCCACCTTCCAATAAATTACCACTAAACCACGTGCACGTACACACACACGCGTGTACACACACACACGCACGTGTACACACACACACGTGCACGTACACACACACGTGTGCACGTACACACACACGTGTACACACACACACACGTGTACACACACACACGTGCAGACACACACGTGCACACACACGCGCGCGCACGTGCATGCACACACACACGTGCACACACACACACACACATGTGCACGCACACACGTGCACGTGCACACACACACACACGCACACACACGTGCACGTACACACACACACGCCTGTCCACAAAGAGTTGACAAGGGCCACTATCTTGGGCTTCCCTCATCATTGGGTGATGGGGCCCAGGTGGCTGTCTGGAAAGCGGGTCAACACCTCGGTGGTGAGATCTTTGTCTGGGTAGGATGGCGGGCGGTTTAAGTTGTTGTGCGTGTATATAAATATTTTAAAATCTCGTGTTTTGGGCCGATGCGTTCACCTTTCTTGATTGAGTTTGTGTTTGTTTGGCTGCTGCTGTTGTTGTTGACGTCGTAACGTTCTTAACAGAGGTGCGCACCCACAAACGGGCATCTGTTGATACGAACAGCTCGACGCAATTGAACACATACTCTTGGTTCTTTCGGTAGAGTCACGTTGAAGGGAAACAATAAAATAATACAATATATATTAAATATTCTTGGTTCTTTCGGTAGAGTCACGTTGAAGGGAAACAATAAAATAATAATAAATATATAAAATATTCTTGGTTCTTTCGGTAGAGTCACGTTGAAGGGAAACAATAAAATATATATATTAAATATTCATATTCTTGGTTCTTTCGGTAGAGTCACGTTGAAGGGAAACAATAAAATAATTAAAAAATATATAAAATATTCTTGGTTCTTTCGGTAAAGTCACGTTGAAGGGAAATAATAAAATAATAAAAAATATATAAAATATTCTTGGTTCTTTCGGTAAAGTCACATTGAAGGGAAACAATAAAATAAAAACATATATAAAATATTCTTGGTTCTTTCGGTAAACTTGACGTTGAAGGGAAACAATAAAATAATAAAATATATGTTAAATATTCTTGGTTCTTTCGGTAAAGTCACGTTGAAGGGAAACAATAAAATATATATATAAAATATTCTTGGTTCTTTCGGTAAAGTCACGTTGAAGGGAAACAATAAAATAATAAAATATATATAAAATATTCTTGGTTCTTTCGGTAAATTGACGTTGAAGGGAAACAATAAAATAAGAATATGAATCCCTGCAGTCACGAAAGCTTTAAATCAGCAATTGAACACGTCGGCTTTTTCGCGACCAATATCATCCATTAGGGGTTGGTTTTTTTTTGGGGTTGGATCGCGTAAAATATATGACAGTGTCGTTAATCTGGCCGTCGCCTGATGAAGCTGGTTGTAATTACTGGCGAGACGTCAGAGTACTCAGATTTTAAATTTTGTGGCTTGGCTCTAAAACACACCGGGTGTACACTACTATACACTACACTATTGTACACTACACTATACACTACACTATTGTACACTACACTATACACTACACTATACACTACACTACTAGACACCACGCTATTGTACAATACAACACACTACACTATTATACACTACACTATTGTAAACTACACTATACACTATACACTACACTATTGTACAATACGACACTCTACACTATTATAGACTCACTATTATACACTACACTATTGTACACTGCACTACACACTATACTATTATACACTACACGACTGTACACTACACGACTGTACACTACACTATACACTACTATACACTACACTATACACTACTATACACTACACTATACACTACACTATACACTACACTATACACAACACACTAATATACATTACACTATACACTACACTATACTATTATACACTACACTATACACTACACTATACACTACACACTACACTATTGTACACTACACTATACACTACACTATTCACTACACACTAGTGCTGTACTAGCGACGAATTGGCCACGTTCTGTTCACGTGACAACCCATTACCAGTTGGCTGTGTCGGGTGGTGGCGGGTTTCAACGACGCCTTTCATACATTAACTCGGTGATCTAACCACCACCCCCCCCCCCCAACAAAACAAAACAAACCTCTATCATGAGCTCTAAACAAGCTTGGCCGGATTCCTCACGCAGTACACCAACACGGCCTTCCGATGCCCGGTACAGGCGCGACCGTGCGCGGCTTTGGCATGGCCGCACCGGGGATTTGCTTGTGTGTGGGGGGGGGGGGGCGGCCATCGAATTAATAATAAAACGTTTTTGGGTGGAGATCTTGTCATTGACAAATGTGTCGTAACCCTCCACACCGCCCGACACGTCCAAAACAGCGAAACAAAAAACAAAAAACCTCGTCACGTTTACAAAGGGCTAAAATAGTTCACCTCCCCCGCCCCCCCCCCCCCCCCCCCTTTAAGCCCCACGCTGGTATGCTGTCCGTCGAAGAGCGGATCGACATCGTTCAAAAATTTGAGCCGGTGCCGCGACGTTTCCCTGGCCCGTCGCGTCACCGGCATCGCTCCCGGGGGCAAATCGCCCGAATGGCCAATTTGCCCTCTTCCCCACTTGCTCCCGGTCTTAAAACAGATGCAGCAGACGATCCCGTCGGCTTCGGGTAGCCCCGTCCACCGTTCCTCGGCGCGGGGCGCGAACGGAATGTTCCGATGACCGGGTGGAGCCGGCGACTCCAGCCGGGGCTGTCGCAACGATCGCTCGACAACACCGCCGGGAGGATCTCAACTGAACCTCCTCCCGCCCCACCCACCCAACCCACCCGCAAAAACAAAATGAATTAGCTGCGATCTCGACCTCCGTTTATTCGGGAGAACCCCGGGTGGGGCGTGGGGCGGGGGTCCCGCCCGAAGGTTCAAATTCGCACGACGGAAACTTGCAGCGACGGCGCAGCGGAGGGCCTTGCGACAATTTCCTCGACCTGAGCAGCCGTTGATAACCCCCCCCGTGGCCGCCCCCCAGCCCCCCCCCCTGTCCACTCCGCTCTCTAGTTCATTGGGAAGGAATTGGGTCACAGTCCCTGCGGTCAACTGTTTTACGTCGCATTATGAGACCTCCTTTGCCAGAAACGAGATTAAAGGAATAGGTTTTTACCCTTTTAACTGGCACAAAAGCTGACGCCTTTATTCAAGGCATCATGTTTGCAATGACCACAACACAGGCAGTCAAAATGCAAACAAAAGAGACAACTCTGATAATGATGATGGCACCGTCCTTGAATTTGATTGGTCCACACCCGAGACGGCTTTTCTTAGAGCCCAGTCTCCACTGGTGTTGGACCAGAAGACGCCAAAAGGCATCTTCTTGGCGTCCTCTGGTCCAACACCAATGTAGACGAGGCTCTAAGAAAAGCCGTCTCTGGTGTAGACCAATCAAATTCAAGGACAGTGCCAATATTATTATCAGAGTTGTCTTTTTTTGTTTGCATTTTGACTGCTTGTGTTGTGGTTATTGCAAACATGATGCCTTGAATAAAGGTGTCAGTTTTTGTGCCACTTAAAAAGGGTAAAACCTATTCCTATGTTACGTTGCAATTATGGCTTCGTTTTTTGGGTGATTTTCAAAAACGTTTTTTTTGTTGGTTTGGCCACTTTTTGTTTTGTTGTAGTATGGAGTTTAAGACTGACGGCCTTAATCTTAGTCGTCTTGTGGTTGTTGTTGCTGTTGTTATTGTTGTTGTTGTTATTGTTGTTGTTGTTATTGTTGTTGTTGTTATTGTTGTTGTTTGATTTGCATCCCACTGGGAGATTTTGCACTGCAGCGTTGGTGGTGTACGCGGTGCTTTTTTCAGGAACATTTTTGCTGTGGTTTTTTTTTCCCCCCCGTGGATTCTCTGTTTGCGCACGGTCAACGCGCAGTAGTCACTTGAAGATGTTTTTCTTGCCCGTGTTTTTCTTTTTGTTTTTTTTTTGCTTGTTGCGGTCGCACTCCGATTCGAGAGCCGAATGGCTCACAGGGGGCTCTTACCCAAAAGAAGCTGAACTGAACTGAACTCTCACGGAGTTCTGGTCGTTGCGGCGATGGAATCTTCGCGTTTGGGGGGGGGGGTGCGAGGGTTGTGGAGGTGGTCACCGACGCCCACCCCACATCCCCATGGACGGGCTGGACCCGGTCGGCCCGGAAATATTTCGGATTGCAGCTGCACCGTGGCAGCCGCTATGAGCCGCACGGCACGGTGGGCTACGCGTGGAGCGGAAGAAGTTCAACACACGTAGACCACACTACAGAAACACTACTATACACTATACACAACTATACACTGCACTACAGAAACACTACTATACACTATACACAACTATACACTACACTACAGAAACACTACTATACACTATACACAACTATACACTACACTACTAAACACTACACTACTATATACTGTACACTACACTACTAAACACCACACTACTATATACTATATACTACACTACAGAAACACTACTATACACTACTAAACACCACACTACTAAACACCACACTACTATATACTATACACTATACACAACTATACACTATACGCAACTATACACTACTAAACACTATTAACACTACACAATTATATACTATACTACTATATACCATATTATACACTACACTACAAAAACACTACTATACACTATACACAACTATACACTACAAAATACTACACTACTAAACACTACCCTACTATATACTATACTACTATACACCACACTACTATAAACTACACTACTATACACTTTACACCACTACTATACACTACGCAACTATACACAACTAAACACTATACTACTATACACCACACTACTAAAAACTACACTACTAAAACAAAACACGATACACTACACGACAAAAACACTACTATACACTACACTATACACTACACTACTATATACAATACTACTATACACCAAACTATACACTACAAAAACACTACCATAAACTACACTATACACTACACTACTAAACACTACACTATACACAACTATACACTACTATACACCACACTACTATAAACTACACTACTATCCACTACACTACTATACACTACACTACAAAAACACTACTATACACTATACACAACTGTGCACTCTTAAACACTACACTACTATATACTATACTACTATACACCACACTACCATACACTACACTACTATACACTACACTATACACAACTATACACTACACTATACACGACTTTACATACTATACTGCTATACACTACACATAACTATACACTGCACTATACACTACACACTACGCTATACTTTGCACTACTATACACTACACACTAAACTACTATACACCTCATCTCTATACACTATACTACTATACACTACACTATACACTACACTACTATACACAGCACTAATATACACTACACTATACACTATACTATACACAACTATGCAGTACACTATACACTACACTATACACTACACTCCAATGCACTACAGTGCGAAAGAAGTTCAGATAAACAGATACGCAGGTACAGACACAGAGACACAGATAGACACATACACGCAGACATACACACAGATACAGAGATACACAGACACACAGAGATACCCATAGATACACAGACACACACACAACGTCACCACGTCGCTTGTGCCAGGCTATGTGCACCTTGAGGCCACGTGAAGTGTCGAACGCCCGCTGACAGGAGGTCACGGGGCAGACCCAGGTGCCACGGGTCGACTGACTGAGATGACTGGCTGATGCACCACCTGTGCCCCCCTAATGTGCCAAATTACTGTGATTTAGCTGCCCAGCGCTCCGCTCGTTGTTCTGAGCGTCGCTCCTCCGCCCTCCGTTGTTGTTGGATGGCGACTACCTCCAACTGCCCAGTAGTGTCCTTCACGAGCCTCCTCCACAGAGGCCGATCTTGACACCGCTGGTACCAGTCATCGGCAAGTCCACTCAGCTCCACATCCTCCTGTACCACATCACTGCATCTCTTCTCTAGCCCGTGCCGCGGTGGATGGGCATGCGGGCTACATGACCCAGCCAACGCAGCCTTGCCTGCCGGAGGAGCTCACCGATGGGACTTTTGCAAGATCTTTCAAGGATTTGTGACCTCACACAATCCAGCCTGGTTAAACCCAGGATGGATGGTAGGCAGGCCAGCCTGAATATTTCTAGCCAGCGAAGATGTTCCATTAAGGGAGCATATGACTGTGGTTGAGAAGACCTGAAGCTTAGTGCGGAGCGACAGACCAGGTAGCTTCCACACAGCGTTGCACAAATGATGAGAAGATATTGCCGCTCGACTGATTCGGAGTGAGACCTCTGCTGTCAAACTGGAGCCATTCATAAGCACACTGCCCAGGTATGGGTGTCTGATGGTACTAAATACCCAGGCAGGTGCTTGGTTTGGTGAGGACGATGGTACAGTGAGGGAAAAAAAGTATTTGATCCCCTGCTGATTTTGTACGTTTGCCCACTGACAAAGAAATGATCAGTCTATAATTTTAATGGTAGGTTTATTTGAACAGTGAGAGACAGAATAACAACAAAATCCAAAATGTTAATGAGGGAAATAAGTATTTGACCCCTCTGCAAAACATGACTTAGTACTTGGTGGCAAAACCCTTGTTGGCAATCACAGAGGTCAGACGTTTCTTGTAGTTGGTCACCAGGTTTGCACACATCTCAGGAGGGATTTTGTCCCACTCCTCTTTGCAGATCTTCTCCAAGTCATTAAGGTTTCGAGGCTGACATTTGGCAACTCGAACCTTCAGCTACCTCCACAGATTTTCTATGGGATTAAGGTCTGGAGACTGGCTAGGCCACTCCAGGACCTTAATGTGCATCTTCTTGAGCCACTCCTTTGTTGCCTTGGCCGTGTGTTTTGGGTCATTGTCATGCTGGAATACTCATCCACGACCCATTTTCAATGCCCTGGCTGAGGGAAGGAGGTTCTCACCCAAGATTTGACGGTACATGGCCCCGTCCATCGTCCCTTTGATGCGGTAAAGTTGTCCTGTCCCCTTAGCAGAAAAACACCCCCAAAGCATAATGTTTCCACCTTCATGTTTGACGGTGGGGATGGTGTTCTTGGGGTCATAGGCAGCATTCCTTCTCCTCCAAACACGGCGAGTTGAGTTGATGCCAAAGAGCTCCATTTTGGTCTCATCTGACCACAACACTTTCACCCAGTTGTCCCCTGAATCATTCAGATGTTCATTGGCAAACTTAAGACGGGCATGTATATGTACTTTCTTGAGAAGGGGGACCTTGCGGGCGCTGCAGGATTTCAGTCCTTCATGGCGTAGTGTGTTACCAATTGTTTTCTTGGTGACTATGGTCCCAGCTGCCTTGAGATCATTGACAAGATCCTCCCGTGTAGTTCTGGGCTGATTCCTCACCGTTCTCATGATCATTGCAACTCCACGAGGTGAGATCTTGCATGGAGCCCCAGGCCGAGGGAGATTGATAGTTCTTTTGTGTTTCTTCCATTTGCGAAAAATCGCACCAACTGTTGTCACCTTCTCACCAAGCTGCTTGGCAATGGTCTTGTAGCCCATTCCAGCCTTGTGTAGGTCTACAATCTTGTCCCTGACATCCTTGGAGAGCTCTTTGGTCTTGGCCATGGTGGAGAGTTTGGAATCTGATTGATTGATTGCTTCTGTGGACAGGTGTCTTTTATACAGGTAACGAGCTGAGGTTAGGAGCACTCCCTTTAAGAGTGTGCTCCTAATCTCAGCTCGTTACCTGTATAAAAGACACCTGGGAGCCAGAAATATTTCTGATTGAGAGGTCAAATACTTATTTCCCTCATTAAAATGCAAATCAATTTATAACATTTTTGACATGCGTTTTTCTGGATTTTTTGTTGTTGTTATTCTGTCTCTCACCGTTCAAATAAATTTACCATTAAAACTACAGAATGATCATTTCTTTGTCAGCGGGCAAACGTACAAAATCAGCAGGGGATCAAATACCTTTTTCCCTCACTGTACATGGATACATAACAGGCACAGAGATTCAGAAATAATTCATAGCAGCAGCCAAGTAATCATCCGAACGCAAAGAGACATTTAGGGCGACCCATAGAAACGCAAATAGATCCATAGCAACCAACAGAGAGATACACAGAGACCCGCAGACTGTCTTGATTTTAAGTTTTCGTGACTGCAGGGATCGATAGTCTTTGGTTCTTTCGGTAAAGTCACCACGTAGACACAACAAAGAAGATGGATACGAATTGAGCAATCATTGGAAGGATGTTATTAACCAGGTAAAACCCTAACTGCCTTGTATTGAATTTTGATTTAAAGCTTTCGTGACTGCAGGGATTCATATTCTTGGTTCTTTCTGTTAAAGTCACCACCACGTTAGAAGGGAAACAATAAAAATGATAAATATATAAAATTATTGTAAAACAATAAAATTATCATTCTTGGTTCTTTCGGTAAATCCAAACGTCGTGATTTCATTTATTTTACTTTACAGCTACGCGACTTTACCAAAATAACCAAAGGGTACCCCCCCCCCAAGACTGAACTAAACTATTTTTTATTTTTACCAAGCAAGGTCCCAACTGAGCTCTGTAACTATTTGCCATAAGTGAACTGGCCACGGCAAACGAGAGCAGCTCAAACAAGTGGCTGGCATCATCGTCATCACCGTCACGTGGAAACTTACAGCGGCAGGCAAATTACCCCGAAGGCGTCGAGACGTTGATTCGAAACGTGGAGCGGGGGGGAAAACCGGAGGATCCCGGAGAAAAATCACCGGGAGAGAAAGAGAGAGAGACACAGACTCGAAATATACAGCAGCAGCAGCAGCATCGTCAGGGTCACGGGATCGAACCCACGACCTCCTGCGTACCGGGCGAGGTAGTCAACATCTCCTAGCCACCGTGATGATGATGAGAGAGAGACACGCAAACTCCAAATATACAGCAGCAGCAGCAGTATCGTCAGGGTCACGGGATCGAACCCACGACCTCCTGCGTACCGGGCGAGGTAGTTAATATCTCTTAGCCACCATGATGATGAGAGAGAGACGCAGACTCCAAATATACAGCAGCAGCAGGGCAATCGGTCAGGGTCACGGGATCGAACCCACGACCTCCTGCGTACCGGGCGAGGGAGTTACGGTCACCTAGCCCGCCCACCCCACCGCTCTTCGCCCCCCTCCACCCCCCCTCCTCACCTTCACTCAGGAAGTGGCTCCCTTTGTCTCCAAACACGTCAGCCGAGTGTCGCCTCGCCTGGCAAAGATAAAGACAAAAACACGCCCCATGTAGCCTCACCACAGACTGTAGGGGCAAGCAGCTGGTACTAAGTCGGTGAGCAGCAGCACCTCGGCTTAAATTATTTTTATTTTACCGAGTGAGCGGGTGGGTGGGCGACCGGGTGGGCGAGCGACTGAGTGGGCGAGCGAGTGAGTGAGTGAGTGGGTGAGTGAGTGAGTGAGTGGATGAGCTAATGGGTGAATGGGTGAGTGGGTGAGTGGGTGAGTGGGTGAGCGAGTGAATGGGTGATTGAGTGAAGGGTGAGCGAGTGAGTGAGTGAGTGAATGGATGAGTGAGCGGATGAGCGAGTGAGTGAGTGAGTGAGCGAGCGGGTGAGTGGGCGAGCGAGTGAGTGGGTAAGTGAGTGAGTGGGTGAGTGAGTGGACGAGCGAGCGGGTGAATGCGTGAGTGGGTGAGCGAGTGAATGGGTGAGTGAGTGAGCGAGCGAGTGAATGGGTGAGCGAGTGAGTGAGCGAGTGAATGGATGAGTGAGCGGATGAGCGAGCGAGTGAGTGAGTGAGTGAGCAAGCGGGTGAGTGAATGGATGAGCGGCTGAGTGAGTGAATGGGTGAGCGAGTGAGTGAGCGAGCGAGTGAGTGAGCGGGTGAGCGAGTGGGCGGGTGAGCGAGCGGGTGAGATAGCGAGTGACTGAGTGGGTGTGTGAGTGAGCGGGTGAGCGAGCGAGCGAGTGGGCAGGTGAGCGAGTGGGCGAGCGAGTGACTGAGTGGATGTGTGAGTGAGTGAGTGGGTGAGTGAGCGGGTGAGCGAGCGGGCGGGTGAGCTAGCGAGTGACTGAGTGGGTGAGCGAGCGAGCGGGTGAGAGAGTAAGCGAGTAAGCGGGTGAGTGGGTGTGTGAGTGAGCGGGTGAGCAGGCGGGTGAGCTAGCGAGTGACTGAGTGGGTGAGTGAGTGGGTGAGAGAGTAAGCGAGTAAGCGGGTGAGTGAGTGGGTGAGTGAGCGGGCGGGCGACCGAGTGGTCCGCTTGACGAACGGTTGCGAGCGGGCGACTGAACGACCGAGCGGGTTCACGAGCGGGCAGTGCTCCAACGTTCTTCACCTGCGCGCTCTGCGATCCCACTCCACCGGCGCGGACTCCGCCCACAGCTCCTCCCTCCCCGACTCCGCCGCCCCCCGGCTCTCCCTCCCGCCGGCTCTCCGACTCGTTGACGAGGGAGCTTTTGACGTCAGCCAGCTCCCCGTCCGCTCCCCCGGGGCCGCCACCGCCGTGGCCGTGACCCCCTGGCCCCCCGCCGCGGCCGCCGCCGCCGCCGCCGCCGCCGCCGCCGCGGCCGCCGCCGCGGCCGCCGTCGCCGCCGCCCTCCTCCTCGCCCCCCTCGTCGCCCTCGTCCTTGAAGGGGAGCATCTCGTCCACGGCTCCCAGGTCGTCGGCCGCGTGGTGTGGCGGGAGGTGGTGGTGGTGGTGGTGGTGGTGGGGTAAGGTGGGCGGTGGTAATGGCGGTGGCCCACCGGCGCCGCCGCCGCCGCTGCCGCCGGCGGCACCGCCAACTCCACCGCCTGGCGCCGGTGGAAGAGGTGGGAGGAGGTGGTGGTGGTTGTGGTGGTGGTGGTTATGGTGGTTGTGGTTGTTGTTGTTGTGGTGCTGCTGCTGCTGCTGCTGCCCCAGGAGGGTGGCACGGCCCAGGTGTGGCATCGCAGCACGGCCACACCTGGGGAGGAGGTGGGAGGGGAGCTGAAGAAGGTGGGGGCAGGGGGAAGGAGGAGAGAGGGGGAGAGCGGGATTCACGTTATGGGGGGGTGAGCGTGTAGGTGAGCGTGCGGGTGAGCGAGTGGGTGAGCGTGTGGGTGAGCGTGTGGGTGAGCATGTGAGTGAGTGAGTGGGTGAGCGAGTGGGCAAGCGTGTGGGCGAGCGTGTGGGCGAGCGTGTGGGTGAGCGAGCGAGTGGGTGAGCGTGTGGGTGAGCGAGTGGGTGAGCGTGTGGGCAAGCGTGTGGGGGAGCGTGTGGGCGAGCGTGTGGGTGAGCGAGCGAGTGGGTGAGCGTGTGGGCGAGCGTGTGGGCGAGCGTGTGGGCGAGCGTGTGGGTGAGCGAGCGAGTGGGTGAGCGTGTGGGCGAGCGTGTGGGTGTCCGGCAAAACAAACAACCCCCGACCTCCACGTTGGTGCCAGATGGCAGCGTTGTGGAGCGCAGTGGCGTGTGGGCTCTGGACGGGTGTGAGGGGCTGGTAACCTCTCCACCTTCAATACAAGTACCACTAAACCGCAAAATATAAATCTAACCAAGTTTGTACCGGAGGTCCCGGGCGGACAGGCGTCCAATGACGTCTCCAGGCCAAACCCCATTTGGGGTTCCTCCAGAAACAGCAAAAAGCCACTTCGTGTGGCCACGTGGAATGTTCGAACGTTCACTGCGGAGGAGAGGCTGCCACTCCTCTGTCGGGAGCTGGACCGGTACCGCCTGGATCTCTGTGTTATTTAGGAGGTCCGGTGGACCGGTTCTGGCTCCTATCACCATGAGGGGTGGACAGTCCTCTACTCGGGGCAGGAGACTGCCAAACAACAGGGTGTGGCTCTTCTTTTGAACAAAATAATGAAGGGGGCGTGGGAGCGTGGCGGTGAGGTGTGGGAAGCTGTAAGCCCCAGGCTACTTTGGGCTCGCCTTCCCATCAACCGGAGGTGAGGAGTGGTGGTGGTCGTGGTTACTTATGCCCCCACCGAAGACGAACATCCGTGGAGGGATGCAGGCAAGGCCGATGAGTCAATGCCTTCTATGACCTCCTGTCACAGGTGCTGGCTAAAGTGGCCTCTCGGGATAGAGTCATCTTGTTGGGTGACTTCAATGCCCGAGTTGGTCATGATGCTGGAAGACATAGTGACGGAACAGCGGATGTGGGCCCATGTCCTTTACACCAGGACTTACCGTAGAGCTGATCTGCCCACTGACCATCGGCTTGTCGTCTGTAAGATGCGGCTGCCATTCTTCCACTCCGGTGGTGGGTGTACACCCAGGATCCCATTCAAACCCATAATGGCCTGGTCTGAGCTAGCTGATGAAAGTTGCAAGCAATAATTTCAACATCGCTTGCAGCTGGGGTTGGCATCATCCCCCACTCCTCCTGATGTCGAGGGTAAATGGGCGAGATTTAGAACTGTGGCTCATGCAGCTGCAATGGCTGCTTTGGGTATGCGGTCCAGACGTCCCCAGAGACCCTGGCTGACAGAGGAGGTGTTCAGGATGGTTGAGAAAAAGCGAAAGGCCCACTGTCATCGGCTACAGAATCCCAAGTCAGAGAATGAGGAGGCGTACCGCAGCCTTCGCTCAGAGGTTCGGAGAGCCGTGAGGCGCTGCAAGGATGGGTGGTGGTCGCGGGTTGCTGAGGAGATGGAGTCTGCCTCAGTGGCTCGTGATCACAAATCTGTCTTTAACTACATCACACCTATTGCCATCATTGGGGGAAAGAATGGTGATCCAATCTCCGACCCCCAGGAACAGGTTTGCAGATTTGCTGAGCATTTCTGTGAGGTCCTAGGGGAGGGAAAATCCCTCAGCCAGGAAAACATCGTGGCACAAATTGGGGATGACCCTGCTGAGGCTGCGGTGCCTCAAATATTGTAAAAAGTCACCCCATGTGAGTGGCTGGCTGACGTGCCAGCTGCTGAGGAAGTACTGAAGGCGATCCAAAGTACTGAAGGCGATCCAGAGACCAGGAAAGGCAGCGGGCAGAGATGATCTCCCAAGCGAAATGCTGAGGGAGGGTGGCGTTTGTGCACAGACTGCCCTATATGACATCACAATAACAGTCTGGAACACTTAACGGGTTCCACAGGATTGGAAGGATGCCCTGGTGGTCCCCCTCTTTAAGAAGGGGGACCACACAGACTGTAACAACTACAGGGGCATCTCACTCCTCAGCGTGCCGCGAAAGGTCCTGGCAAAGATTATTCAACATCGCCTTGCCAGGCACGCTGAGGAGAGGCTTGCGGAGCCCCAATGCGGTTTCAGGAAAGGGCGGTCCTGCCCAGATGCCATATTTTCTGTCTGTCTGCTACAGCAGAGGTGTAGGGAATTCCAACAAGACCTACATCTCTGCTTTCTTGACCTGGTCAAGGCCTATGATACCATCAGTAGGCCTGGGCAGTGGGTTGTTCTTCGTGCTTTTGGAGTCCCTGACTCTCTGCTCACGATCATTAAGGATCTTCATGATGGTGAGCGGTCCCGGGTAAAACTACATGGCCGGAAGTCAGAGGAATTCACTGTTTACCTTGGGGTGCGACAGGGATGTCCTCTGGCTGTACCGTAGGAATTACAGGTACAATGGGAGGCTGATCGACGCTTGGGTGCGGTCAAGGGATGGCTCCCTGTTGGTCAACCACGTTATGTATGCCGATGATCTGGTAATTGCTGCTCACTCAGAGGAGGAGTTGGAGGGGCTAATGCTGAACCTGGAGCGTGCCACTAACAGGTGGGGCCTTGCCATCAGCCCCACAAGAAATAAGCACCATCGGACACTCCACCCCCACAACTCCCAATCGGTGATGGGGCAGTTGTGGAGAGAGTGGAGGGTTTCCCATACCTGGGCAATGTGCTCATGATCAGCTCCGGTTTGACAGCAGAGGTCTCACTCCGAATCAGTCAAGCGACATTATCCTTTCATCGGCTGCGTAACGCTGTGTGGAAGCTACCTGGTCTGTCGCTCGGCACTAAGCTTCAGGTCTTCTCGCCACGGTCATTCCCTCCCAACTCTACGCTTGCGAAACGTGGACCCCCCTAATGGAACATCTTCGCCGGTTAGAAACATTTAGGCTGGCCTGCCTACGATCCATCCTGGGTTTCTCACCTGCGGGCTTGGATTGTGTGAGGAGCTCACAAATCCTTGAAAGATCTGGACACAGTCTCATCGGTGAGCTCCTCCGGCAGGCAAGGCTGCGATGGCTGGGTCATGTAGCCCGCATGCCCAGCCACCGCATGCCAAAACAGCTTTTGTTTGGCCGGATTGAGGGGGCTAAGCGGGCACGGCATGGGCCAGAGAAGAGATGGAGTGATGTGGTACAGGAGGACGTGGAGCTGAGTCGACTTGCCGATGACCGGTACCAGCGGTGTCAAGATCGGCCTCTGTGGAGGAGGCTCGTGAAGGACGCTGCTACTGGGCAGTTGGAGGCAGTCGCCCTCCAACAACAACGAAGGGCGGAGGAGCGACGCTCACAACAATGAGCGGAGCGCCGGGTGGCTAAAGCACAGCAGGTTGGCACAGTAGGGGGCACAGGTGGTGCATCAGCCAGTCATCTCAGTCAGTCGACCCGTGGCACCTGCTGGGTCTGCCCCGTGACCTCCTGCCCAGCGGGCGTTTGACACTTCACGTGGCCTCAAGGTGCACATGACCTGGCACAAGCCTCGTGGTGACGTCACCGCCACTTAATGGCTAATGGCGGTTGTTGTTGTTGTTGTTGTCGAGTGTGCGGGTGAGCGCACTCTGACCTCACACACATGAATGTGCCACCCACATCCCTTACCTCCTCAGCTCCCGCTTCCACCACCACCACCACCTCGTCCACCTCTTCCAACCCCTCCGTACGCTCCCCCTCCTCTTCCTCCCCCACTCCTCGTCCTCTTCTCAACGACGATGGCGACGGTAGCAGCGGTGTTGCTGGAGTCTCCGGCACGCCGATATGGTGAGCGCCCGATTCTGGCTTGGAGAGCGCCTACCACAGCAACGCCGATTCACTCACTCACTCTCTCTAAACACTCTCTAAACTCTCTCTAAACACTCTCTAAACACTCTAAACACTCTCTAAACACTCTCTAAACACTCTCTCTCGCTTCACTCTCTCTCCACTCTCTCTCCACTCTCTCCTCTTTCTCCCCACTCTCTCTCCACTCTCTCCTCTCTCTCCCCACTCTCTCTCCACTCTCTCTCCACTCTCTCTCCACTCTCTCTCCATTCTCTCCACTCTCCAAATCTCTCTCTCCACTCTCTCCTCTCTCTCCTCATGTCTCTCTCCACTCTCTCTCCACTCTCTCTCCACTCTCCACTCTCTCCACTCTCTCTCTGCACTCTCTCTCCACTCTCTCTCCTCTCGCTCCACTCTCTCTACTCTCTCTCCACTATCTCTCCTCTTGCTCCACTCTCTCCACTCTCTCTCCACTCTCCACATGTCTCTCTCCACTCTCTCCACATCCCAAGCTGTGCTGAGAGCCAGACTCCCATCTCCCCCCCCCCCCCGACACCTGCTCCTCCTTCCCCCTCCTCCCCCACTCCTCCCCCCTCACCTCCTCCTCCCCCTTACCTGTGTGTGTATGTGGTGTGTGTGTGTGTGAGTGTGGTGTGTGTAGCTATTCCTGTTCTGTGTGTGTGTTGTGTATATGCCTGTTCTGTGGGTGTGTTGTGTATGTGGTGTGTGTGTGAGTCTGGTGTGTGTAGCTATGCCTGTTCTGTGTGTGTATGCCTGTGTGTGTGTATGTGGTGTTGGCCACCCACTCCCTCGTGTGCCGTGCCGGCCTTCATAGGTGCTCGCTAACAGCACTTGCCTCAACAGTCTGTTAAGGCTACACGGGGGATCTTTGTCTTGTCTTGTATGTGTAAACGGGCACGGCACGGGCTAGAGAAGAGATGGAGTGATGTGGTACAGGAGGACGTGGAGCTGAGTGGACTTGCCGATGACCGGTACCAGCGGTGTCAAGATCGGCCTCTGTGGAGGAGGAGGCTCGCTGCTGCTACTGGGCAGTGCCAGATTAGGTAAACAGTGAGGCTACTGGGGCGGTTGGAGGCAGTCGCCCCTCCGGCAACAGCAACGGAGGGCTGAGGAGCGATGCTCACAACAACGAGCGGAGCGCCGGGTGGTTAAAGCACAGCGGGTTGGCACAGTAGGGGGCACAGGTGGTGGTGATGATGAATCTACCGCTCATCTCAGTCAGTGGACCCTTGGCACCTGCAGGGTCTGTCCAGTGACCTCCTGCCAGCAGCGAGCCTTCAACACACTTCACGTGGCCTCAACGTGCACCTATCCTGGCACAGGCGCCGTCGGTGACGTCACCGTCACTTAGTGGCGAACGGCGGTTGTTGTTGTTGTTGTTGTGTTCAACTTCTTCCCCTCCATACGGAGGCAACCAACCACACTGATCGGAGGCGTGGCTGTGGTGTGGCTATACCAGTTCTGTGGGCGTGTGATGTGTGTGATGTGTGTGTGTGATGTGTGTGTGTCTGTGTATGTCTGTGTGTGTGTGTGGCTATGGTGTGGCTGTCTGGATTCGATGTGGCTATACTAATTCTCTCCGTGTGTGTGTGTGTGTGTAGCTATGCTGGTTCTGTGTATGTGTGGTGTGTGTGGTGTGTGTATGCGTGTGTGCGCGTGCGTGCGTGTGCGCGTCTCACTGGGGTTGTGGGTTTGACAGCGTCTGTCTGTCAGCGGCGGTGATGCCGAGGTCTCCGCAGCTGCTACAGGGTGTCCCTGTCCCTGCGTGAGAGAAAGACACACACAGACACACACAGACACACAGACAGAGGGGACAGGGTTAGAGACATGGGGGAAAGACGTGGAGGGCAAGCGAAAGACGCGTAGAGACACACGGACACACACAACAACAACCGCCATCCACCACTAAGTGGCGGTGACGTCACCACGACGCTTGTGCCAGGCTATGTGCACCTTGAGGCCAAGTGAAGTGTCGAACGCCCGCCAGCAGGAGGTCACGGGGCAGACCCAGGTGCCACGGGTCGACTGAGATGACTGAGATGACTGGCTGATGCACCACCTGTGCCCCCTACTGTGCCAAATTGCTGTTCTTTAGCCAGCCGGCGCTACGCTAGTTGTTGTGAGCGTCGCTTCCAACTGCCCAGTAGCGTCCTTCACGAGCCTCCTCCACAGAGGCCGATCTTGAACACCGCTGGTACCGGTCATCGGCAAGTCCACTCAGCTCCACATCCTCCTGTACCACGTCACTCCATCTCTTCTCTAGCCCGTGCCACGCCCGTTTAGCCCCCTCGATCCGGCCAAACAAAAGCCGTTGAGGCATGCGGTGGCTGGGCATGTGGGTTATATGACCAGGACAACGCAGCCTTGCCAGCCGGAGGAGCTCACCAATAGGACTTTGTCCAGATCTTTCGAGGATTTGTGAGCTCCTCACACAATCCAGCCTGGTTAAACCCAGGATGGATCATAGGCAGGCCAGCCTAAATGTTTCTAACTGGTGAAGATTTTAAATTACAGGGGTCCATGTCTCACAAGCATAGAAAAGGGAGGGAATGACTGTGCCCGAGAAGACCTGAAGCTTAGTGCGGAGCGACAGACCAGGTAGCTTCCACACAGCGTTACGCAACTGATGAAAAGATAATGCTGCTCGACTGATTCGGAGCGAGGCCTCTGCTGTTAAACCGGAGCCGGTCATGAGCACACTGCCCAGGTATGGGAAACTCTCCACTCTCTCTACAACTGCCCCATCACTAATTGGGAGTTGTGTGGGTGGAGTGGCAGATGGGACAAAATACCCAGACAGGTGCTTAGTTTGGGTGGGGCTGATGGTAAGGCCCCAACTCTTAGTGGCAAGCTCCAGTCTCAGCAGCAGCGTCTCCAACTGCTCCTCTGAGTGAGCAGCAAATACCAGATCATCAGCACACATAACATGGTTGACCAATAGGGAGCCATCCCTTGACCACACCCGGGCATCGATCAGCCTCCCATTGTATCTGTACCAGAAATAAATTCCTCCAGTACAGCTTTTGAAGGCTTCACGAACTACATGGTCGAAATAGATGTGAAATAATGTGGGAACCAGAGGACATCCCTGTCGCACCCCAAGGTGTACAGGGAATGGCTCCGACTCCCGGCCACATAGTTTTACCTGGGCCCGCTCACCATCATGAAGGTCCTTAATGATCATGAGCTAAGGGTCAGGGACTCCGAAAGCACAAAGAACCAGGCAGAGCCCAGGCCTACCGATGGTATCATAAGCCTTGGCCAGGTAAATAAAGCAGAGATGTAGGTCTTGTTAGAATTTCCTACACCTCTGCTGTAGCAGACAAACAGAAAATATGGCATCTGTGCATGACCGGCCTTTCCTGTAACCGTATTAGGGCTACGCAAACCTCTCCTCAGCGTGCCTAGCAAGGCGATGTTGAATAATTCTTGCCAGGACCTTTCCCGGCCCACTGGGGAGTGAGATGCCTCTGTAATTGTTACAGTCTGTGCGGTCCCCCTTCTTAAAGAGGGGGACCACCAGGGCATCCTTCCAATCCTGCGGAACCGGTCCAGTGGTCCAGACTGTTGTTATGATGTCATATAGGGCGGTCTGTGCACAAACACCACCCTCCTTCAGCATTACGCTTGGGAGATCATCTCTGCCCGGTGCCTTTCCTGGTTTCAGACCCCGGATCAACTTCAGAACTTCCTCAACATATTGCACCTCATCCAGTCACTTACAGGGGGTGACTTCTTCCAATATTTGAGGCAACGCAGCCTCAGCAGGGTCATCCTCACTTTGTGCCACGATGTTTTCCTGGCTGAGGGATTTTCCCTCCCCTATGACCTCACAGAAATGCTCAACAGATCTGCAAACCTGTTCCTGAGGTCGAAGATTGGATCACCGCTTTTTTTCCATAATGATGGTGATAGGTGTGGCGCTGCAGGTTACTTTTTTGATAACATTAAAGAGCGATTTGTGATCGCGGGCCATTGAGGCAGACTCCATCTCCTCAGCAACCTGCGACCACCACCCATCGCCTCACGGCTCTCCAAGCAAAGGCTGCGGTAAGCCTCCTCATTCTCCAACGTGGGATGCTGTAGCTGATGAGAGTGGGCCTGTCGCTTTTTCTCAGCCAGCCTGAACACCTTCTCTGTCAGCCAGGGTCTCTGGGGAGGTCTGGACCGTGTACCTATTGCAGCCACATGAGCCACAGTCCTAAGCCTCGTCCATTTCTCCTCCCCATCCGGAGGAGTAGGGGACGATGCCAACCCCAGCCGCAAGCGATGATGAAATTCTCGCTTGCAACTTTCATCAGCTAGCTGAGACCAGGCCACTAAGGGTTTGAATGGGGTCCATGGTGTACACCCACCACCGGAGTGGAAAAATGGCCAGCGCACCTTACAGATGACTAGTCGATGGTCAGTGGGCAGATCAGCTCCACGGTAGGTCCTGGTGTAAAGGACATGGGCTCGCATCTGCTGGTCCGTCACTATGTAGTCCAGCAGATGTTCTTGCTTAGACCCGGCATGCATCCATGATGTTGTGTGGATGCGCCGATGCCGGAACAGCATGTTGGTAATTACAAGCCCATGGGCTGCACAAAAATCTAGCAGCCTCCTACCGTTGTTATTGAGCTGATCTGGCCCATGCCTTCCAATCACTCCAGACCAGGTGCCAGCATCATGACCAACTCGGGCATTGAAGTCACCCAACGTGATGACTCTATCCCGAGGGGCCACTTTAGCCAGCACCTGTGACAGGAGGTCATAGAAGGCATCTCACTGATCGGCCTTGCCTACATCCCTCCATGGATGTTCGTCTTCGGTGGGTGCATAAGAAACCACGACCACCACTCCTCGCCTCTGGTTTATGGGAAGGCGAGCCCAAAGTAGCCGAGGACTGTCCACCCCTCATGGTAGAAGGAGCCAGAGCCAGTCCACCGGACCTCCTGATTACCACAGAAATCCAGGCAGTACCGGTCCAGCTCCCGACAGAAGAGTGGCAGCTTCTCCTCCGCAGTGAACATTCCACGTGGCCACACGTAGTGCTTTTTTGTGGTTTTTGGAGGAACCCCAAGGGTAAGGATTCAGTCTCCTGGCTCTGCCAAATGGGGTTTCGCCTGTCCCGCCGGGGCCTCAAACACTATCTTATTAAAAGACACAGACACACACACACACACAAAGATACAGAGACACACACAAAAAGACAGACACACACACAGACACACAGAGACACACACATAGACACACAGAGACACGACAACAAGAACAACCACCATTCGCCACTAAGTGGCGGTGACGTCACCACGACGCTTGTGCCAGGCCATGTGCACATTGAGGCCACGTGAAGTGTCGAACGCCCGCTGGCAGGAGGTCACGGGGCAGACCCAGGTGCCAAGGGTCGACTGACTGAGATGACTGAGATGACTGGCTGATGCACCACTTGTGCCCCCTACTGTGCCAACCTGCTGTGCTTTAGCCACCCGGCGCTCCGCTCGTTATTGTGAGCGTCGCTCCTCCGCCCTCCGTTGTTGTTGGAGGGCGACTACCTCCAACTGCCCAGTAGCATCCTTCACGAGCCTCCTCCACAGAGGCCGATCTTGACACCGCTGGTACCAGTCATCGGCAAGTCCACTCAGCTCCACGTCCTCCTGTACCACGTCACTCCATCTCTTCTCTAGCCCGTGCCGCGCCCGTTTATCCCCTCGATCCCGCCGAACAAAAGCTGTTTAGGCATGCGGTGGCTGGGCATGCGGGCTACATGACCCAGCCAACGGAGCCTTGCCTGCCGGAAGCAGCTCACCGATGGGACCGTGCCCAGATCTTTCAAGGATTTGTGAGCTCCTCACACAATCCAGCCTAAACCCAGGATGGATCGTAGGCAGGCCAGCCTAAATGTTTCTAACCGGCGAAGATGTTCCATTAGGGGGGGTCCACGTTTCGCAAGCGTAGAGAAGGGAGGGAATGACCGTGGCCGAGAAGACCTGAAGCTTAGTGCGGAGCGACAGACCAGGTAGCTTCCACACAGCATTACGCAACCGATGAAAAGATATTGCCGCTCGACTGATTCGGAGTGAAACCTCTGCTGTTAAACTGGAGCCGAGACACACACACAGATACACACAAAGAAATGGAGATACACACAGACACACGCATACACATAGACACGCACACAGACACACACACACAAAGACACACATACAAAGACTCAGAGACACACACACAAAGACACAGAGACACACATAGACATACACAAAGACAGAGACACCCACAGGACACACACAAAGACTCTGACACACAGACACACACAGAAACAGACACAAAGAGACACAAACACACACAACTACAGAGCCACGCAGAGACAAACACAGAGACACACACAAAGACATGCAAAGAGACACACACAGAGACACACACAGAGACACACACAGAGACACACACAGACACACACACAGAGACACACACAAAGACACACACACAGACACACAAAGACACACACACACAGACACACAGAGACACACACAGACACACAGAGACACACACAGAGACACACACAGACACACACAGAGACACACACAGACACACACAGACACACAGAGACACACACAGACACACACACAGAGACACACAGAGACACACACAGACACACACAGACACACACACAGACACACAAAGACACACACACACTCACGGGGAGAATGTGGGGGTGTGGAGAGTGTGACAGAGAGAGGGAGGGAGCGAGGGAGAGAGTGCGCCAGTCTATCTGGTTCTGTCGGTCTCCAGTGGGTGACGTGTATGGTCTAGTGTTGGTGACTGTGTGTACGTGTGTGTGTAGCGTGTGTAGTGTGTGTGTGTGTATAGTGTGCGTAGTGTGTGTGTGTGTACGTGAGTGTGTGTAGCGTGTGTAGTGTGTGTGTGTATAGTGTGCGTAGTGTGTGTGTGTGTACGTGTGTGTGTGTGTAGCGTGTGTGTATAGTGCGTATAGTGTGTGTAGTGTGTGTGTGTAAGTGTGCGATGTGTGTGTGTATAGTGCGTATAGTGTGTATGTGTGTGTACGTGTGTGTGTGTGTAGCGTGTGTGTATAGGGCGTATAGTGTGTGTGTACGTGTGTGTGTGTGTAGCGTGTGTGTATAGTGTGTGTAGTGTGTGTGTGTGTGTACGTGTGCGATGTGTGTGTGTGTGTGCGATTGTCTTTGTGTGTGCGTGTGGTTGTTATGTGTGTGCTTGTGGTTGTTTTGAGCGTGCGTGTGATTGTGTGTGTTTAGTGTGTGTAGTGTGTGTGTGTAGCGTGTGTGAATAGTGTGTGTTTAGTGTGTGCAGTGTGTGTACTGTGTGTGTGTAGTGTGTGTGTGTAGTGTGTGTGTGTAGTGTGTGTTCATAGTGTGTAGTCTGTATAGTTGTATAGTGTGTATAGTGTGTGTGTATAGTGTAGTCTGTATAGTGTGTAGTGTCTGTAGTATGTGTGTAGTGTGTGTGTATAGTGTGTAGTGTATGTATAGTGTGTGTAGTGTGTGCATAGCCTGTGTGTAGTGTGTGTGCAGTGTGTGTGTGCAGTGTGTGTGCAGTGTGTATAGTGTGTAGTCTGTATAGTTATATAGTGTGTGTATCGTGTGCGTAGTGTGTGTATAGTGTGTAGTGTGTGTAGTGTGTGTGTATAGTGTAGTCTGTATAGTTGTATAGTGTGTGTAGTGTGTGTAGTGTGTGTGTAGTGTGTGCAGTGTGTGTGTATAGTGTAGTCTGTATAGTGTATAGTGTGTGTAGTGTGTGTAGTGTGTGCGTAGTGTGTGTGTGTGTAGTCTGTATAGTTGTATAGTGTGTGTAGTGTGTAGAGTGTAGTCTGTATAGTTGTATAGTGTGTGTAGTGTGTGTGTATAGTGTAGTCTGCACAGTGTATAGTTGTATAGTGTGTGTAGTGTGTGTATAGTGTGCGTAGTGTGTGTGTGGTCTGTATAGTTGTATAGTGTGTGTAGTGTGTATAGTGTGTGTATAGTGTGTAGTCTGTAGAGTTGTATAGTGTGTGTAGTTTGTGTAGTGTGTGTATAGTGTAGTCTGTATAGTTGTATAGTGTGTGTAGTTTGTGTAGTGTGTGTATAGTGTAGTCTGTATAGTGTGTGTAGTGTGTGTAGTGTGTGTATAGTGTGTAGTCTGTATAGTGTGTATAGCGTGTGTAGTTTGTGTAGTGTGTGTGTGGTCTGTATAGTTGTATAGTGTGTGTATAGCGTGTGTAGTTTGTGTAGTGTGTGTATAGTGTAGTCTGTATAGTGTGTGTAGTGTGTGTATAGTGTGTAGTCTGTATAGTTTGTATAGCGTGTGTAGTGTGTGTATAGTGTGTAGTCTGTATAGTATGTGTATAGCGTGTGTAGTTTGTGTAGTGTGTGTATAGTGTCTAGTCTCTATAGTGTGTATAGCGTGTGTAGTTTGTGTAGTGTGTGTATAGTGTAGTCTGTATAGTGTGTATAGTGTGTGTAGTGTGTGTATAGTGTGTAGTGTGTGTGTATAGTGTAGTCTGTATAGTTGTATAGTGTATGTAGTGTGTATAGTGTAGTCTGTATAGTTGTATAGTGTGTGTAGTGTGTATAGTGTGTGTATAGTGTGTAGTCTGTATAGTGTGTATAGCGTGTGTAGTTTGTGTAGTGTGTATCGTGTGTAGTGTGTGTAGTGTGTGTGTAGTGTGTGTATAGTGTAGTCTGTATAGTTGTATAGTGTGTGTAGTGTGTGTATAGTGTAGTCTGTATAGTTGTATAGTGTGTGTAGTGTGTGTATCGTGTGTAGTTTGTGTAGTGTGTATCGTGTGTAGTTTGTGTAGTGTGTATAGCGTGTATAGCGTGTGTAGTGTGTGTAGTGTGTAGTTTGTGTAGTGTGTATCGTGTGTAGTTTGTGTAGTTTGTGTAGTGTATAGCGTGTGTAGTGTGTGTATAGTGTGTATTGTGTGTAGTTTGTGTAGTGTGTGTAGTGTATAGTTGTATAGTGTGTATAGTGTGTGTATCGTGTGTAGTTTGTGTAGTGTGTATAGTGTGTAGTCTGTATAGTGTGTATAGCGTGTGTAGTTTGTGTAGTGTGTATCGTGTGTAGTTTGTGTATAGTGTGTAGTTTGTGTAGTGTGTGTATCATGTATAGTTTGTGTAGTGTGTATATCGTGTGTAGTTTGTGTAGTGTGTATATCGTGTGTAGTTTGTGTAGTGTGTGTAGCGTGTGTAGTTTGTGTAGTGTGTATCGTGTGCAGTGTGTGTATAGTGTATAGCGTGTGTAGTTTGTGTAGTGTGTGTATAGTTGTATAGTCTGTATAGTTGTATAGTGTGTATAGTGTGTGTAGTGTGTGTATAGTGTGTAGTCTGTATAGTGTGTATCGTGTGTAGTTTGTGTAGTGTGTATCGTGTGTGTATAGTGTGTAGTTTGTGTATCGTGTGTAGTTTGTGTGTACTGTGTGTAGTGTGTGTAGTGTGTGTGTAGTTTGTGTAGTTTGTGTGCAGTGTGGACATAGTGAACTTGCGCACGATGCATAAATACTCACGCGAATGAAACCCTCCGTGTCTCTCCAGCAAATAGCACCAACAAAAATCCCTGCACACGCAGAGAGACGCCCGCACACACACACACGAACAGCCATTCGGCGCGGCGCCCTGTGCCAGGCTAGGTGCACTCACGCCCCGATACGACAGAGGCAAAAACCTTCCCCTAGGTAGCCTCCGGCAGGGCTGTCAGGGCAAGTGGCTGTTTGAGTAGCGGCTAGAAGCAGCACCTACGAAGGCCGGCACGGTGGCCTACACACACACACACACAGAGGTGTGGCAAGCACCAATAGCCGCCATTCGCCACTGAGCAACTGTCGCGTCACCAACGGCGCTCTGTGCCAGGCTAGGTGCACTTTGAGGCTGCCACGTGAAGTGTCTAAGGCACTCGCCGCTGGCAGGAGGAGGTCACGGGGCAGACCCAGCAGGTGCCACGGGTCGACTGACTGAGATGAGCGGTAGATGCACCACCACCACCACCACCTGTGTCCCCTACTGTGCCAACTCGCTGCGCTTTATCCGCCCGGCGCTCCGCTCGTTGTTGTGAGCGTCGCTACTCCGCCCTCCGTTGCTGTTGCTGGAGAGGCGACTGCCTCCGATTGTCCAGTCGCCTCACTGTGCACCTAGCCTGGCACTGCCCAGTAGCAGCAGCGTCCTTCGCAAACCTCCTCCTCCACAGAGGCCGATCTTAACACCGCTGGTACCGGTCATCGGCAAGTCCACTCAGCTCCACATCCTCCTGCACCACATCACTCCATCTCTTATCTAGCCCGTGCCAAACGCCCACTCACGCACTCACCCACTCACTCACCCACCCACTCACCACTCACTCACTCACCCACTCACTCACTCACCCACTCACTCACCCACCCACTCACCCACCCACTCACCCACTCACTCACTCACTCAATCACCCACTCACTCACTCAATCACCCACTCACCCACCCACTCACTCACCCACTCACTCACCCACTCACCCACTCACCCACTCACCCAACCACTCACTCACCCACCCACTCACTCACTCACCCACCCACTCATTCACTCACCCACTCACTCACCCACTCATCCACTCACCCAACCACTCACCCACACACTCACTCAGTCACAGACCCACCCACACTCACACATCCACTCACCAACCACCAACTCACTCACCCACCCCATCTCTTCTCCAGCCGGTGCCACGCCCGTCTAGCCCCCTCTATGCGGCCAAACAGAAGCTGCTTGGGCATGCGGTGGCTGGGCACACAGGCTGCCGTGACCCAGCCAACCCACTACACTATATACTATACTACTACACTATAGACTACACTATATACTACACTATACACCACACTATATACTACACTATACACTACACTACACTATACACTACACTACACTATACACTACACTATACACTACACTATACACTACTATATACTACACTATAGACTACACTATACACTGCACTATACACCACACCATATACTACACTATACACTACACTACACACTGCACTATACACCACACTATATACTACACTATACACTACACTATACACTGCACTATACACCACACTATACACTACACACTACTATATACTACTATAGACTACAAACTACTATACACTACACTTTACACTACTATATACTCCAATATACACTACTATATACTACACTATACACTACACTACTATATACTACACTACTATATACTACACGATACACTATACACTACTACTACACTACACTATACACTACACTATGACCCAGCCAACGTGGCCGAAGCCTGCCAAAGGAGCTCACCGATGGGACTGTGTCGAGATCTACCGAGGATTGGTGAGCTCCTCACACAATCCAAGCCTGCAGGTTAAACCCAGGCTGGATCGTAGCGCAGTGTCAGCCGGAAGGTTCTTAACCAGCGCAGATGTGCCATTAAACAGAGCTACACACGCAGACATACACACAGAAACACACAGACACACACACACACAGAGACACACACAGACACACACACACAGAGACACACACAGACACACACACAGAGACACACACACAGAGACACACACATACACGTAGAGATACACACACACAGACAAACACACAGAGACACACACATACACGTAGAGATAAACACACACACAGACATACACACAGAGACACACACAGACACACACACACAGAGACACACACAGACACATAGAGATACACACACACAGAAACACACACAGACACACACACATACACGTAGAGATACACACACAGAGACACACACATACACGTAGAGATACACACACACAGAAACACAGACACACACAGAGACACACACAGACACACACACACAGAGACACACACATACACGTAGAGATACACACACAGACACACAGAAACACGCACAGACACACACACAGAGACACACACATACACGTAGAGATACACACACACAGACACATACACAGAGACACACACACAGAGACACACACAACAACAACCGCCATTCGCCACTAAGTGGCGGTGACGTCACCACGACGCTTGTGCCAGGCCATGTGCACCTTGAGGCCACGTGAAGTGTCGAACGCCCGCTGGCAGGAGGTCACTGGGCAGACCCAGGTGCCACGGGTCGACTGACTGATATGACTGGCTGATGCACCACCTGTGCCCCCTACAGTGCCAACCTGCTGTGCTTTAGCCACCCGGCGCTCCGCTCGTTGTTGTGAGCGTCGCTCCTCCTCTGCTGGTACCGGTCATCGGCAAGTCCACTCAGCTCCACGTCCTCCTGTACCACATCACTCCATCTCTTCTCTAGCCCGTGCCGCGCCCGCTTAGCCCCCTCGATCCGGCCGAACAAAAGCTGTTTCGGCATGCGGTGGCTGGGCATGCGGGCTACATGACCCAGCCATCGCAGCCTTGCCTGCCGGAGGAGCTCACCGATGGGACCCTGCCCAGATCTTTCAAGGATTTGTGAGCTCCTCACACAATCCAGTCTGGTTAAACCTAGGATGGATCATAGGCAGGCCAGCCTAAATGTTTCTAACCGGCGAAGATGTTCCATTAGGGGGGTCCACGTTTCGCAAGCGTAGAAAAGGGAGGGAATGACCGTGGCCGAGAAGACCTGAAGATTAGTGCGGAGCGACAGACCAGGTAGCTTCCACACAGCGTTACGCAACCGATGAAAAGATATTGCTGCTCGACTGATTCGGAGTGAGACCTCTGCTGTTAAACTGGAGCCAGTCATAAGCACACTGCCCAGGTATGGGAAACTCTCCACTCTCTCCACAACTGCCCCATCACCGATTGGGAGTTGTGGGGGTGGAGTGTCCGATGGTACAAAATACCCAGGCAGGTGCTTAGTTTTGGTGGGGCTGATGGTAAGGCCCCACAACTCTTAGTGGCACGCTCCAGTCTCAGCAGCAGCGTCTCCAACTCCTCCTCTGAATGAGCAGCTATTACCAAATAATCGGCATACATAACGTGGTTGAGCAACAGATACACAAACACAAAAATACACTCACACATACCACCACCTTTACGATCACCACTACCGTCACCACCATCACCCTCACCACCACCACAACCAACACCACCACCGTTCACCACCACCGCTCACCACCACCACCACCCCTCACCACCACCACCCTCACCACCACCACCCTCACCACCACCACCCTCACCACCAACCTCACCACCACCCTCACCACCACCACCCTCACCACCACCACCACCCTCACCACCACCCTCACCACCACCCTCACCCTCACCACCCTCACCCTCACCACCACCACCCTCACCACCACCACCCTCACCACCACCACCCTCACCCTCACCACCCTCACCCTCACCACCACCACCCTCACCACCACCACCCTCACCACCACCACCCTCACCACCACCACCCTCACCACCACCACCACCCTCACCACCACCACCACCACCCTCACCACCACCACCCTCACCACCAACCTCACCACCACCACCACCCTCACCACCACCCTCACCCTCACCACCCTCACCCTCACCACCACCACCCTCACCACCACCACCCTCACCACCACCCTCACCACCACCACCACCACCCTCACCACCACCACCCTCACCACCACCACCCTCACCACCACCACCACCACCACCCTCACCACCACCACCACCCTCACCACCACCACCACCCTCACCACCACCACCACCCTCACCACCACCACCACCCTCACCACCACCACCACCCTCACCACCACCACCACCCTCACCACCACCACCACCCTCACCACCACCACCACCCTCACCACCACCACCACCCTCACCACCACCACCACCCTCACCACCACCACCACCCTCACCACCACCACCACCCTCACCACCACCACCACCCTCACCACCACCACCACCCTCACCACCACCACCACCCTCACCACCACCACCACCCTCACCACCACCACCACCCTCACCACCACCACCACCCTCACCACCACCACCACCCTCACCACCACCACCACCCTCACCACCACCACCACCCTCACCACCACCACCCTCACCACCACCACCCTCACCACCACCACCACCCTCACCACCACCACCCTCACCACCACCACCACCACCCTCACCACCACCACCCTCACCACCCTCACCACCACCCTCACCACCACCCTCACCACCACCACCACCCTCACCACCACCACCACCCGCACCACCACCACCACCACCCTCACCACCACCACCACCACCCTCACCACCACCACCACCACCCTCACCACCACCACCCTCACCACCACCACCCTCACCACCACCACCACCCTCACCACCACCACCCTCACCACCACCACCACCACCCTCACCACCACCACCCTCACCACCCTCACCACCACCCTCACCACCACCCTCACCACCACCACCACCCTCACCACCACCACCACCCTCACCACCACCACCACCACCCTCACCACCACCACCACCACCCTCACCACCACCACCACCACCCTCACCACCACCACCCTCACCACCACCACCCTCACCACCACCACCACCACCCTCACCACCACCACCACCACCCTCACCACCACCACCCTCACCACCACCACCCTCACCACCACCACCACCACCCTCACCACCACCACCACCACCCTCACCACCACCACCCTCACCACCACCACCCTCACCACCACCCTCACCACCACCCTCACCACCACCCTCACCACCACCCTCACCACCACCACCACCCTCACCACCACCACCACCACCCTCACCACCACCACCACCACCCTCACCACCACCACCCTCACCACCACCACCCTCACCACCACCACCACCACCCTCACCACCACCACCCTCACCACCACCCTCACCACCACCCTCACCACCACCCTCACCACCACCCTCACCACCACCACCACCCTCACCACCACCACCACCACCCACACCACCACCACCACCACCCTCACCACCACCACCCTCACCACCACCACCCTCACCACCACCCTCACCACCCTCACCACCACCACCCTCACCCTCACCACCCTCACCACCAACGCCGCCGCCGCCGCTGCTTCTGCTTGTAGCGAGCCAGGAAGCCAGCAGGCCTCGCCACGCCCCCTCTCGCCTGACCACGCCCCTCCCTTCGTCCAGCAACGCCCACCAGGAACGTCCATCACCCACAACGACCAATCACTTGCTACGGATTGATTTTGGTCACGCCTTCCAACTCGTTAGTTACGCCCATTTATCACATCGGCAAATCAGCGGTTCTGTATTGATTTTAGTCACGCCCATCCTTATCCCTGTAGTCAACACCCATCCTTAATCCCTATAGTTACGCCCATCCTTATCCCTATGGTCACGCCCATCGAGCACGCCGACCAATCAGCGGCTACAGATTAATTTTGGTCACGCCCACTTAAAATCCCCTCCCCCCTCCCATCTCATCAAGCCACGTCCATCAGCCAACGCAGACCAATCAGAGGCTCCGGATAGTTTTTTTTCTCACGCCCACTTAGTCGACTAGCCCCGCCTTTTCACTCACAGGCTTACGCCGCCACGCCCACCTACTGTCTGTCTCATGTAAATTGACCAATAGGAGGCGCCCGATGTCCTACCCCATTTACACAGCAAGGCCACGCCCCCAACACTTGGCTCCGCCCCATCGACCGCGTCGACCAATAAGGCCAAACGACAACCAGGGAGTCGCTTGGCCACGCCCATTCTCGGAAGGCGTGGACCAATACAACACGTTGCATTCTGCCACGCCCACTCCGTCCAGCGGCCACGCCCACCCTCGCCAGAACCACGCGCACGCCCACTAGCGCCACGCCTACTCCCCCGCTAGCGCCACGCCCCCACTATCGCCAGCGCTACGCCCACTCACTTTGACGCCACGCCCACTCGCGGCACCGCTTATAATCGCCCAGGAATGTCGTGATGTCACTCCACATGGACCAGCCCCCCTCATTAATATTAATGAGCGTGACGTCACACCCTCAAATATGACGTCACAAAGCTCTGCTCCCTACCCCCCCCCCCAAAAAAAACTATAAAACATGCTTGAAATCTCTTTAAACTATTGCCATTGTAGTGCGTACTTAATGTGATGTTGTAGGAGAAAACATTTATTAACAAGTCTATTTAATTCGTGTCCTTGGGTCTTTCGGCAAAGTCACGTAGAAGGGAAACAATAAAATAATAATTTATGTTTTTATTATTTTATTGTTTCCCTTCTAACGTGGTGGTGACTTTACCGAAAGAACCAAGAATAATAATTTTATTGTTTTATATTTTTATTATTTCATTGTTTCCCTTCTACGTGGTGGTGACTTTACCGAAACAACCAAGAATAATAATTTTATTGTTTTACAATAATTTTATTGTTTAATATGTTTATTATTTTATTGTTTCCCTTCTAACGTGGCGGTGACTTTACCGAAAGAACCAAGAATAATAATTTTATTGTTTTACATTTTTATTATTTTATTGTTTCCTTTCTAACGTGGTGGACTTTACCGAAAGAACCAAGAATAATAATGTTATTATTTTATTGTTTCCTTTCTAACGTGGTGGTGGACTTTACCGAAAGATCCAAGAATATGAATCACTGCAGTCACGAACGCTTTAAATAAAAATTTAAGTAGAACGTGTTGCCCATATTTATTTACGGCATTGCCCGGGCGAAAAAGAGGCAGACACACACACACACGGACTTACAAACAGACATGGACCCATACACATAGAAACCCACCGACTTACACACACGCAAACACATGTGGACTCACACACACAGACATGGACTTGAGAGACACATGTAGTTACACACACAAATCGACTCAAACACACAGAGTTACACACACATATCGACTCACACAGACACACACAGACTGAACAACAACAACCGCCATTCGCCACTAAGTGGCGGTGACGTCACCACGACGCTTGTGCCAGGCTATGTGCACCTTGAGGCCACGTGAAGTGTCGAACGCCCGCTGGCAGGAGGTCACGGGGCAGACCCAGCAGGTGCCACGGGTCGACTGACTGAGATGACTGGCTGATGCACCACCTGTGCCCCCTACTGTGCCAACCTGCTGTGCTTTAGCCACCCGGCGCTCCGCTCGTTGTTGTGAGCGTCGCTCCTCCGCCCTCCGTTGTTGTTGGAGGGCGACTGCCTCCAACTGCCCAGTAGCGTCCTTCACGAGCCTCCTCCACAGAGGCCGATCTTGACACCGCTGGTACCGGTCATCGGCAAGTCCACTCAGCTCCACGTCCTCCTGCACCACATCACTCCATCTCTTCTCTAGCCCGTGCCGCGTCCGTTTAGAGACCTCGATCCAGAAAGACGCATGTCAAAAGTGTTATAAATTGATTTGCATTTTAATGAGGGAACTAAGCATTTGACCCCCTCTCAATAAGAAAGATTTCTGGCTCCCAGGTGTCTTTTATACAGGTAGCGAGCTGAGATTAGGAGCACACTCTTAAATTGAGTTATCCTAATCTCAGCTCCTAATCTCAGCTCGTTACCTGTATAAAAGACAACTGGGAGACAGAAATCTTTCTGATTGAGAGGGGGTCAAATACTTACTTCCCTCATTAAAATGCAAATCAATTTAGAACATTTTTGACATGCGTTTTTCTGGATTTTGTTGTTGTTATTCTGTCTCTCACTGTTCAAATAAACCTACCATTAAAATTAAAGACTAAGCATTTCTTTGTCAGTGGGCAAACGTACAAAATCAGCAGGGGATCAAATACTTTTTTCCCTCACTGTATATACACAAAACGGCTTGCTAAATCGATTAATCAAGGCATACTAATTACAATTGAACACGTGGAGCTCATTGTTCCGCACGTCGATTTGTTCACGTGATCGAACGTTGCCCCTGTCGATTCCAAACTTGTTGTTATGGCATCTGCTCTAAACACAGAGAATGGCTTTTAAAGTTCTATAATCTCCTGTAGATGCCACTGGTTCGTCACATTCTGCAGATGTAGATGCCACGGGTTCTTCACGTTCTGTAGATGTAGATGCCACTGGTTCTTCACGTTCTGTAGATGTAGATGCCACTGGTTCTTCACGTTCTGTAGATGTAGATGCCACTGGTTCTTCACGTTCTGTAGATGTAGATGCTACTGGTTCTTCACGTTCTGTAGATGTAGATGTCACTGGTTCTTCACGTTCTGTAGATGTAGATGCCACTGGTTCTTCACGTTCTGTAGATGTAGATGCCACTGGTTCTTCACGTTCTGTAGATGTAGATGCTACTGGTTCTTCACGTTCTGTAGATGTAGATGTCACTGGTTCTTCACGTTCTGCAGATGTAGATGCCACTGGTTCTTCACGTTCTGTAGATGTAGATGCCACTGGTTGTTCACGTTCTACAGATGCAGATGCCACTGTTTTTTCACGTTCTGTAGATGCCACTGGTTATTCATGTTCTGCAGATGTAGATGCTACTGGTTCTTCACGTTCTACAGATGTAGATGCCACTGGTTCTTCACGTTCTGTAGATGTAGATGCCACTGGTTCTTCACGTTCTGTAGATGTAGATGCCACTGGTTCTTCACGTTCTGCAGATGTAGATACCACTGTTTTATCACGTTCTGTAGATGTAGATGCCACTGGTTGTTCACGTTCTACAGATGCAGATGCCACTGTTTTTTCACGTTCTGTAGATGCCACTGGTTATTCATGTTCTGCAGATGTAGATGCCACTGGTTCTTCACGTTCTGATCTAGATGCCACTGGTTCTACACGTTCTACAGATGTAAATGCCACTGGATCTTCACTTTCTGTAGATGCCACTGGTTCTTCACGTTCTGCAGATGTAGATGCCACTGGTTCTTCGCGTTATGTAGATGTAGATGCCACTGGTTCTTCACGTTCTGCAGATGTAGATGCCACTGGTTCTTCACGTTCTGCAGATGTAGATGCCACTGGTTCTTCACGTTCTGCAGATGTAGATGCCACTGGTTCTTCATAATTTGCAGATGCCACTGGTTCTTCACGTTCTACAGATGTAGATGCCACTGGTCCTTCACGTTCTGCAGATGTAGATGCCACTGGTTCTTCACGTTCTGTAGATGCAGATGCCACTGGTTATTCACGTTCTGTAGATGTAGATTCCACTGGTTCTTCACGTTCTGTAGATGCAGATGCCACTGATTTATCACGTTCTACAGATGTAGATGCCACTGGTTCGTCACGTTCTGTAGATGTAGACGTCACTGGTTATTCATGTTCTGTAGATGTAGATGCCACTGGTTCTTCACGTTCTGTAGATGTAGATGCTACTGGTTCTTCACGTTCTGTAGATGTAGATGTCACTGGTTCTTCACGTTCTGCAGATGTAGATGCCACTGGTTCTTCACGTTCTGTAGATGTAGATGCCACTGGTTGTTCACGTTCTACAGATGCAGATGCCACTGTTTTTTCACGTTCTGTAGATGCCACTGGTTATTCATGTTCTGCAGATGTAGATGCTACTGGTTCTTCACGTTCTGTAGATGTAGATGCCACTGGTTCTTCACGTTCTGCAGATGTAGATACCACTGTTTTATCACGTTCTGTAGATGTAGATGCCACTGGTTGTTCACGTTCTACAGATGCAGATGCCACTGTTTTTTCACGTTCTGTAGATGCCACTGGTTATTCATGTTCTGCAGATGTAGATGCCACTGGTTCTTCACGTTCTGATCTAGATGCCACTGGTTCTACACGTTCTACAGATGTAAATGCCACTGGATCTTCACTTTCTGTAGATGCCACTGGTTCTTCACGTTCTGCAGATGTAGATGCCACTGGTTCTTCGCGTTATGTAGATGTAGATGCCACTGGTTCTTCACGTTCTGCAGATGTAGATGCCACTGGTTCTTCACGTTCTGCTGATGTAGATGCCACTGGTTCTTCACGTTCTGCAGATGTAGATGCCACTGGTTCTTCACTTCCTGTAGATGTAGATGCCACTGGTTCTTCACGTTCTACAGATGTAGATGCCACTGGTCCTTCACGTTCTGCAGATGTAGATGCCACTGGTTCTTCACGTTCTGTAGATGCAGATGCCACTGGTTATTCACGTTCTGTAGATGTAGATTCCACTGGTTCTTCACGTTCTGTAGATGCAGATGCCACTGATTTATCACGTTCTACAGATGTAGATGCCACTGGTTCGTCACGTTCTGTAGATGTAGACGTCACTGGTTATTCATGTTCTGTAGATGTAGATGTCACTGGTTCTTCACGTTCTGTAGATGGCAGTGGTTTTTCACGTTCTGTAGATGTAGATGCCACTGGTTCTTCACTTCCTGTAGATGTAGATGCCACTGGTTCTTCACGTTCTGTAGATGTAGATGCCACTGGTTCTTCACGTTCTGTAGATGTAGATGCCACTGGTTCTTCACGTCTTGTAGATGTAGATGCCACTGGTTCTTCACGTTCTTCAGATGTGGATACCACCACCGCCATCTATTGCACGGCGGTTGAACTTGCGACTCTCGGTTCGAGCAGGCAACTGGACCATACGGAACCAGGTCTGTTCGTAGCTCTCAAAGTTCGTAACTCGAATGTTCGTAAGTAGCGGAGTCCCCCTGTAGGTTTTAAGGTGACACCTTTCGCAAGGGATCAAGTACTGCCGCATTAACCGCGCACACCGTACTTGTCATCAGCTGTGAAACCCACACCTGATGATGATTGCTTCGTGTGTTGCAGTACAAACGTCGTGAGAATTTTATTGTTTTATATTTTTTTATTATTTTATTGTTTCCCTTCTACGTGGCGATGACTTTACCGAAAGAACCAAGAATAATAATTTTATTGTTTTACAATAAATTTATTGTTTTATATTTTTTATTATTTGATTGTTTCCCTTCTACATGGTGGTGACTTTACCGAAAGAACCAAGAATAATAATTTTATTGTTTTATATTTTTTTTATTATTTTATTGTTTCCCTATCTACGTGGTGGTGACTTTACCGAAAGAACCAAGAATAATAATTTTATTGTTTTATATTTTTATTATTTTATTGTTTCCCTTCTACGTGGTGGTGACTTTACCGAAAGAACCAAGAATAATAATTTTATTGTTTTATATTTTTATTATTTTATTGTTTCCCTTCTACGTGGCGGTGACTTTAACGAAAGAACCAAGAATAATAATTTATTTTTTTATATTTTTATTATTTTATTGTTTCCCTTCTAACGTGGTGGTGACTTTACCGAAAGAACCAAGAATAATAATTTTATTGTTTTACAATAATTTTATTGTTTTATATTTTTATTATTTTATTGTTTCCCTTCTACGTGGCGGTGACTTTACCGAAAGAACCAAGAATAATAATTTTATTGTTTTATATTTTTATTATTTTATTGTTTCCCTTCTAACGTGGCGGTGACTTTACCTAAGGAACCAAGAATAATAATTTTATTGTCTTATATATTTTACATTATTTTATTGTTTCCCTTCTAACGTGGCGGTGACTTTACCGAAATAACCAACAATACGAATCCCTGCAGTCACGAAAGCTTTAAATCAAAATATCCGCATCGTTTATACTTTTTTTTAAAGCGACTGGCCTACACCAGAGACGTTCTTCCTCTGTACGTGGCCCAGTTATCGTCATTGTCAAGAACAAACCCAAAACGGCGGCCAGTCCTCGCAAGAGGTATCTCGCTTAACACATCAGCACGCCTTTCGCGACCAATATCATTCCCTACAACGAATGTACACTACGCTATATAATACCATACTATACACACGCAAAACAACACAATATTATTTACAGCACCACACTACACGCCACAATATAACTAGCAACGAATTGGCTTTTTGTTTACGTGACAAATCCCTTACGAATTGGCTGTGTCGGGTGGTGGAGGGTATCGACAAAAACGTTTATACTTTCAGCGATTAGACCCCAAACAAAACCTTTGCAACAAAGAGGTAATCTATTTGGTGTTTTTTAGCATCTTAGACCGACTGTGTTACCTTTTCATACTTTTGATGCTGGGCCCGACCATACAAAACAAAAAGAAAGCTCCCCTACTTTGTAGCCGCTCGCTCCCTCGCTCGCCCCCAAAGCTTTTACAAAGTGCTCTTTGCAGTGGCATTGTCTTTGTGCTGTTCGCCTTTGTGGCGTTCTCCGGACTGACGCTGCCTCAAGAGAGGTGGAACGAGCGGGAGGTCGGGGGTCACCCGCACGTTTGTTGAACGTCTTTGACAGCGCACGTAGCCAGAGCCGTGCTCACCGGGAGGTGCCGAGGGAAGTGAAATGAAGTTGTGAAGACGCGAGACCGCACTCCAAACTCTCCTCCATCCCTCTCCCCTCCCTGTCCCCTCCCTCTCTGTCCCTCTGATCCCTCCGCTGCCTCCCCTCCCTCTCATTCCTCCCTCTCTCTATCTCTCCTACCTCACCTCCCTCACCTCCCTCTCTCTATCTCTCTCCTCCCTCTCATTCCTCCCTCTCTCTATCTCTCCTACCTCCCTCACCTCCCTCACCTCCCTCACCTCCCTCACCTCCCTCACCTCCCTCTCCTCCCTCACCTCCCTCTCTCTCTCTCTCCTACCTCCCTCACCTCCCTCACCTCCCTCTCCTCCCTCACCTCCCTCTCCCCTCCCTCTCATTCCTCCCTCTCTCTATCTCTCTCCTCCCTCTCATTCCTCCCTCTCTCTTTCTCTCCTACCTCACCTCCCTCACCTCCCTCAGCTGCCTCCCCTCCCTCTCCTCCTCCCTCTCTCCTCCCTCACCTCCCTCTCCCCTCCCTCTCCTCCCTCTCCCCTCCCTCTCATTCCTCCCTCCCTCCCTCTCTCTCCCTCTCTCTCCCTCGCCTCCCTCTCCGCCCCTCTCTCATCTCTCCGCTACCTCCCCTCCCTCTCATTCCTCTCTCTCTCTATCTATCTCCTCCCTCTCCTCCCTCTCATCCCTCTCATCCCTCCCTCCCTCCCTCTCTCTATCTCTCTCCTACCCTCTCTCTCTCCCTCGTCTCCCTCTCCTCCCTCTCATCCCTCCCTCTCTCATCCCTCTCCTCCCTCTCTCACCTCTCTCCCCTCCCTCTCTCTCTCCCCCTCTCGCCTCCCTCTCCCCTCCCTCTCCGCCCCTCTCTCATCCCTCCGCTCCCTCTCCCTCTCCTCCTCCTCCTCCTCCTCGGCCCGGCGAAGCGAGCCCGCCGCACATCTCCGCGAGGCTCGCCGCCGCCCGTTTGCAGCCGGCCCTCTCCAGCGCCCGCGTCAGCTCGCCGTAAGTTGCCCGGGCCTTGCCGCGGGCCGTCAGCCAGCGCCTGAGCATGTCGTAGTTCTGCTCGTTGACGTCGCCCCGGTGGTTGAACCGCGCCTCCTCCACGTGGACCTCCTCCAGGCCGGCGAGCCTCATGACCCTCGCGTAGTCGCCCACCGCGGCGTTCCCGCGCAGAATATCGTGGACCTCCGGAAGCTCCGCGTCTGGGGGAGGAATCGGGAGGGCGACGGGAGCAGAGCGTTGGGCGGCAGGCGACCGCCGGCGAAAAGGTCACGGCAGCCGCGCCGAGTTGTTGAAGGCGCCACTCGGCACAGCCACTGGCTACACCACTCGCTATGACACTCACCGGAACACTCACTGTAACACTCACTACAACACTCACTACAACACTCACTCACGACTCACTATAACACTCAATCAACACTCACTGTAACACTCACTACAACAACAACAACACAACAACCGCCATTCGCCACTAAGTGGCGGTGACGTCACCACGACGCTTGTGCCAGGCTATGTGCACCCTGAGGCCACGTGAAGTGTCGAACGCCCGCGGGCAGGAGGTCACGGGGCAGACCCAGGTGCCACAGGTCGACTGACTGAGATGACTGAGATGACTGGCTGATGCACCACCTGTGCCCCCTACTGTGCCAACCTGCTGTGCTTGAGCCACCCGGCGCTCCGCTCGTTGTTGTGAGCGTCGCTCCTCCGCCCTCCGTTGTTGTTGGAGGGCGACTGCCTCCAACTGCCCAATAGCGTCCTTCACGAGCCTCCTCCACAGAGGCCGATCTTGACACCACTGGTACCGGTCATCGGCAAGTCCACTCAGCTCCACGTCCTCCTGTACCACATCACTCCATCTCTTCTCTAGCCCGTGCTATGCCCGTTTAGCCCCCTCGATCCGGCCGAACAAAAGCTGTTTCGGCATGTGGTGGCTGGGCATGCGGGCTACATGACCCAGCCTTGCCTGCCGGAGGAGCTCACCGATGGGACTTTGCCCAGTTCTTTCAAGGATTTGTGAGCTCCTCACACAATCCAGCCTGGTTAAACCCAGGATGGATCGTAGGCAGGCCAGCCTAAATGTTTCTAACCGGCGAAGATGTTCCATTAGGGGGGTCCACGTTTCGCAAGCGTAGAGAAGGGAGGGAACGACCGTGGCCGAGAAGACCTGAAGCTTCGTGTGGAGTGACAGACCAGGTTGCTTCCAAACAGGGTTACGCAACCGATGAAAAAATAATGCCGCTTGACTGATTTGGAGCGAGACCTCTGCTGTTAAAGTGGAGCCGGTCATAAGCACACTGCCCAGGTATGGGAAACTCAACACTCTCTCCACAACTGCCCCATCACCAATTTGGAGATGAAGGGGTGGAGTGCCCGATGGCATAAAATACATAGCGAGGTCCTTCATTTTAGTGGGGATTACGGTAAGGCCCCACCACTTAGTGGCAAGCTCCAGGTCTAGTAGCAGCACCTCCATCTTCTCTGCTGAGTGAGCAGCAATTACCAGGTCGTCGGCATACATAACGTGGTTTACCAATAGGGAGCCATCCCTTGACCACACCTGGGCATCGATCAGCCTCCCATTATATCTGTACCATATGGAGATTCCCCCGGTACAGCTATTGAAGGCTTCTCGAACTATGCAGTCAAAATAGATGTTAAATAATGTGGGAGCCGGAGGACATCCCTGTCGCACCCCAAGGTGTACAGGGAAAGGCTCCGACTCCTGTCCAAGTAGCTTTACCCGGGGCCCGCTCACCATCATGAATGTCCTTAATGATCGTGAGCAGAGAGTGAGGGACTACAAAAGCACGAAGAACAACCCAGAGCCCAGGTCTACTGATATCAGAATCATCTATGCAGGACCGTCCTGGTCTGAAGCGAAATTGGGGCTCCGCAAGCCACTTCTTGGCATGCCTGGCAAGATGATGTTGAAGAATCCTTACCAGGACCTTTCCCAGCACACTGAGGAGTGAGATGCCCCTGTAGTTGTTACAGTCTGTGTGGTCCCCCTTCTTAAAGAGGGGGACCCCCAGGGCATCCTTCCAATCCTGCGGAACCCGTCCAGTGGTCCAGACTGTTGTTATGATGTCACTTAGGGCAGTCTGTGCACAAACGCCACCCTCCCTCAGCATTTCGCTTGGGAGATCATGTCTGCCCGGTGCCCTTCCTGGTCTCACACTCTGGATCACCTTCAGTACTTCCTCAACAGATGGCACCTCAGCCAGCCACTCACAGCGGGTGACTTCTTCCAATATTTGAGGCACCGCAGCCTCAGCAGGGTCATCCCCACTTTGTGCGACGATGCTTTCCTGGCTGAGGGATTTCCTCTCCCCCAGGACCTCACAGAAATGCTCAGCAAATCTGAAAACCTGTTCCTGGGGGTCGGAGATTGGATCACCGTTTTTTCCCGTAATGATGGTAAGTAACTTATTTGATGAAGTTAAAAAGTAATTTGTATTCACGGGCCACCGAAGCAGACTTCATCTCATCAGCAACCCGCGACCACCACCAATCCTTGCAGCGCCTCATGGTTCTCCGAACCTCTAAGTGAAGGCTGCGGTAAGCTTCCTCATTCTCTGATGTGGGATGCTGTAGACGATGAGAGTGGGCCTGTCGCTTTTTCTGAGCCAGTCTGAACACCTCCTCTGTCAGCTAGCTGAGACCAGGCCACTGTGGGTTTGAATGGGGTCCTGGGTGTACACCCACCACCGGAGTGCAAGAATGGCAGGCGCATCTTACAGATGACAAGTCGATGGTCAGTGGGCAGATCAGCTCCACGGTAGGTCCTGGTGTCAAGGACATGGGCCCCTATCCAATGTTTCATCACAATATAGTCCAGCAGATGTTCTTGCTTGGACCCGGCATGCATCCATGATGTTGTGTGGATGCGCCGATGCCGGAACAGCGTGTTGGTAATTACAAGCCCATGGGATGCACAAAAATCATGCCCTCCAATCACTGCAGACCAGGAGCCAGCATTATGACCAACTCGGACATTAAAGTGAGACATCATGAAAAGTATCTGACTCATCAGCCTTGCCTGCATCCCTCCACTGATGTTCATCTTCTGGGGGAGCATAAGTAACCACCACCACTGCTCGCCTCTGGTTGATGGGAAGGCGAGCCCACGGTAGCCTGCGGCTTACAGCTTCCCTCAACTCACCGCCACGCTCCAAAGCCCCCTTCATTATTTTGTTCAGAGAAGAGCCACTCCCTGTTGTTTTGGCAGTCTCCTGTCCTGAGTAGAGGACTGTCCACCCGTTATGGTGGCAGCAGCCAGAGCCAGAGCCGGTCCACCAGACCTCCTTAATACCACAGAGATACAGGCGGTACTGGTCTAGCTCCTGCAAGAGGAATGGCAGCCTCTCTTCTACACACACACCAGAACAAGTCCACCGGACCTCCTGTATTTGACAGAGGTCCAGGCGGTACTGGTCTAGCTCCTGACAGGAGGAATGGCAGCCTCTCCTCCTCACAAACTAAAACCAGTTCACCGGACCTCCTGTATTTGACAGAGGTCCAGGCGGTGCTGGTCTAGCTCCTGACAGGATGAATGGCAGCCTCTCCTCTACACACACACCAGAACAAGTCCACTGGACCTCGTGTCTTCCATACAGGTCCAGGTGGTACTGTTCCAGCCCCCGACAGAGGGGAGCGGCATTTGTTGGGAAAACTGTTACGTTGTTTACATAGCGATGTTTTAGTAAGTTTTAGAGGGGCTTGGTTTGGCCCGATTTTTTTTTGTTATTTAATATAGATTTATAATTTAAAAATTTCGATCTGTATTGTATTGTGATCGCTATTGGGATCAAACATCGAAATGGATTTTTTTTTGCACTTTCTGTGCGCAGCATGGACGGGTGGTGCTCTTTCTGCAGGATTTCACTGTTTTACGTGACGTGGTGACGTTTTAGGTTTGTGTACGATGAATTTGAGGTGCTTCTTGTCATTCTATCGTTTGCTGCGGGTTGAACCCAAATCAAGAGCCGAATGGCTCACAGGGTAAACACTGATAAATGAAACTGAAACTCTCTCTCTCTCTCTCCTCCGCAGCGAGCGTTCGAACATTCCCACATGGCCACTCGCAGATTTTTTTTTTACTCATTAATTTTTTTTTACCATTTGCGTAGGAACACCAGAGGGTTACGCGGTTGGGTCTCCTGGCTCTGCCAAATGGGGGTTTGGGCCGCGCGTCAGCATGTACCACCGCACATCATCGCCATCATCATCGTCATCATCGTCGTCATCTTGCAGTCCGTCTCCAAGGACGATGACCTCCCCCCTTGCTTCGGCAGTCAGCGACCCCCTTCATCATTTTATCCCCGCGGGTTCGCCTGCGACGGGCTAAAGCAGCGTTTGGACGTCGCGCCTCTCCGCATGGGTCGCGCGCGATCGTGGGCCGAGGAGTGAACCCCTGAACGTCAAAGACGCACGGCATCAGTCGACGCCGTGGCCGCTCGTGGAGCCGTGTCCGCTTGGCCGTTGTTTTCTGCCCGCTGTCTTCGAGGCGCTGCGCCTCTCAAGCCACCGAGAAGCTTCAGACAGAGGCCCATGGCCCGCTGGCTGCCTCGATTTTTTGGAGCGACTTTCCCACGAATATTCGCGGTTCTTTCGGTAAAGTCACCACCACCACGTAGATAGGGAAACAATAAAATAATAAAAAATATAAAGCAATACAATTATTATTCTTGGTTCTTTCGGTAAAGTCACCATCGCGTTAGAAGGGAAACAATAAAATAATAAAAATATAAAACAATAAAATTATTGTAAAACAATAAAATTATTTTTCTTGGTTCTTTCGGTAAAGTCACCACCACGTTAGAAGGGAAACAATAAAATAATATTAAAAATATAAAACAATAAAATTATTGTAAAACAATAAAATTATTATTCTTGGTTCAATATTGTTTTATATTTTTATTATTTTATTGCTTCCCTTCTAACGCGGTGGTGACTTTACCGAAAGAACCAAGAATATGAATCCCTGCTGTCACGAAAGCTTCAAATCGAAATTTCCCCATGAATGTGCGCTACGCTGTGCAATGCACCGTGCATACGTTGCCGTAGGTGCCGTAGAAGTAGCGTCAGAGCATACAATCTGCCCTTTCTTTACGGGATCGAGCGTGCATGGCTTACCCTTGATCACGCGGTCGTACTTGTTGAGAGATGTCTGCATGCCGGTGCCGTCACGAGTGACCTGACCAAGAGAGAGACAGAGAGACAGAGAGAGACAGAGAGAGACAGAGAGACAGAGAGAGACAGAGCGAACAGGGGATAAAGCGTTCGGTCAGCGTGTAGGCGTCAAAAACGAAACTTTATATTTGACCACGGTGTAAATAGTGCCACTAACTGAGCTAAGTAGCATCCTTTTCTTTCAGACAAGCGACCTGGACATCACAAATGATTGCAGCGGACATCATCACCAAGTGGAAATGAATATCAGCAGCCGAACAACTCGGATGAACTGGAAGAAAAATCCATGCAGACGGACAACCACGTAGATAAAGGAAATAGAGACACACAAACTGCAAATACACAGCAGCAGGCATCGCCAGGGTCGGGGATCAAAGCCACGACCTCCTGCACACCAGGCGAGGTAGTTAACATCTCACAAGGTCGGGGATCGAACCCACGACCTCCTGTACACCAGGCGAGGTAGTTAACAACTCACAGGGTCTGGGATCGAACCCACGACCTCCTGCACACCCGGCGAGGTAGTTAACATCTCACAGGGTCTGAGATCGAACCAACAACCTCCTGCACACCAAGCGAGGTAGTTAACATCTCACAGGGTCGGGGATCTAACCCACGACTTCCTGCACACCAGGCGAGGTAATTAACATCTCACAGGGTCGGGGATCAAACCCACAAAGTCCTTCACACCAGGCGAGGTAGTTAACATCTCTCAGGGTCGGGGATCGAACCCACAACCTCCTGCACACCAGGCGAGGTAGTTAACATCTCACAGGGTCGGGGATCGAACCCACAACCTCCTGCACACCAGGCGAGGTAGTTAACATCTCACAGGGTCGGGGATCGAACCCACAACCTCCTACACACCAGGCGAGGTAGTTAACATCTCACAGGGTCGGGGATCGAACCCACAACCTCCTGCACACCAGGCGAGGTAGTTAACATCTCACAGGGTCGGGGATCGAACCCACAACCTCCTACACACCAGGCGAGGTAGTTAACAACTCACAGGGTCAGGGATCGAACCCACGACCTCCTGCACCCCAGGCGAGGTAGTTAACATCTCCGACTCACGCCGCAGGTTTCACGACAAATTTATATGCGGGGACTCCTCTACTCATGAACATTCTACTCACGAACTTTCAGAGATACGAACAAGCCTGATCCGTATGTCCAGTTGCCTGTTCGGACCGAGAATCGTAAGTTCAACCGCCGTGCAATAGATGGCGGTGGTGGCATCTACACCTGCAGAACGTGAAGAACCAGTGGCATCTACATCTACAGAACGTGAAGAACCAGTGGTATCTATATCTACAGAACGTGAAGAACCAGTGGTATCTACATCTACAGAACGTGAAGAACCAGTGGCATCTACATCTACAGAACGTGAAGAACCAGTTGTATCTATATCTACAGAATGTGAAGAACCAGTGGTATCTACATAACGTGAAAAACCAGTGGCATCTACATAACGTGAAGAACCAGTGGCATCTACAATCTACAGAACGTGAAGAACCAGTGGCATCTACATCTACAGAACGTGAAGAACCAGTGGTATCTACATCTACAGAACGTGAAGAACCAGTGGTATCTACATCTACAGAACGTGAAAAACCAGTGGCATCTACATCTGTAGAACGTGATAAACCAGTGGCATCTACATCTGTAGAACGTGAAGAACCAGTGGCATCTACAGAAAGTGAAGAACCAGTGGCATCTACATCTACAGAACGTGAATAACCAGTGGCATCTACACCTGCAGAACGTGAATAACCAGTGGCATCTACATCTACAGAACGTGAAAAACCAGTGGCATCTACATCTACAGAATGTTAAGAACCAGTGGCATCTACATCTACAGAATGTTAAGAACCAGTGGCATCTACATCTACAGGACGTGAAGAACCAGTGGCATCTACATCTACAGAACGTGAATGACCAGTGGCATCTACAATCTGTAGAACGTGAAGAACCAGTGGCATCTACATCTACATAAAGTCAAGAACCAGTGGCATCTACATCTACAGAACGTGAAGAACCAGTGGCGTCTACATCTACAGAAAGTGAAGAACCAGTGGCGTCTACATTTACAGAACGTGAAGAACCAGTGGCATCTACATCTGTAGAACGTGAAGAACCAGTGGCGTCTACAGAAAGTGAAGAACCAGAGACACACACAGAGATAGACACACACATCTAAATTTGAGAGAGACAAAACACAGACATGGAGACACACAGACAGACACACAAGCAGAAAGAGATAAGACGGAGACACACAACATAGACACACAGACAGAGACACGAGCAGAGAGAGATAAGATGGAGACACAGAGAGAGAGAGACACACAACATAGACACACAGACAGACAAACAAGCAGAGAGAGATAAGACAGAGACACACAGAGAGAGACACACACGACATAGACACACAGACAGACAAAAAATCAGAGAGAGAGATAAGACAGAGACACACAGAGAGAGACACACGACATAGACACACAGACAGACACACAAGCAGAGAGAGATAAGACAGAGACACACAGAGAGAAAGACACACAACATAGACACACAGACAGACAAACAAGCAGAGAGAGAGAGACAACACAGAGAGACACAGAGAGAGAGACACACAACATAGACACACAGACAGATACACAAGCAGAGAGAGAGACAACACAGAGACACAGAGAGAGAGACACAACATAGACACACAGACAGACACACAAGCAGAGAGAGAGATAAGACAGAGACACAGAGAGAGAGAGAAACACACGACATAGACACACAGACAGACAAACAAGCAGAGAGAGACAACACAGAGACACACACAGAGAGAGACACACAACATAGACACACAGACAGACACACGAGCAGAGAGAGAGAGATAAGACAGAGACAGACAGAGAGAGACACACGACATAGACATACAGAGAAACAACGCCTCTGTGTCGAGGCCTTAAATAGAGAGAGAGAGAGGGGGGGTAGACACATTAGCATGTCAATGAGAGATTTTGAGATTTAATGACTGCAGGAAATACTACAACACGAGGGCACACAGAGAGAGAGAAGACACTTTAATCAAACAAACTTGGTCAAATTAGGAAATGCAATGCAACTCAGAGAGTCGGTTGAGACACAATTAACGCATAGCCTGGTTGATTACGTTCACTACACTATACACTACACTATACACTACACTATACACTACACTATACACTACTATACACTACTATACACTACACTATACACTACACTATACACTACAATATACACTAAACTATACACTACACTATACACTACACTATACACTACACTATACACTACACTATACACTACACTATACACTACTATACACTACTATACACTACATTATACACTACACTATACACTACACTATACACTACACTATACACTACACTATACACTACACTACACTATACACTACTATACACTACACTATACACTACACTACTATACACTACACTATACACTACACTACTATACACTACACTATACACTACACCATACACTACTATACACTACACAATATACTACTATACACTATACACTAAACTATACACTACTATACACTATACACTACTATACACTATACACTACTATACACTACACTATACACTACTATACACTACTCACTATACACTACACTACTATAAACTACACTACTATACACTACACTATACACTACACTACTATACACTATACACTACACTATACACTACACTATACACTACACTATACACTACACTACTATACACTACACTATACACTACACTACTATACACTACACCATACACTACTATACACTACACTATATACTACTATACACTATACACTACTATACACTAAACTATACACTACTATACACTATACACTACTATACACTACACTATACACTACTATACACTACTCACTATACACTACACTACTATACACTACACTACTATACACTACTATACACTAGGAAAAACACGTCAGAGGGCTTAGCTAACACAGCTCTGAAGCCTACGTGGTTCCTAAGCAGAGTCCCTCCGTAGTAAATACAAGTTAGAGGGTTTAGCTAACACAGCTCTGGAGACTAAGTGGTTCGTAAATCGAGTTCCTCCAAAGGAATAACAAGTTACAGGCCTTAGCTAACACAGCTCTGAAGGCTAAGTGGTTCATAAGTCGAGTTCCTCTGTAGGAAAACATGTCAGAGGGCTTAGCTAACACAGCTCTGGAGCCTAAGTGGATCGTAAGTCGAGTCCCTCCGTAGGAATAACAAGTTACAGGGATGAATTAACACAGCTCTGAAGGCTAAGTGGTAGGTAAGTCGAGTCCCTCCGTAGGAAAAACAAGTCAGAGGGCTTAGCTTACACAGCTCTGAAGCCTAAGTGGATCGTAAGTCGAGTCCCTCCGTAGGAAATACACGTTACAGGGCTTAGCTAACACAGCTCTGAAGGCTAAGTGGTAGGTAAGTCGAGTCCCTCCGTAGTAAATACAAGTTAGAGGACTTAGCTAACGCAGCTCTGGAGACTAAGTGGTTCATAAGTCGAGTTCCTCCGTAGGAATAACAAGTTACAGGGATTAATTAACACAGCTCTGAAGGCTAAGTGGTAGGTAAGTCGAGTCCCTCCGTAGTAAATACAAGTTAGAGGGCTTAGCTAACGCAGCTCTGGAGACTAAGTGGTTCATAAGTCGAGTTCCTCCGTAGGAATAACAAGTTACAGGGATTAATTAACACAGCTCTGAAGGCTAAGTGGTAGGTAAGTCGAGTCCCTCCGTAGTAAATACAAGTTAGAGGGCTTAGCTAACGCAGCTCTGGAGACTAAGTGGTTCGTAAATCGAGTTCCTCCATAGGAATAACAAATTACAGGGATTAATTAACACAGCTCTGAAGCCTAAGTGGATCGTAAGTCGAGTCCCTCCGTAGTAAATACAAGTCAGAGGGCTTAGCTAACGCAGCTCTGGAGCCTAAGTGGTTCATAAGTCGAGTTCCTCTGTAGGAATAACAAGTTACAGGGATTAATTAACACAGCTCTGAAGGCTAAGTGGTAGGTAAGTAGAGTCCCTCCGTGGGAAAAAAACACGTTACAGGGCTTAGCTAACACAGCTCTGAAGGCTAAGTGGTTCGTAAGGAGAGGGAGTCCCTGCGAATATTTCCGCGCGTTCACACCGCAGGTGGTCTCCTCGCCACGATCCCCTTTACAGGCCATACACACGGCGAGCTGCAACGTCATCCTCACCCCGTTGATGAGAGGCGCTTGCTCTCTGGGTTCATCCACCTCATCCTGCACCACCTCCACCTCCTCCACCTCCTCCAGCTCAGGCTGAATAGGGGGAAGGATGCATTCTGTGTGCGGCGATGGCGGTCCAGTCTCCGGCTGAGGATTGGCGTTGCGTCTGGACATGTGAGCTGCATCTGGTGTGTGTGTGTGAGGGATGGGGGGGGGCAAATTCTGATTAACCGGCGGTTGTGCCTTCCGCGACCAATACCATCCATTAATTTGTAAAGAAGATACATGTATACGTGTAAACAGTGTATCTATGTATCGATTTAAAGCTTTCGTGACTGCAATGATTTATCTTCTTTGGTTCTTTCGGTAAAGTCACGTAGAATGAGAATAAAATAATAAATTGATAAAATAAAATAACACAATAATATTCTCACGACGTTTCGGCCACAACACAAGCGGCCTTCATCAGGTGAAGGGACGAGACTGTCTCGTAGTCCAGCGCTGTCCTACCAGACAGTCTCGCCCCTTCACCTGATGAAGGCCGCTTGTGTTGTGGCCGAAACGTCGTGAGAATATTATTGTGTTATTTTATTTTATCAATTTATTATTTTATTCTCATTCTACGTGACTTTACCGAAAGAACCAAGAAGATGTATCTATGTAGTTAAGATCTTTCCAGCCACCGTGATGATTAGAGAGAGACGCAGACTCCAAATATACAGCAGCAGCAGCAGCGACCTCCTGTACACCGGGCGAGGTAATCAACACATCCCTAGCCACTCTACCACGGGAGAATGAAATAACTTCATAGGTTTAAAGCTTTCCTGACTGCGGGGGTTCATATTCTTGGTTGTTTCGGTAAAGTCACCACCACGTTAGAAGGGAAACAATAAAATAATAAAAATATAAAACAATAAAATTATTATTCTTGGTTCTTTCGGTAAAGTCACCACCACGTTAGAAGGGAAACAATAAAATAATAAAAATATAAAACGATAAAATTCTCACGACGTTTCGGCCACAACACAAGCGGCCTTCTTCAGGTGAAGAGACAGGTCTGTCCGGAAGACAGAGCTTGAATGAACGCTGTGAAGCAAGGACCGCGTCTTTTAAGCTGTGTGGGCTGAGTTAACATGTGAGTTAACATGTGAGTTAGCATGTGAGTTAACATGTGAGTTAACATGTGAGTTAGCATGTGAGTTAGCATGTGAGTTGACATGTGAGTTAGCATGTGAGTTAACATGTGAGTTAACATGTGAGTTAGCATGTGAGTTAGCATGTGAGTTAGCATGTGAGTTAGCATGTGAGTTAACATGTGAGTTAACATGTGCGTTAACATGTGAGTTAGCATGTCACCAGCCCCACCTCCGTAGCGGAGGAGGAGGAGGCTGGGAAGACAGAACAACAAGAGAAACAGCCACGCTGCGTTGCTGTGTCCTGAGTTATGTTATGACTATGCTAGAAACTGGACTGCTGTGCAATACAATATTATACCTTCCATTCTAGACTACATGGTATAACATCATATTCACAGGCAAATTCCACCTTTGAATTATACAATGCGCTACTTTACGCTACCCCATACTTTAGACTATCAAATATTAAACTTGTAACATTGCACTATGTCTTATTCTATGAACCCAACTGTATACCACACTGCTGTATATTCACCATGCCTTATGAGTTATGTTAAACATTACAATGTTATGCCATTAATTATTATACTACGTGTTATAAACCGTACTATTAACCGTGGTGTGAGAGGCATTAAGAGGCAGTGCCAGCGAAAGGGCTGCGGTCTGAAGTTTACCGTAAAATACAATCAATTAAGAACCGAAATGGTTTATAACGTCTTTCCAATGGTTACTAAGCCAGAATCCATCTTCTCGGTTGAAATTGTCTCTGTGCTTGTATATGTGAATGGCCTCATGAACGAATCTCTCATGGTAGCCGGTTGGTTTGCAAAGAACCTCCGTCTTGGAGAAGTCAATGTCATGTGAGCCCACTGAATTATAACAGTGATCTGCCACGGCAGAGGAGTTCGTTCTACCGTGTTTCAAGTCTGCTTTATGTTCGCGGATGCGGTCCGAGATATGTCGTTTGGTTTCTCCAATGTAGCTACTACCACAGAGGCACTTTAGTTTGTAAACGCCAGGGTACTGTATGTCTGGAACAGCATCTTTTACAGATGGAACCAGATCACGGATTTTATGTACTGTGTTGAATCGGACCTGGATCTTGTGTTTATTCAGGATTTTGGAGATCTTTTTAGTGACCCCCACAATGTAGGGTAAGGTGATGGTTTTGAATGGCTCCTCAAGAGGATCCTTCTTCATGACTGGAGTGATGGCTTTGTGGATTGTGTAGTCGGAGTAGCCATTAGCCCTGAGAGCCTGGTGTACGTGCTTGAGTTCACTGGCAATGTGTTCCTGGTCAGAAATGCATTGGGCTCTATGGTATAGAGTATTGATGAGGGAGTTCTTCTGGGATGGATGGTGGTGGGATTCCGGTTTTAAGTAAGCATCCATTTTCAACCGAGAAGATGGATTCTGGCTAAGTAATCATTGGAAAGACGTTATAAACCATTTCGGTTCTTAATTGATTGTATTTTACGGTAAACTTCAGACCGCAGCCCTTTCGCTGGCACTGCCTCTTAATGCCTCTCACACCACGGTTAATAGTACGGTTTATAACACGTAGTATAATAATTAATGGTATAACATTGTAATGTTTAACATAACTCAAGGCAATATATAGCATCGTAATTGCATGGTGAATATACAGCAGTGTGGTATATAGTTGGGTTCATAGAATAAGACATAGTGCAATGTTACAAGGCTAATATTTTATAGTCTAAAGTATGGGGTAGCGTAAAGTAGCGCATTGTATAATTCAAAGGTGGAATTTGCCTGTGGATATGATGTTATACCATGTAGTCTAGATTGGAAGGTATAATATTGTATTGCACAGCAGTCCAGTTTCTAGCATAGTCATAACGTAACTCAGGACACAGCAACGCACCGTGGCTGTTTCTCTTGTTGTTCTGTCTTCCCAGCCTCCTCCTCCTCCGCTACGGAGGTGGGGCTGGTGACATGCTAACTCACATGTTAACTCACATGTTAACTCACATGCTAACTCACATGCTAACTCACATGTTAACTCACATGCTAACTCACATGCTAACTCACATGTTAACTCACATGCTAACTCACATGTTAACTCACATGTTAACTCACATGTTAACTCACATGCTAACTCACATGCTAACTCACATGTTAACTCAGCCCAACACAGCTTAAAAGACGCGGTCCTTGCTTCACAGCGTTCATCCAAGCTCTGTCTTCCGGACAGACCTGTCTCTTCACCTGAAGAAGGCCGCTTGTGTTGTGGCCGAAACGTCGTGAGAATTTTATTGTTTTATATTTTTATTATTTTATTGTTTCCCTTCTAACGTGGTGGTGACTTTACCGAAAGAACCAAGAATAATAATTTTATTGTTTTACATTTTTTATTATTTTATTGTTTCCCTTCTACGTGGTGGTGGCTTTACCGAAAGAATCAAGAATAATAATTTTATTGTTTTACAATAATTTTATTGTTTAATATTTTTATTATT
>NC_046136.1:1163292-1188292 GCF_010993605.1 Petromyzon marinus | reverse complement strand
TGTGATGATGATGGTTTATGTGATGATGATGGTTTACGTGATGATGATGGTTTACGTGATGATGATGGTTTATGTGATGATGGTGGTTTATGTGATGATGATGGTTTACGTGATGATGGTGGTTTATGTGATGATGGTGGTTTACGTGATAATGATGATGGTTTACGTGATGATGGTGGTTTATGTGATGATGGTGGTTTATGTGATGATGATGGTGTATGTGATGATGGTGGTTTATGTGATGATGGTGGTTTATGTGATGATGGTGGTTAATGTGATGATGATGGTTTACGTGATGATGATGGTTTACGTGATGATGGTGGTTTATGTGATGATGATGGTTTACGTGATGATGATGGTTTACGTGATGATGATGGTTTACGTGATGATGGTGGTTTATGTGATGATGATGGTTTATGTGATGATGATGGTTTACGTGATGATGGTGGTTTATGTGATGATGATGGTTTACGTGATGATGATGGTTTATGTGATGATGGTGGTTTATGTGATGATGATGGTTTATGTGATGATGATGGTTTACGTGATGATGGTGGTTTATGTGATGATGATGGTTTACGTGATGATGATGGTTTATGTGATGATGGTGGTTTATGTGATGATGATGGTTTATGTGATGATGATGGTTTACGTGATGATGGTGGTTTATGTGATGATGATGGTTTACGTGATGATGGTGGTTTATGTGATGATGATGATGGTTTATGTGATGATGATGGTTTACGTGATGATGGTGGTTTACATGATGATGATGGTTTATGTGATGATGATGGTTTACGTGATGATGATGGTTTACGTGATGATGATGGTTTACGTGATGATGATGGTTTACGTGATGATGATGGTTTATGTGATGATGATGGTTTATGTGATGATGATGGTTTACGTGATGATGATGGTTTACGTGATGATGATGGTTTATGTGATGATGATGGTTTATGTGATGATGATGGTTTATGTGATGATGATGGTTTATGTGATGATGGTGGTTTATGTGATGATGGTGGTTTATGTGATGATGATGGTTTACGTGATGATGATGGTTTATGTGATGATGGTGGTTTACGTGATGATGATGGTTTATGTGATGATGATGGTTTATGTGATGATGGTGGTTCACGTGATGATGATGGTTTACGTGACGATGGTTTATGTGATGATGATGGTTTATGTGATGATGGTGGTTCACGTGATGATGATGGTTTACGTGACGATGGTTTATGTGATGATTGTTTTATAGAATGATGGTTTACGTGGTGGTGATGATGATGATGGTTAATATGATGAAGACAATGACGACGACGATGACGATGATGACGATGGTTTATATCTCTCCGTGACGAGACCGTAGAAGCGCACCTGAGTCAGGGGGACGGGTTGTACTTGATGTCACAGGTGCAACAGAATCCTCTCTGCAGAAATGCTCGCCGCCACGCTTATGATAGCCGGGTTTGCATCTGCACCGTCTGTCTGCGGTTGTGCTGCATTCCTGCTCCTCATCCTCATCTGTGGATAAGAGAAAAATATCAAGTAGTGTATAGTGTAGTGTATAGTGTAGTGTATAGTGTAGTGTATAGTGTAGTGTATAGTAGTGTATAATGTAGTGTATAGTAGTGTATAGTGTAGTGTATAGTGTAGTGTATAGTAGTGTAGTGTACAGTAGTGTATAGTGTAGTGTATAGTGTAGTGTATGGTAGTGTATAGTGTAGTGTATAGTGTAGTGTATAGTGTAGTGTGTAGTAGTGTATAGTAGTGTATAGTGTAGTGTAGAGTGTAGTAGTGTGTAGTAGTGTATAGTGTAGTGTATAGTAGTATATAGTAGTGTATAGTGTAGTGCATAGTGTAGTGTATAGTGTAGTGTATCGCGTGTTAGGCTTGTTGATGCTTCAGCACACGAGACAATCATTACGAGTGGCTCACCAGGCTGACAAGGTGTGCATATGATGCATTTCCCCGAGCTGTTTGGGAACTCGGTGAAGGTGCCTGGAACACAGACGTCACAGCTGGGCGGTCCGTACTCAACAGTGCAGTCCGATTGTAAATAGCTTCCTGTTGGGCACAAATCAAAGACAAAGACAGTGATCCCCCAGGTAGCCTCTAGCAAGCTGTAGGGGTAAGTGCTGTGTTAGTTGTAGCACAAAGACAAAGATCCCCCAGGTAGCCTCTAACAGGGCTGTAGGGGCAAGTGCTGTTAGTAGCAAAGATCCCGCAGGTAGCCTCTAGCAGGCTGTAGGGGTAAGTGATGCTAGTAGCAAAGACAAAGATCCCCCAGGTAGCCTCTAGCAAGCTGTAGGGGTAAGTGCTGTGTTAGTTGTAGCACAAATACAAAGATCCCCCAGGTAGCCTCTAGCAGTCTGTAGGGGCAAGTGGCTGTTAGTAGTAGCGAGTTGCACACAGCCAAAGACCCCCCAGGTAGCCTCTAGCAGGCTGTAGGGGCAAGTGGCTGTTAGTAGTAGCGAGTATCACAAATACAAAGATCCCCCAGGTAGCCTCTAGCAGGCTGTAGGGGTAAGTGCTGTGTTAGTTGTAGCACAAAGACAAAGATCCCCCAGGTTATCTCTAGCAGGCTGTAGGGGCAAGTGCTGCTAGTAGCAAAGACAAAGATCCCCCAGGTAGCCTCTAGCAGGCTGTAGGGGCAAGTGGCTGTTAGTAGCACAAAGACAAAGATCCCCCAGGTAGCCTCTGGCATTGCTGTAGGGGCAAGTGGCTGTTAGTAACAAAGACAAAGATCCCCCAGATAGCCTCTGGCAGGGCTGTAGGGGCAAGTGCCGTTAGTAGCAAAGACACAGATCCCCCAGGTAGCCTCTGGCACGCTGTAGGGGCAAGTGGTTGTTAGTAGTAGCACAAAGACAAAGATCCCCCAGGTAGCCTCTAGCAGGCTGTAGGGGCAAGTGCTGTTAGTAGCAAAGACACAGATCCCCCAGGTAGCCTCTAGCAGGCTGTAGGGGCAAGTGGCTGTTAGTAGCAAAGACACAGATCCCCCAGGTAGCCTCTAGCAGGCTGTAGGGGCAAGTGCTGTTAGTAGCAAAGACAAAGATCCTCCAGGTAGCCTCTAGCAGGCTGTAGGGGCAAGTGCTGTTATTAGTAGCACAAAGACAAAGATTCCCCAGGTAGCCTCTAGCAGGCTGTAAGGGCAAGTGCTGTTAGTAGTAGCGAGTATCACAAAAACAAAGATCCCCCAGGTAGCCTCTGGCAGGCTGTAGGGGCAAGTGCTGTTAGTAGCGAGTAGCAGCAGCAGCGTCTATGATGGCTACTGGCACTATAGCTACACACAGAAGGGGTGGGTGGCCACCACAGAGACACATAGAGACCCATTTAGAGATACAGAGACCCATAGAGACCCCATAGAGTTACACATAGACCCATAGAGATACCTAGAGACCCATTTAGATATACAGAGACCCATAGAGACCCATAGAGACCCATAGAGATACATAGAGACCCATAGAGTTACATAGAGACCCATAGAGATATATAGAGGCTCATAGAGTTACATAGAGACCCATATAATTAATTAGAGACCCATAGAGACACATAGAGACCCATATAGTTTACATAGAGACCCATATAGATGTACAGAGACCCATATAGACCCATAGAGACATGTATAGACATATAGAGATACCTAGAGACCCATATAGATGCATAGACACCCCATAGGGTTAGATAGAGACCCATAGAGTTACATAGAGTTACATAGAGATACCTAGAGACCCATATAGATATATAGGCCCATAGAGACCTATAGAGATCCCATAGTGTTAGATGGAGACCCATAGATTTAAATAGAGACCCATAAAGCCACTTATAGACATATAGAGATTCCTAGAGATGATATTGACATACAGAGACCCATAGAGACCCCATCGGGTTAGACAGAGACCCATAAATTTAGCTAGAGACCCATAAATCCACTTAAAGAGACATATAGAGATTCCTAGAGATGATATTGACATACAGAGACCCATAGAGACCCCATAGTGTTAGATAGAGACCCAAAGATTTAAATAGAGACCCATGAAGCCACTCATAGACATATAGAGATTCCTAGAGATGACATTGACATACAGAGACCCATAGAGACCCCATCGGGTTAGATAGAGACCCATAGATTTAGAGAGAGACCCACAGAGACCCACAGACACCCACAGAGACCCACAGACACTCACAGACACCCACAGAGACCCACAGAGACCCACAGACACCCACAGAGACCCACAGACACCCACAGACACCCACAGAGACACACAGACACCCATATAAACCGATAGAGGACCGCACAGAAATCACACAGAGACCCATATTAGAATGAAACTATGTCTCGCTTAAGTTTGGCATGCTGAGCTACGTAGCTCTCTTCACCACAGGCGCCACTACCGATGGATTGCCTCAACCCCAACTCGTTTTTATTTTTCGATTTAAAGCTTTCGTGACTGCAAGGATTCATCTTCTTTGGTTCTTTCGGTAAAGTCACCACCACCACGTAGAATGAGAATAAAATAATAAATTTATAAAATAAAATAACACAACAATATTCTCACGACGTTTCGGCCACAACGCAAGCGGCCTTCATCAGGTGAAGGGGACGAGACTGTCTGGTAGGACAGCGCTGGACAGTCTCGTCCCTTCACCTGATGAAGGCCGCTTGCGTTGTGGCCGAAACGTCGTGAGAATATTATTGCGATATTATTTTATTTGATTTCATCAATTTATGATTTTATTCTCAATTTTCAATTTCTTCCGTGATGACAGACGAAGAGAGAAACGCACGCGCGTAGAAGACGCAGCGCGACCAAATCATGCGATGCCCGTCACCTTGTGAGCACTTCTGGCAGCAAATGGCGCCGCTTGAGGCACGGTAGAAGCCATCGCCGCATGAGGGCACCGTGGCTGCCTGCAACGGGTAGAGAGACGGGCACCGTCAATCCAGAGGAGGTTCGTGGGTGAGATCCCGTGACCCCTGTGAGATGTTGACTACCTCGCCTGGTGTGCAGGAGGTTCGTGGGTTAGATCACCGGACACTGTCAGATGTTGACTACCTCGCCTTGTGTACAGGAAGGTCGTGGGTTAGATCCCGGATTCTGTGAGATGTTAACTGCCTCGCCTGGTATGGAGGTCATGGGTTAGATCCCGGATTCTGTGATATGTTAACTACCTCGCCTGGTATGCAGGAGGTTCGTGGGTGAGATCCCGTGACCCCTGTGAGATGTTGACTACCTCGCCTGGTGTGCGGGAGGTTCGTGGGTTAGATCCCGGATTCTGTGAGATGTTAACTGCCTCGCCTGGTATGGAGGTCATGGGTTAGATCCCGGATTCTGTGATATGTTAACTACCTCGCCTGGTGTGCGGGAGGTTCGTGGGTTAGATCCTGTGACCCCTTTGAGATGTTAACTACCTCGCCTGGTGTACAGGAGGTCGTGGGTTAGATCCTGTGACCCCTTTGAGATGTTAACTACCTCGCCTGGTGTGCGGGAGGTTCGTGGGTTAGATCACCGGACCCTGTGAGATGTTAACTACCTCGCCTGGTGTACAGGAGGTTCGTGGGTTAGATCCCGGATTCTGTGAGATGTTAACTGCCTCGCCTGGTATGGAGGTCATGGGTTAGATCCCGGATTCTGTGATATGTTAACTACCTCGCCTGGTGTGCGGGAGGTTCGTGGGTTAGATCCTGTGACCCCTTTGAGATGTTAACTACCTCGCCTGGTGTACAGGAGGTTCGTGGGTTAGATCCCGGACCCTGTGAGATGTTGACTACCTCGCCTGGTGTACAGGAGGTCGTGGGTTAGATCCCAGACCCTGTGAGATGTTGACTACCTCGCCTGGTGTGCGGGAGGTTCGTGGGTTAGATCACCGGACACTGTGAGATGTTGACTACCTCGCCTGGTGTACAGGAAGGTCGTGGGTTAGATCCCGGATTCTGTGAGATGTTAACTGCCTCGCCTGGTATGGAGGTCATGGGTTAGATCCCGGATTCTGTGATATGTTAACTACCTCGCCTGGTGTGCGGGAGGTTCGTGGGTTAGATCCTGTGACCCGTTTGAGATGTTAACTACCTCGCCTGGTGTACAGGAGGTTCGTGGGTTAGATCCCGGACCCTGTGAGATGTTGACTACCTCGCCTGGTGTACAGGAGGTCGTGGGTTAGATTCCAGACCCTGTGAGATGTTGACTACCTCGCCTGGTGTGCGGGAGGTTCGTGGGTTAGATCACCGGACACTGTGAGATGTTGACTACCTCGCCTGGTGTACAGGAAGGTCGTGGGTTAGATCCCGGATTCTGTGAGATGTTAACTGCCTCGCCTGGTATGGAGGTCATGGGTTAGATCCCGGATTCTGTGATATGTTAACTACCTCGCCTGGTATGCAGGAGGTCGTGGGTTACATCCCGGATTCTGTGAGATGTTGACTACCTCGCCTGGTGTGCAGAAGGTTCGTGGGTTAGATCATCGGACACTGTGAGATGTTAACTACCTCGCCTGGTGTGCAGGAGGTCGTGGGTTAGATCCCAGACCCTGTGAGATGTTATCTACCTCGCCTGGTGTACAGGAGGTCGTGGGTTAGATCCCAGGACACTGTGAGATGTTAACTACCTCGCCTGGTGTACAGGAGGTCGTGGGTTCGATCCTGTGACCCTGTGAGATGTTAACTACCTCGCCTGGTGTGCAGGAGGTCGTGGGTTAGATCCCAGACCCTGTGAGATGTTATCTACCTCGCCTGGTATACAGGAGGTCGTGGGTTCGATCCCAGACACTGAGAGATGTTAACTACCTCGCCTGGTATACAGGAAGTCGTGGGTTATATCCCAGACCCTGTGAGATGTTAACTACCTCGCCCGGTATGCAGGAGGTTGTGGGTTCGATTCCAGACACTGGGAGATGTTAACTACCTCGCCTGGTGTACAGGAAGGTCGTGGGTTAGATCCCGGATTCTGTGAGATGTTAACTGCCTCGCCTGGTATGGAGGTCATGGGTTAGATCCCGGATTCTGTGATATGTTAACTACCTCGCCTGGTATGCAGGAGGTCGTGGGTTACATCCCGGATTCTGTGAGATGTTGACTACCTCGCCTGGTGTGCAGAAGGTTCGTGGGTTAGATCACCGGACACTGTGAGATGTTAACTACCTCGCCTGGTGTGCAGGAGGTCGTGGGTTAGATCCCAGACCCTGTGAGATGTTATCTACCTCGCCTGGTGTACAGGAGGTCGTGGGTTAGATCCCAGACACTGTGAGATGTTAACTACCTCGCCTGGTGTACAGGAGGTCGTGGGTTCGATCCTGTGACCCTGTGAGATGTTAACTACCTCGCCTGGTGTGCAGGAGGTCGTGGGTTAGATCCCACACCCTGTGAGATGTTATCTACCTCGCCTGGTATACAGGAGGTCGTGGGTTCGATCCCAGACACTGAGAGATGTTAACTACCTCGCCTGGTATACAGGAAGTCGTGGGTTATATCCCAGACCCTGTGAGATGTTAACTACCTCGCCCGGTATGCAGGAGGTTGTGGGTTCGATTCCAGACACTGGGAGATGTTAACTACCTCGCCTGCTATACAGGAGGTCGTGGGTGTGACTCCCCATACCGGGGGATTAGTGTTGATCTAAGGTCGTGGTATCAATTACGATGGAATATGTATTATCAGTTGGGTTATTCACAGTTATGATGATCATATTTTGTTACTGGCAAAGGAGGTCTCATGATATTCACAGTTAATCGACATAAACATACTATACACTATACACTACACTATACACTATACATTACACTATACACTACACTATACACTATATACTATACACTACACTATGCACTACTATACACTACACTCTACACTACACTATACACTACTATACACTACACTATACACTACACTATACACTATACATTACACTATACACTACACTATACACTAAACTATACACTATATACTATACACTACACTATGCACTACTATACACTAGACTCTACACTACACTATACACTAGTATACACTACACTATACACTACACTATACACTAAACTACTATACACTACACTACACCACTACGATACACCACACTACTGTACATACACTATACACTCCACTACTACACAATAAACTAATATACACTACACAATACACTACACTATACACTACACAATGCACTTCTATACACTTCACACTACTATACACCATACACTTCTATACACTATACTAAAAAAGACTATACATGACACTGTACACTACACAATACACTACATTATACACTCCACTATACTGTACACTCCACTATACACTACAATACACTACATTATACACTACACTATACTGTACACTCCACTATACACTACCAAACTATACAGTACAACAATACACTACACTATACACTACACACTACACTATACACTACACTATACACTACACTATACACTACACTACACACCACGACTTATACACTACACACTACACTATACACTACACTATTATACACTACACTGTACACTACACTATACACTATACACTACACACTACACTATACACTACACTATTATACACTACACTATACACTACACTACTATACACTACACTATTGACTACACTACTATACACTACTCTACTATACACTACACACTACACTATACACTACACACCACGGATTATACACTACACTATACACTACACACCACTACACTATACACTACACACTCCGACTTATACACTACACTATACACTACACACCACTACACACTACACACTACACTACACTATACACTACACTACACTATACACTACACTATACACACTACACTACACACTACACTACACACTACACACTACACTATACACTACACTACACACTACACTATACACTACACTATACACTACACACTACACACTACACTACACACTACACTATACACTACACGACACACTACACTATACACTACACTATACACTACACTACACACTATACACTACACACTACACTATACACTACACACTACACTCTACACTACACTATACACACCACGACTTATACACTACACTATACACTACACACTACACTCTACACTACACACTACACACTACACTACACTATACACTACACTATACACTACACTATACACTACACACTACACTATACACTACACTATACACTACACACTACACTCTACACTACACTATACACACCACGACTTATACACTACACTATACACTACACACTACACTACACACTACACTACACACTACACCATACACACCACGACCGACGTGCTAGGCCTAAACCAAGAGGGTGGATGGGTGAGCACTTTGACGCCGGGCAAACTCGATCACCTGCAACACGGCAGCCTCCATCACCACCACGGCCATCACCAACAAGGCCCTCATCGCCACTCGCACGGACGACTCAACCTAGGCGCGTCTCCGTCGTGATGATTGATCAGTGGTGATTGATGATTGATCAGTGATTGTTGATTGATCAGTGGTGACTGATGGTCCGTTGGTCAGCCAGCGGCAACCCCCGGCAAAGCCGATTCGCCCGAGGGGAACCGCCGGCGCTGTCGGCCCTGCCAGGTGCACAGTGAAGATCAGGGTAAGTGGATTATGTTTTATACTACACTATACACTACACTATATACTACACTATACACTACACTATACACTACACTATACACTACACTATACACTACACTATACACTACACTATACACTACACTATATACTACACTATACACTACACTATACACTACACTATACACTACACTATATACTACACTAAATACTACACTATACACTACACTATACTATACACTACACTATACACTACACTATATACTACACTATACACTACACTATACACTACACTATATACTACACTATACTCTACACTATACACTACACTATACTATACACTATATACTACACTATACACTACACTATATACTACACTAAATACTACACTATACACTACACTATACACTACACTATACTATACACTATACTATACACTACACTATATACTACACTATACACTACACTATACACTACACTATATACTACACTATACTCTACACTATACACTACACTATACTATACACTATATACTACACTATACACTACACTATACACTACACTATATACTACACTATACTACTATATACTACACTATACACTACACTACACTATACACTGCACTATACTATACACTATACACTACACTATACACTACACTATACACTACACTATACACTACACTATACACTACACTATACTCTACACTATACACTACACTATATACTACACTATATACTACTATACACTACACTATACACTACACTATACACTACACTATATACTACACTATATACTACACTATACACTACACTATACACTACACTATACACTACACTATATACTACACTATATACTACACTATATACTACACTATATACTACACTATACACTATACTACACACTATACACTACACTATACACTACACTATACACTACACTATACACTATACTACACACTATACACTACACTATACACTACACTATACCCTACACTATACACTAGTATACACTACACTATACACTACACTATACACTACACTATACACTACACGATGTTACTATACTGTTACACACTACAATATACACTACACTATACACTACACTATACACCAGACTATACACTACACTATACACTACACTATACACTACAATACACCACTATACACTACACTACTATACACTACACTATACTCTACACTAAAAAAAACTACTACACACTATACACTACAATACACCACTATACACTACACTATACACTACACTAAACAATACAATACACCACTATACACTACACTATACACTACACGATGTTACTATACTGTTACACACTACACTATACACTACACTATACACTACACTAGACACTACACTATACACTACACTATACACTACACGATGTTACTATACTGTTACACACTACACTATACACGACACAGTTACACAACACTAACATTGGTTTAATGCAAGGACTGCTTCCTTGAACTAATGCCGATGGACCGCGAGATAACTTGAACAATGACTAATATCAACATGGTATGCCACACTGACTCACCCACTCACCCACTCACTCACCCACTCACCCACTCACTCACTCACTCACCCAATCACTCACTCACTCACCCACTCACTCACACACTCACTCCCTCACTCACCCACTCACTCACCCACTCACTCACCCACTCACTCACCCAATCACTTACTCACCTACTCACCTACTCACTCACCCACTCACTTACTCACCCACTCACTCACCCACCCACTCACTCACCCACTCACTCACTCATCCACTCACCCACTCACTCACCACTCACTCACTCACCCACTCACTCACCCACCCACTCACCACTCACCCACTCACCCACTGACTTACCCACTCACTCACCCACTCACTCACCCACTCACTCACCCACCCACCCACTCACTCACCCACTCACTCACCCACTCACTCACTCACCCACTCACCCACTCACTCACCACTCACTCACTCACCCACCCACTCACCCACTCACTCACTCACCCACTCACTTACTCACTCACTCACCCACCCACCAACTCACTCACCCACTCACCCACCCACTCACTCACTCACCACCCACTCACCCACCCACTCACCCACCCACTCACTCACCCACTCACCCACTCACCCACTCACTCACCCACTCACTCATCTACTCACTCACCCACTCACTCACCCACTCACTCACTCATCCACTCACTCACTCACCCACCCACTCACCCACTCACTCACTCACCTACTCACCCACTCACTCACCACTCACTCACTCACCCACCCACTCACCACTCACTCACTCACCACTCACTCACTCACCCACTCACTCACCAACTCACTCACCCACTCACTCACTCACCCACTCACTCACTCACCCACCCACTCACCTACTCACTCACCCACTCACTCACTCACCCACTCACTCACTCACCCACTCACTCACTCACCCACTCACCTACTCACTCACCCACTCACTCACCCACTCACTCACTCACCACTCACTCACTCACTCACCCACCCACTCACCTACTCACTCACCCACTCACTCACCCACTCACCTACTCACTCACCCACTCACTCACCCACTCACTCACTCACCACTCACTCACTCACCCACTCACTCACTCACCCACTCACTCACTCACCCACTCACTCACCCACTCACCCACTCACCACCCACTCACTCACCCACTCACTCACCCACTCACTCACTCACTCACCCACTCACTCACTCACCCACCCACTCACCACCCACTCACTCACCCACTCACCCACTCACTCACTCACCCACTCACCACCTACTCACCCACCCGCTCTCGCCACTCACCCAACTCGCTGTTATCGCAACGGCACCAAACTTCCTCTTTCGCTTCTTGTGACGTCACGGGTCAACTGGCGTATCGTGGATGAGACCGCAGAGATGGGGGAGGAGTCAGTGGGTGAGTAGGTGAGTGAGTGGGTGAGTGGGTGGGTGAGTAGGTGAGTGAGTGGGTGAGTGAGTGAGTGGGTGAGTGGGTGAGTGAGTGGGAGAGTGGGTGGGTGAGTGGGTGAGTGGGTGAGTGAGTGGGTGAGTGGGTGAGTGAGTGGGTGAGTGAGTGAGTGGGTGAGTGGGTGGGTGAGTGGGTGAGTTGGTGAGTGAGTGAGTGGCTGGGTGGGTGAGTGGGTGAGTGAGTGGGTGAGTGAGTGAGTGAGTGGGTGGGTGAGTGGGTGAGTGAGTGGGTGAGTGGGTGAGTGAGTGGGTGAGTGAGTGAGTGAGTGGGTGGGTGAGTGGGTGAGTGGGTGAGTGAGTGGGTGGCTGGGTGGGTGAGTGGGTGGGTGGGTGAGTGAGTGGGTGAGTGAATGAGTGGGTGGGTCGGTGGGTGAGTGGGTGGATGGGTGAGTGAGTGAGTGGGTGAGTGGGTGAGTGAGTGGGTGAGTGGGTGAGTGAGTGGGTGAGTGAGTGGGTGAGTGGGTGAGTGGGTGAGTGGGTGGGTGGGTGAGTGAGTGGGTGAGTGAGTGAGTGGGTGGGTGAGCGGGTGGATGGGTGAGTGAGTGGGTGAGTGGGTGAGTGAGTGGGTGAGTGGGTGAGTGGGTGAGTGAGTGGGTGGGTGAGTGAGTGAGTGAGTGGGTGGGTGAGTGAGTGGGTGGGTGGGTGGGTGAGTGAGTGGGCGAGTGGGTGATTGAGTGGCTGAGTGGGTGAGTGAGTGAGTGGGTGAGTGAGTGGGTGGGTGAGTGAGTGGGTGGGTGGGTGAGTGAGTGAGTGGGTGAGTGGGTGGGTGAGTGAGTGGGTGGGTGGGTGGGTGAGTGAGTGGGTGGGTGAGTGAGTGAGTGGGTGAGTGGGTGGGTGAGTGAGTGAGTGGGTGAGTGAGTGGGTGAGTGAGTGAGTGGGTGAGTGAGTGGCTGAGTGGGTGAGTGAGTGGGTGGGTGGGTGGGTGATTGAGTGGGTGAGTGGGTGAGTGAGTGGCTGAGTGGGTGAGTGGGTGATTGAGTGGGTGAGTGGGTGAGTGAGTGGCTGAGTGGGTGAGTGGCTGAGTGAGTGAGTGGGTGAGTGAGTGAGTGGCTGAGTGGGTGAGTGAGTGGGTGAGTGGGTGGGTGAGTTAGTGGGTGAGTGGGTGAGGTGGTGAGTGAGTGGCTCAGTGAGTGGGTGAGTGAGTGGGTGAGTGGGTGGGTGAGTGATTGAGTGGGTGAGTAGTTGGTGAGTGATTGAGGGATTGAGTGCTCGAGTGGCTGAGTGAGCAGACAAGGTGGTTATGAATCTTCGACTCAAATCAGTATGAGAATAATCACATGCTTGAAGCTCTTTTTCACAGACACATACACACAACTGACGTGTTTGTGTGTGTGTGTATAATTTGCTTGGTGCTGCAACGTTCTCCTTACTGGGACATCTGTGGAAGAAACTGGCTTCATAGACCATCGGATTGTGACATGGGAGGGGGATCACATCTCGCAAGGTCCCGGATCAAACCCACGACCTCCCGCATACCAGGCGAGGTAGTTAACATTTCACAGGGTCACAGGATCAAACCCACGACCTCCTGTACACCAGGCGAGGTAGTTGACATCTCACAGGGTCACGGGATCAAACCCACGACCTCCCGCATACCAGGCGAGGTAGTTAACATCTCGCAGTGTCACCGGATCTAACCCACGACCTCCTGCACACCGGGCGAGGTAGTTAACATCTCACAGGGCCTGGGATCTAACCCACGACCTCCTGCACACCAGGCGAGGTAGTCAACATCTCACAGGGTCTGGGATCAAACCCACGACCTCCTGTACACCAGGCGAGGTAGTCAACATCTCACAGGGTCTGGGATCTAACCCACGACCTCCCGCGTACCAGGCGAGGGAGATAACATCTTACAGGGTCTGAGATCTAACCTACGACCACCTGCACACCAGGCGAGGGAGATAACATCTCACAGGGTCTGGGATCTAACCCACGACCTCCTGTACACCAGGCGAGGTAGTTAACATCTCACAGGGTCCTGGATCTAACCCACGACCTCCTGTACACCAGGCGAGGTAGTCAACATCTCACAGTGTCTGGGATAAAACCCACGACCTCCTGTACACCAGGCGAGGGAGATAACATCTCACAGGGTCTGGGATCTAACCCACAACCTCCCGCGTACCAGGCGAGGGAGATAACATCTTACCGACCATTCTCCGGTGAACGACGTTGCTACTGCAGGTGCATTAAATATTAACGCATTACTAAACCATGCTTCCTCCTAATATTACGTGCTCGTAATGTTGTTAGGATCGTTGTGTTTAAATACACGTTGTTTAAATATTTTAAGGTGCGTTATTGGGTGGGTAAATAAAGTAATTCACTTTCGTTACATCTGAACGAATTAGGCCTTTGACGTGTACTTCCTACAAGGGACTCCTCTACTTACGAACCAGGTAGGTTCCAGGTGTTCGTAAGTTGATTTGTCGATTCCAAACATGTTGTACAGCATGCACACTAATTGGTTCTTCACGTTCTACAAATGTAGATGCCACTGGTTCTTCACGTTCTGCAGATGTAGATGCCACTGGTTCTTCACGTTCTGCAGATGTACAGTGAGGGAAAAAAGTATTTGATCCCCTGCTGATTTTGTACGTTTGCCCACTGACAAAGAAATGATCAGTCTATAATTTTAATGGTAGGTTAATTTGAACAGTGAGAGACAGAATAATAACAACAAAAAATCCAGAAAAACGCATGTCAAAAATGTTATAAATTCATTTGCATTTTAATGAGGGAAATAAGTATTTGACCCCTCTGCAAAACATGACTTAGTACTTGGTGGCAAAACCCTTGTTGGTAATCACAGAGGTCAGACGTTTCTTGTAGTTTGCCACCAGGTTTGCACACATCTCAGGAGGGATTTTGTCCCACTCCTCTTTGCAGATCTTCTCCAAGTCATTAAGGTTTCGAGGCTGACGTTTGGCAACTCGAACCTTCAGCTCCCTCCACAGATTTTCTATGGGATTAAGGTCTGGAGACTGGCTAGGCCACTCCAGGACCTTAATGTGCTTCTTCTTGAGCCACTCCTTTGTTGCCTTGGCTGTGTGTTTTGGGTCATTGTCATGCTGGAATACCCATCCACGACCCATTTTCAATGCCCTGGCTGAGGGAAGGAGGTTCTCACCCAAGATTTGACGGTACATGGCCCCGTCCATCGTCCCTTTGATGTGGTGAAGTTGTCCTGTCCCCTTAGCAGAAAAACACCCCCAAAGCATAATGTTTCCACCTCCATGTTTGACGGTGGGGATGGTGTTCTTGGAGTCATAGGCAGCATTCCTTCTCCTCCAAACACGGCGAGTTGAGTTGATGCTAAAGAGCTCCATTTTGGTCTCATCTGACCACAACACTTTCACCCAGTTGTCCTCTGAATCATTCAGATATTCATTGGCAACTTCAGACGGGCATGTATATGTGCTTTCTTGAGCAGGGGGACCTTGCGGGCGCTGTAGGATTTCAGTCCTTCACGGCGTAATGTGTTACCAATTGTTTTCTTGGCGACTATGGTCCCAGCTGCCTTGAGATCATTGACAAGATCCTCCCGTGTAGTTCTGGGCTGATTCCTCACCGTTCTCATGATCATTGCAACTCCACGAGGTGAGATCTTGCATGGATCCCCAGGCCCGAGGGAGATTGGATTGTGACAGGGGAGGGAGATCACATCTCACAAGGTCCCGGATAAAACCCACGACGTCCCGCATACTAGGCGAGGTAGTTAACATCTCACAGGGTCTGGGATCTAACCCACGACCTCCTGTACACCAGGCGAGGTAGTTAACATCTCACAGGGTCTGGGATCTAACCCACGACCTCCTGTACACCAGGCGAGGTAGTTAACATCGCATAGGGTCTGGGATCTAACCCACGACCTCCTGTACACCAGGCGAGGTAGTTAACATCTCACAGGGTCTGGGATATAACCCACGACCTCCTGTACACCAGGCGAGGTAGTTAACATCTCACAGGGTCTGGGATCTAACCCACAACCTCCTGTACACCAGGCGAGGTAGTCAACATCTCACAGGGTCTGGGATAAAACCCACGACCTCCTGTACACCAGGCGAGGGAGATAACATCTCACAGGTCTGGGATCTAACCCACGACCTCCTGTACACCAGGCGAGGTAGTCAACATCTCACAGGGTCTGGGATAAAACCCACGACCTCCCGCATACCAGGCGAGGGAGATAACATCTTACAGGGTCTGGGATCTAACCCACGACCTCCCACGTACCAGGCGAGGGAGATAACATCTTACCAACCATTCTCCGGTGAACGACGTTGCTACTGCAGGTGCAGTAAATATTAACGCATTACTTAACCATGCTTCCTCTTCATATTACGTGCTCGTAATGTTGTTAGGATCGTTGTGTTTAAATACACGTTGTTTAAATATTTTAAGGTGCGTTATTGGGTGGGTAAAAAAAGTCCTTCACTTTCGTTACATCTGAACGAATTAGGCCTTTGACGTGAACTTCCAACAAGGGACTCCTCTACTTACGAACCAGGTAGGTTCCAGGTGTTCGTAAGTTGATTTGTCGATTCCAAACATGTTGTACAGCATGCACACTAATTGGTTCTTCACGTTCTACAAATGTAGATGCCACTGGTTCTTCATGTTCTACAAATGTAGATGCCACTGGTTCTTCATGTTCTACAAATGTAGATGCCACTGGTTCTTCACATTCTGTAGATGTAGATGCCACTGGTTCTTCACGTTCTGCAGGTGTAGATGCCACTGGTACTTCACGTTCTGCAGATGCCACTGGTTCTTCACGTTCTGTAGATGTAGATGTCACTGGTTCTTCACGTTCTGTAGATGTAGATGCCACTGGTTCTTAACATTCTGCAGATGCCACTGGTTCTTCACGTTCTGTAGATGTAGATGCCACTGGTTTTTAACGTTCTGTAGATGTAGATGCCACTGGTTCTTCACGTTCTGTAGATGTAGATGCTACTGGTTCTTCACGTTCTGTAGATGTAGATGCCACTGGTTCTTCACGTTCTGTAGATGTAGATGCCACTGGTTCTTAACATTCTGCAGATGCAACTGGTTCTTCACGTTCTGTAGATGCCACTGGTTCTTCACATTCTGTAGATCCCACTGGTTCTTCACGTTCTGCAGATGTAGATGCCACTGATTCTTCACGTTCTGTAGATGTAGATGTCACTGGTTCTTCACGTTCTACAGATGTAGATGCCACTGGTTCTTCACGTTCTGCAGATGAAGATGCCACCACCGCCATCTACTGCACGGCCGTTGAACTTACGCCTCTCGGTCCAAACGGGCAACTGGACCATAAGGGACCAAGTTTGTTAGATTCTCTCAACGTTCCCAAGTCAAACGTTCGTAGGTAGAGGCTCCTCTGATTCTCTCAAAGTTCCCGAGTTGAACGTTCGTAGGTAGAGGAGGCTTCCACGATTCTCTCAACGCTCGCAAGTCAAAAGTTCGTAGGTAGAGGCTTCTCAGATTCTCTCAATGCTCGCAAGTCGGAAGTTCGTAGGTAGAGGAGGCTCCTCAGATTCTCTCAACGCTCCCAAGTCAAACGTTCGTAGGTAGAGGAGACTGCTCAGATTCTCTCAACGTTCCCAAGTCAAACGTTCGTAGGTAGAGGAGGCTTTTCTGATTCTCTCAAAGTTCCCGAGTCGAAAGTTCGTAGGTAGAGGAGGCTCCTCAGATTCTCTCAACGCTCCCAAGTGGAACATTTGTAGGTAGAGGAGGCTTCTCAGATTCTCTCAACGTTCCCAAGTCTAAAGTTCCTAGGTAGAGGAGGCTTCCACGATTCTCTCAACGTTCCCAAGTCAAATGTTCGTAGGTAGAGGAGGCTTCTCAGATTCTCTCAACGTTCCCAAGTCAAATGTTCCTAGGTAGAGGAGGCTTCTCAGATTCTCTCAACGTTCCCAAGTCAAACGTTCGTAGGTAGAGGAGGCTTCTCAGATTCTCTCAACGCCTGCAAGTCTAAAGTTCTTAGGTAGAGGAGGCTTCTGAGATTCTCTCAACGTTCCCAAGTCTAAAGTTCGTAGGTAGAGGAGGCTTCTGAGATTCTCTCAACGCTCACAAGTCAAACGTTCGTAGGTAGAGGCTTCTGAGATTCTCTCAACGTTCCCAAGTCAAACGTTCGTAGGTAGAGGAGGCTCCTCAGATTCTCTCAACGCTCCCAAGTCAAACGTTCGTAGGTAGAGGAGGTTTCTGAGATTCTCTCAACGCTCGCAAGTCGGAAGTTCGTAGGTAGAGGAGGCTTCCACGATTCTCTAAAAGTTCCCAAGTCAAACGTTCCTAGGCAGAGGAGGCTTCTCAGATTCTCTCAACGTTCCCAAGTCTAAAGTTCGTAGGTAGAGGAGGCTTCTGAGATTCTCTCAACGCTCACAAGTCAAACGTTCGTAGGTAGAGGCTTCTGAGATTCTCTCAACGTTCCCAAGTCAAACGTTCGTAGGTAGAGGAGGCTTCTCAGAATCTCTCAACGCTCCCAAGTCGAAAGTTCGTAGGTAGAGGCTTCTCAGATTCTCTCAAAGTTCCCAAGTCTAAAGTTCGTAGGTAGAGGAGGCTTCTCAGATTCTCTCAACGCTCCCAAGTCAAACGTTCGTAGGTAGAGGAGGCTTCTCAGATTCTCTCAACGTTCCCAAGTCAAACGTTCGTAGGTAGAGGAGGCTTCTCAGATTCTCTCAACGTTCCCAAGTCAAACGTTCGTAGGTAGAGGAGGCTTCTCAGATTCTCTCAACGTTCCCAAGTCAAACGTTCGTAGGTAGAGGAGGGTTCTCAGATTCTCTCAACGCCCGCGAGTTGAACGTTCGTCAAGACGGGGGGGGGGGGGGGGGGGGGAGAGGTTCCCGCCGCTTGCGTGCGAGGGGTCGCGGGAGAGACGACGGGAAAATAAACTCGCAGCGACGTCGACTCTTTCATAGTTTCTGTTTTGTTTTAATCACTCCGATCGAGTCGGGTCAATGAAAGGTGACAGAGGTCCCAAATCTCCCCACACACACACGCACACACACACACGCGCACACCCAACTCACGATTCTCAAGCCAAACAAAATCACACCGCCACCGCTACCTTGTCCCTCTCCGTCTCTGTCCACCCTGCTGCACCTTCCCATCTCTCGCTGCCACCACCAACGCCAACTCCACCAACACCAACAACACCTCCACCAAATACCGCCACCAACTCCAACTCCACCACCAACACCAACAACACCTCCACCAATACCTCCACCAACTCCAACTCCACCACCACTACCATCAACTCCAACTCCACCACCACCATCACCTCAGCGTGTCTCTCGCTACTCCCCGTCTCCTCATTAAACCTCCTGCCACCCACTTTTTTCGCACGAGCGCACGCAGACACACGCACACACACACACAGACATACACACATACACACACGCGCGCACACACACACGCACACTCACGCACACACACACGCACACACACACCACTCACACACACTCACACACACTCACGCACACTCACGCACACGCACACACTCACACACACACACACTCACACGCGCACACACACAGACACACGCACACACACAGACACACACACACACAGACACACACACACACAGACACACACGCACAGACACACGCACACACACACAGACACACGCACACACACGCGTACACACACACGCGCACAGACACGCGCACACACACACACACACAGACACACACACGCACACAGACACACGCACACACACAGACACACACACACACTCACACACGCATACACACTCTCACACACACTCACACACACTCACACACACTCACACACACACACTCACACACACACACTCACACACACTCACACACACACTCACACACACACACACTCACACACGCATACACACTCTCACTCACACTCACAAATGCGTGCTCCCCCCCCAAAGAAACCACCAAAGTAGAATCCCTCGCCACGTTGTGGCCCGACCGCTAATGACTCTCGCCCTTCTTGCCAGCAATCTGCGGAAGGTTCGTGGGGGGGGGAGAGAAGAGGTGGGTGGGTGGGTGGGAAGGTGGGTGGGTAGGTGGGAAGGTGGGTGGGTGGGTAGGTGGATGGGTGGGTGGATGGGTGTGTAGGTGGGTGGGTGGGTAGGTGGATGGGTGGGTGGATGGGTGTGTAGGTGGGTGGGTGGGTAGGTGGATGGGTGGGTGGGTAGGTGGATGGGTGGGTGGGTAGCAGGAGGAGAAAAGATACAGAACGAAGGGATTGTGAGCACGGTTGTCTACATACACTACTATACACTACACTATACACTACTACACTACACACTACACTATACACTACTATACACTACACTATACACTACACTATACACTACACAATACACTACACTATACACTACACTATACACTACACTACACACTACACACTACACTATACACTACACTATACACTACACTATACACTACACTATACAATACACTACACTATACACTACACTATACACTACACTACACACTACACTATACACTACACTATACACTACACTATACACTACACAATACACTACACAATACACTACACTATACACTACACTACACACTACACTATACACTAAACTATACACTACACTATACACTACACTATACACTACACTATACACTACACTATACACTACACTATACACTACTATACACTACACTATACACTACACTATACACTACACTATACACTACACACTACACTATACACTAAACTATACACTACACTATACACTACACTATACACTACACTATACACTACACTATACACTACACTATACACTACTATACACTACACTATACACTACACTATACACTACACTATACACTACACTATACTATACACTACTATACACTACACTATACACTACACTATACACTACACTATACACTACACTACACTATACATTACACTACACTATACACTACACTACACACTACACTATACACTACACTACACACTACACTATACACTACACTACACTATACATTACACTACACTATACACTACACTACACACTACACTATACACTACACTACACACTACACTACACTACTATACACTACACTATACTCTACACTATACACTACTATACACTACACTATACACTACACTATACACTACACTATACACTACACTATACACTACACTATACACTAGACTATACACTACTATACACTACACTATACACTACACTATACACTACTATACACTACACTATACACTACACTATACACTACACTATACACTAGACTATACACTACACTATACACTACACTACACACTACACTACACACTACACTACACTACTATACACTACACTATACTCTACACTATACACTACACTATACACTACTATACACTACACTATACACTACACTATACACTACACTATACACTACACTATACACTACACTATACACTACACTACACACTACACTATACACTACTCTATACATTACACTATACACTACACTATACACTACACTACACACTACACTACACACTATACACTACACACTATACACTACACTATACACTACACTATACACTACATTATACACTACACTATACACTACACTACACTATAGACTACACTATACACTATACACTACACTATACACTACTATACACTACACTACACACTACACTACACACTACACTACTCTATACATTACACTATACACTACACTATACACTACACTATACACTACACTACACACTACACTACACACTATACACTACACTATACACTACACACTACACTACACACTACACTACTATACACTACACTATACACTACACTACACTATAGACTACACTATACACTACACTACACACTACTATACACTACACTATACACTACACTATAGACTACACTATACACTACACTATACACTATAGACTACACTATACACTACACTACTATACACTACACTATACACTATACTATACACTACACTATACACTACTATACTATACACTACACTACTATACACTACACTATACACTACACTAAACACTACACACTACACTACACACTACTATACACAACTATACACTACACCACTGTGTGTGTCTGTGTGTGCGTGTGTGTGTGTGTCTGTGTGTCTGTGTGTGTATGTGTGTGTGTCTGTGTGTGTGTGTATGTGTGTTTGCATGTGTGTGTGTGTGTGCGTGTGTCTGTGTGTGTGTGTGTCTGTGTGTGTCTGTGTGTGCCTGTGGCTGCGTGTGTGCGCGTGTGTGTGTGTGTGCGTGTCTGTGTGTGCGTCTGTGTGTGTGCGTGTGTGTGTGTCTGTGCGTGTCTGTGTGTGTCTCTCTGTGTCTGTGTGTGTGTCTCTGTGTGTGTGTGTCGACCCGTGGCACCTGGGTCTGCCCCGTGACCTCCTGCCAGCGGCGTATGTGTGTATGTGTGTGTCTATGTGTGTGTCTATGTGTGTATGTGTGTGTCTATGTGTGTGTCTATGTGTGTATGTGTGTATGTGTGTGTCTATGTGTGTGTCTATGTGTGTATGTGTGTGAGTGTTTGTATTTGTGTATGTGTGTGTCTGTGTGAGTGTCTCTGTGTGTGTGTATGTGTGTGTGTATGTGTGTGTGTGTGTATCTGTATGTGTGTATGTGTGTGTATGTGTGTATGTGTGTGTGTGTATATATGTGTGTATGTATGTGTGTGTATGTGTATGTATGTGTGTCTCTGTATGTGTGTCTGTGTGTGTGTATATGTGTATGTGTGTCTGTATGTGTGTGTATCTGTATGTGTGTGTGTATGTGTATGTATGTGTGTCTCTGTATGTGTGTATGTCTCTGTGTGTGTGAGACGCTCACTCTCTTGAAGTCGCCCATGTTGGTGGCCTGCACCGTCGTGCCGATGAAGGAGAGGTAGCAGATTCTGGTCGTGTCCTCTCCTCCCTGATTGTCCTTCACAAACACCTGGACACACACACAGATAAAGACAGACACGTAGATAGACACACACACACAGACACACACACATAGACACACAACAACAACAACCGCCATTCGCCACTAAGTGGCGGTGACGTCACCACGACGCTTGTGCCAGGCTATGTGCACCTTGAGGCCACGTGAAGTGTCGAACGCCCGCTGGCAGGAGGTCACGGGGCAGACCCAGGTGCCACGGGTCGACTGACTGAGATGACTGGCTGATGCACCACCTGTGCCCCCTACTGTGCCAACCTGCTGTGCTTTAGCCACTTGGCGCTCCGCTCGTTGTTGTGAGCGTCGCTCCTCCGTCCTCCGTTGTTGTTGGAGGGCGACTGCCTCCAACTGCCCAGTAGCGTCCTTCACGAGCCTCCTCCACAGAGGCCGATCTTGACACCGCTGGTACCAGTCATCGGCAAGTCCACTCAGCTCCACGTCCTCCTGTACCACATCACTCCATCTCTTCTATAGCCCGTGCCGCGCCCGTTTTGCCCCCTCAATCCGGCCGAACAAAAGCTGTTTCGGCATGCGGTGGCTGGGCATGCGGCTACATGACCCAGCCAATGCAGCCTTGCCCGCCGGAGGAGCTCACCGATGGGACCTTGCCCAGATCTTTCGAGGATCTGTGAGCTCCTCACACAATCCAGCCTGGTTAAACCCAGGACGGATCGTAGGCAGGCCAGCCTAAATGTTTCTAACCGGCGAAGATGTTCCATTAGGGGGGTCCACGTTTCGCAAGCGTAGAGAAGGGAGGGAATGACCGTGGCCGAGAAGACCTGAAGCTCAGTGCGGAGCGACAGACCAGGTAGCTTCCACACAGCGTTACGCAACCGATGAAAAGATATTGCCGCTCGACTGATTCGGAGTGAGACCTCTGCTGTTAAACCGGAGCCGGTCATAAGCACACTGCCCAGGTATGGGAAACTCTCCACTCTCTCCACAACTGCCCCATCACCGATTGGGAGTTGTGGGGGTGGAGTGTCCGATGGTTACAAAATACCCAGGCGGGTGCTTAGTTTTGGTGGGGCTGATGGTAAGGCCCCACAACTCTTAGTGGCAAGCTCCAGTCTCAGCAGCAGCGTCTCCAACTCCTCCTCTGAGCAGTAATCACCAGATCATCAGCGTACACTGCACGCGGGCATCGATCAGCCTCCCACTGTACCTGTACCAGATGGAAATTCCTCCGGTACAGCCATCAACGGCTTCACGAACTACACGGTCGAAACAGATGCTAAAACACATTCCTGCGGAGGGGGCTGGTAGGAAATTTTGAGGTAATCACGAAGTGATTATGCACGGATATTCAATCAGAATCAGAAAGGGGTTTTATTCGCCATGTAAGTTCACACCGACACGGAATTTACTTTGGCAGGATGGTGCATACATTCAACATATAGGAATCTAAAATCTTAGATAAGTTTTAAACAAGTCTTACTATAATAATAAGGGTTAAAAGTCTAACTAAGACCAAGGGGCTGAAGTATATAAAATTGAA
>NC_046136.1:1153292-1158292 GCF_010993605.1 Petromyzon marinus | reverse complement strand
ACACACTCATCCACCCACTGACTCATCCACCCACCCATCCACTCATCCACCCACCCACTCATCCACCCACCCACCCACTCATCCACCAACACACTCATCCACCCACACACTCATCCACCCACCCACTCATCCACCCACGCACCGACTCATCCACCCACCCACCCACTCACCCACTCATCCACCCACCCACCCACACACTCATCCACCCACCCACTCATCCACCCACACACCGACTCATCCACCCACCCACCCACTCACCCACTCATCCACCCACTCATCCACCCACCCACCGACTCATCCACCCACCCACCCACTCATCCACCCACCCACTCATCCACCCACTCACCCACCCACTCACCCACCGACTCATCCACCCACCCACCCACCCATCCACAGACTCACTCATCCACCCATCCACCCACAGACTCACCCACTCACTCACCCACCCACTCACTCATCCACCCACTCACTCATCCACCCACCCACTCACTCATCCACCCACCCACAGACTCACCCACCCACCCACCCCCCCCACTCATAAACCCCCCCCCACTCCTCCCCCCCCTGCCCCCCCACCTGCTCGTCACAGTCGGACTCCAGGAACGAGTCGTCTCTGGCCAGGGAGTTCTCCAGGCCGTGCTCATCGCTACTGTTGAGGCACTCGCAGCCGGCCAGGTTCACCAACGCGTTCAGCTCCACCTGCAGCGGCCAACACAGAGGGCACGGCCAGCGTCGTCGTCACGGCAACGGCCAGCGTCGTCGTCACGGCAACGGGCAGCGTCGTCGTCGTCATGGCGATGGGCGTCGTTGTCGTCATGGCGATGGGATTCGTCATCAGTCACAGCGACAATCATCATCCACCCACTCCCTCCCCCTCACCCACTCCTTCTTACCCCCCTCTCACTCACCCCTCACCCCTCACCCCTCACCCCTCACCCCTCCCCCCCACCTCTCACCCCTCCCCCCTCACCCCTCCCCCCCCACCCCTCACCCTCCCCCCTCACCCCTCCCCCCCCCACCCCTCCCCTCTCCCCCCACCCTCCCCCTCACCCCTCACCCTCACCCCTCCCCCCCCACCCCTCACCCCTCCCCTCTCCCCCCACCCTCCCCCTCACCCCTCACCCTCACCCCTCCCCCCCCACCCCTCACCCTCCCCCCTCACCCCTCCCCCCCCACCCCTCCGCCCTCCCCCTCACCCCTCCCCCTCCCCCCCTCCCCCTCACCCCTCACCCCTCCCCCCCACCCCTCACCCCTCCACCCTCCCCCCTCACCCCTCCCCCCACCCTCACCCCCCCCCCACCCCGTGCTCACGTATCCACGAGGGATATCCGTGGGGTCTGCCTCCTGCTGTGCCGCGGTGACGACGGAGGAGGCGGTGGAGGCAGCGGTGGAGGCGGTGGAGGCGGCCGCGGCGGTGGCCTCTGCCTCCTCCTGTGCAGGAGCGACGAGCCGCCGGATCCTCTCGCTCAGGGCCGCCGGCGGCGGGGCGCCCAGCGTCTCCAGGCGGACACGCTGCCTGAAGAGGGCGAACGCCGGGAGGGAGCCCCCCGCCGCCTCCACCGCCTCCACCGCCTCCACCGCCTCCGCCGCCTCCGCCGCCTCCTCGCTCCGCCCGGGCGACGCCGACGACGACGACGACGCCGCCGAGGACTTCGGTAGCACGACGCCGTGAGTGGTGGCCAGCGTCTAGGGCGGGGAGGGGACAGTTATGGGTGGGCAGGTGGGTGGGTGGGTAGGTGGGTGGGTGGGTGGGCAGGTGGGTGGGTAGGTGGGTGGGTGGTGTGGGTAGATGGGTGGGTAGATGGGTGGGTGGGTAGATGGGTGGGTAGGTAGGTGGTGTGGGCAGGTGGTGTGGGTGGGTAGGTGGGTAGATGGGTGGGTAGGTAGGTGGTGTGGGTAGATGGGTGGGTAGGTAGATGGTGTGGGTAGATGGGTGGGTAGGTAGGTGGTGTGGGTAGATGGGTGGGTAGGTAGATGGTGTGGGCAGGTGGTGTGGGTGGGTAGGTGGGTAGATGGGCAGGTGGGTAGATGGGTGGGTAGATGGGCAGGTGCGTAGATGGGTGGGTGGGTAGATGGGTGGGTGGGTAGATGGGTGGGTGGGCAGGTGGAAGGGTGGGTAGATGGTGTGGGTGGGTGACTGGATGGGTGGGTGAATGGGTGAGTGGGTGGGTGAGTGGATATATGGTTGGGTGGGTGGATGAGTAGGTGAGTGGGTAGGTAGGTGGATGGGTAGATGGGTGGGTAGATTGGTGGGTGGGAGAAAAGATGAGAGGGTTAGAGCAGAGAGTACACAAAGACACAGACACAGACAACAACCGCCATTCGCTTGTGCCAGGCCATGTGCACTTTCAGGCCACGTGAAGTGTCGAACGCCCGCTGGCAGGAGGTCACAGGGCAGACCCAGGTGCCACGGGTCGACTGACTGAGATGACTGGCTGATGCACCACCTGTGCCCCCTACTGTGCCAACCTGCTGTGCTTTAGCCACCCGGCGCTCCGCTCGTTGTTGTGAGCGTCGCTCCTCCGCCCTCCGTTGTTGTTGGAGGGCGACTGCCTCCAACTGCCCAGTAGCGTCCTTCACGAGCCTCCTCCACAGAGGCCGATCTTGACACCGCTGGTACCAGTCATCGGCAAGTCCGCTCAGCTCCATGTCCATTTAGCCCCCTCTATCTGGCCGAACAAAAGCTGTTTGGGCATGCGGTGGCTGGGCATGCGGGCTACATGACCCAGCCAAAGCAGCCTTGCCTGCCGGAGGAGCTCGCCGATGGGACTTACCCGGGCCGCTCACCATCATGAAGGTCCTTAATGATCGTGAGCAGAGGGTCAGGTACTCCAAAAGCACGAAGAACGACCCAGAGCCCAGGCCTACTGATGGTATCATAGGCCTTGACCAGGTCAATAAAGCAGAGATGTAGGCCTTGTTGGAATTCCCTACACCTCTGCTGTAGCAGACGGACAGAAAATATGGCATCTGTGCAGGACCGCCCTTTCCTGAAACCGCATTGGGGCTCCGCAAGCCTCTCCTCAGCGTGCCTGGCAAGGCGATGCTGAATAATCCTTGCCAGGACCTTTCCCGGCACACTGAGGAGTGAGATGCCCCTGTAGTTGTTACAATCTGTGCAGGCCCTCTTGTTAAAGAGGGGGACCACCAGGGCATCCTTCCAATCCTGCGGAACCCATCCAGTGGTCCAGACTGTTGTTATGATGTCATATAGGGCAGTCTGTGCACAAACGCCACCCTCCCTCAGCATTTTCGCTCGGGAGATCATCTCTGCCCGCTGCCTTTTCCTGGCTTCAGACTCCGGATCGCCTTCAGAACTTCCTCGACAGATGGCACCTCAGCCGGCCACTCACAGGGGGAGACTTCGACCTCCATTCTCAGCAGGGTCATCCCCACTTTTTCCCCCCTCCCCCAAGATGTTTTTTTCCAGGCTGGGGGATTTTGCCCTTGCCCCCAAGACCTCGCTATAAATGCTCAGCAAATCTGCAAACCTGCTCCTGGAGGGTCGGAGATCCATCCCCCCCCCCCCCCAAGCGTGGTGACGAAGATCTCACATCATTGGACTTCCTTTGCCAGTACCAAAATATAATAATAATAATAATAAAAGGGGGTTTTCCCCTTTTTTTTGCTGGCAACACAACTGAAACCTTCTTACCGAGGATTCATGTTTACCGCGTTAACCACAATACCTGCAGTCAAAATGCAAACACAAAAACATTCTATATTCTTGGTTCTTTCAGTAATGTCACGTTGAAGGGAAACAATAAAATAATATATTTTTCATCTTCTTTGGTTCTTTCGGTAAAGTCACCACGTTGAATGAGAATAAAATAAATTGATAAAATAAAATAACACAATATTATAAAATTATTATAATATAATATTATTAATATTATAATATTATATTATTGTGTTATTATTTTATTCTCATTCTACGTGGTGGCTTTACCGAAAGAACCAAAGAAGATGAATCCTTGCAGTCACGAAAGCTTTAAATCGAAATATATATTTTTATTATTTGATTGTTTCCCTTCAACGTGGTGACTTTACCGAAAGAGCCAAGAATATGAATCACTGCAGTCACGAAAGCTTAAAACAAAAAAACAACATACTATGATAATATATATTGATGATGCATTGTCCTTGACACTGATTGGTCCACACCAAGGGACGGCTTTCTTTAGAGCCTCGACCCAATTGGTGCTCGACCAGATGACGCCAAAAGGCGCTTACACAGCTCAAAGACAATGCCGCTAGCAAAGTAATGAGGGCTCGGGGTGAGCATCTACATCATCATTAGACCTCCTTTGCCACTACCAAAATGTAATAATAATAACAATAGGGGTTTTCCCCTTTTTTCTGACAACAAAACTGAAACCTTTTTATTACGAGGTTTCATGTTTACCGCGTTAACCACAATACCTACAGTCAAAATGCAAACACGAAAAACAACACACACACACTATGATAATATTTGATGCGTTGTATGTTTTTTTGGTAGTGGCAAAGGAGGTCTAATGATGATGTAGATGCTCACCCCGAGCCCTCATTACTTTGCTAGCGGCGTTGCCTTTGAGCTGTGTGAGCGCCTTTTGGCGTCATCTGGTCGAGCACCAATTGGGTCGAGGCTCTAAAGAAAGCCGTCCCCTTGGTGTGGACCAATCAGTGTCAAGGACAATGAATCATATATATTATCATAGTATGTTTTTTGTTTGCATTTTGACTGCAGGTATTGTGGTTAATGAAGTAAACATGAATCCTCAGAAAAAAAAGTTTCAGTTTTGTTGCAAGAAAAAAGTAGGAAAAACCCTCTCTATTATTAAAGACAAAGATCCCCCGTGTAGCCTTAACAGACTGTTGGGGCAAGTGCTGTTAGCGAGCAGCACCTGTGAAGGCCGGAACGGTACACGAGGGGGTGGGTGGCCAGCACCACGCCCGACTGCCTTTGTCTCCCTAGTGGCGATGTTTACACACCGCACCAGGTACTCATTTGAGGCTGA
>NC_046136.1:1113292-1145792 GCF_010993605.1 Petromyzon marinus | reverse complement strand
ATACACACGGTGTTATATATACACAGTGTGATTCACACACACACGCGGTGTTATACACAGTGTGACACACACACACACACTCCTACAGACACACACATAAACACACACACACACGGTGTTATATATACACAGTGTGACACACACACACACGGTGTTATATATACACAGCGTGACAAGGGGCACTCCTACACACACACACAGACACACACACACACACACGGTGTTATATACACACAGTGTGACACACACACACACAGTGTTATATATACACAGCGTGACAAGGGGCACTCCTAAACACACACACAGACACACACACACGGTGTTATATATATACAGTGTGACACACACACACACGGTGTTATACACACAGTGTGACTCACACACACACGGTGTTATACACAGTGTGACAAGGGGCACTCCTACACACACACACAGACACACACACAGTGTTATATATACACAGTGTGACACACACACACATACACACACACACATACACACACATACACACGGTGTTATATATACACAGTGTGACACACACAGTGATATATACACAGTGTGACACACACACATACACACGGTGTTATACACAGTGTGACACACACACACACACAGTGATATACACAGTGTGACACACACAGTGATATATACACAGTGTGACACACACACATACACACGGTGTTATATATACACAGTGTGATTCACACACACACGCGGTGTTATACACAGTGTGACACACACACACACACTCCTACAGACACACACATAAACACACACACACACACGGTGTTATATATACACAGTGTGACACACACACACACGGTGTTATACACACAGCGTGACAAGGGGCACTCCGACACACACACACATACACCTTAACGGTGTTATACACAGTGTGACACACACACACAGTGTTATACACACAGTGTGACACACACACACACACACGCGGTGTTATACACACAGTGTGACACACACACACACGGTGTTATATATACACAGTGTGACACACACAGTGATATATACACAGTGTGACACACACACAGTGATATACACACAGTGTGACACACACACACGCGGTGTTATACACAGTGTGACACACACACACAGTGTTATACACACAGTGTGACACACACACAGTGTTATACACACAGTGTGACACACACACAGTGTTATACACACAGTGACACACACACAGTGTTATACACACAGTGTGACACACACAGTGTTATACACACAGTGTGACACACACACACGCGGTGTTATACACAGTGTGACACACACACAGTGTTATATATACACAGTGTGACACACACACACAGTGTTATATACACACAGTGTGACACACACACACAGTGTTATATATATATACAGTGTGACACACACACAGTGTTATATACACAGTGTGACACACACACACAGTGTTATATACACACAGTGTGACACACACACAGTGTTATATATATACAGTGTGACACACACACAGTGTTATATATACACAGTGTGACACACACACACAGTGTTATATATACACAGTGTGACAAACACACACGCGGTGTTATACACACAGTGTGACACACACACACTATTATACACACAGTGTGACACACACACAGTGATATATACACAGTGATATACAAACAGTGATATACACACAGTGTTATACACACAGTGATATATATGTGTCTATGTGTGTCTATGTGTGTGTGTGTCTATGTCTATGTGTGTGTCTATGTGTATCTATGTGTATGTGTGTATCTATGTCTATGTGTGTGTCTATGTGTATCTATGTTTATGTGTGTATCTATGTCTATGTGTGTGTCTATGTGTATCTATGTCTATGTATGTGTCTATGTGTGTGTGTGTGTGTGACTATGTCTATGTGTGTGTCTATGTGTATCTATGTGTATCTGTGTATCTGTCTATGTGTGTGTCTATGTGTATCTATGTGTATCTATGTGTGTATGTGTATCTATGTGTATCTATGTGTGCATCTATGTGTGTGTCTATGTGTGTGTCTATGTGTGTATCTGTGTGTGTATCTGTGTGTGTATCTGTGTGTGTATCTGTGTGTGTATCTACGTGTGTATCTACGTGTGTATCTACGTGTGTATCTACGTGTGTATCTATGTGTGTATCTATGTGTCTATGTGTGTGTATCTACGTGTGTATCTACGTGTTTATCTACGTGTGTCTCTATGTGTATCTATGGGTATCTATGTGTGTATCTATGTGTGTGTCTATGTGTGTCTACGTGTGTATCTATGTGTGTGTCTATGTGTGTGTCTATGTGTGTATCTATGTGTGTGTCTATGTGTGCATCTATGTGTGTATATCTACGTGTGTATCTATGCGTATCTACGTGTGTATCTACGTGTGTATCTATGTGTGTATCTATGTGTGTATCTATGTGTGTATCTACGTGTATCTACGTGTGTATCTATGTGTGTATCTATGTGTGTATCTATGTGTGTGTATCTGTGTGTATCTATGTGTGTATCTACGTGTGTATCTATGTGTGTATCTATGTGTGTATCTATGTGTGTATCTACGTGTCTATGTGTGTGTATCTATGTGTGTATCTGTGTGTGTATCTACGTATGTATCTACGTGTGTATCTACGTGTGTATCTACGTGTGTATCTATGTGTGTATCTGTGTGTGTATCTATCTATCTGTGTGTATCTATGTGTGTATCTGTGTGTGTATCTATGTGTGTGTATCTATGTGTGTATCTATGTGTATCTACGTGTGTATCTATGTGTGTATCTATGTGTGTGTATCTGTGTGTATCTATGTGTGTATCTACGTGTGTATCTACGTGTGTATCTATGTGTGTATCTATGTGTGTATCTATGTGTGTATCTACGTGTCTATGTGTGTGTATCTACGTGTGTATCTATGTGTGTATCGATGTGTGTATCTATGTGTGTATCTATGTGTGTATCTATGTGTGTATCTATGTGTGTATCTGTGTGTGTATCTATCTATCTATCTGTGTGTATCTATGTGTGTATCTGTGTGTGTATCTATGTGTGTGTATCTATGTGTATATCTATCTATCTGTGTGTATCTATGTGTGTGTCTATGTGTGTGTCTATGTGTGTATCTACGTGTATCTATGTGTGTATCTATGTGTGTATCTATGTGCGTGTCTATGTGTGTGTCTATGTGTGTATCTATGTGTGTATCTGTGTGTGTCTATGTGTGTGTCTATGTGTGTGTCTATGTGTATCTATGTGTGTATCTATGTGTGTCTATGTGTGTATCTATGTGTGTATCTATGTGTGTATCTACGTGTGTATCTATGTGTATCAATGTGTGTATCTATGTGTGTGTCTATGTGTGTGTCTATGTGTGTGTCTGTGTGTATCTGTGTGTATCTATGTGTGTATCTATCTATCTGTGTGTATCTATGTGTGTATCTGTGTGTGTATCTATGTGTGTGTATCTATGTGTATATCTATCTATCTGTGTGTATCTATGTGTGTGTCTATGTGTGTGTCTATGTGTGTATCTACGTGTATCTATGTGTGTATCTATGTGTGTATCTATGTGCGTGTCTATGTGTATCTACGTGTGTATCTGTGTGTGTCTATGTGTGTGTCTGTGTGTGTCTATGTGTATCTATGTGTGTATCTATGTGTGTCTATGTGTGTATCTATGTGTGTATCTATATGTGTATCTACGTGTGTATCTATGTGTATCAATGTGTGTATCTATGTGTGTGTCTATGTGTGTGTCTATGTGTGTGTCTATGTGTGTGTCTATGTGTGTGTCTGTGTGTATCTGTGTGTATCTATGTGTATCTATGTGTGTATCTATGTGTATCTATGTGTGTATCTATGTATGTATCTATGTGTGTATCTATGTGTGTATCTACGTGTGTATCTATGTGTGTGTCTATGTGTGTATCTAAGTGTGTATCTACGTGTGTATCTGTGTGTGTATCTAAGTGTATATCTACGTGTGTATCTATGTGTGTATCTATGTGTGTATCAATGTGTGTATCTATGTGTGTATCTATGTGTATCTATGTGTGTATCTATGTGTGTATCTATGTGTATCTATGTGTGTATCTGTGTGTGTATCTGCGTGTGTATCTGTGTGTGTATCTATGTGTGTATCTGTGTGTGTATCTGTGTGTGTATCTGTGTGTGTATCTATGTGTGTATCTATGTGTGTATCTACGTGTGTATCTACGTGTGTATCTACGTGTGTATCTACGTGTGTATCTATGCGTGTGTCTATGTGTGTATCTATGTGTGTATCTATGTGTGTATCTATGTGTGTATCTGTGTGTGTGTCTGTGTGTGTATCTATGTGTGTAATTACGTGTGTATCTACGTGTGTATCTGTGTGTATCTATATGTGTATCTATGTGTGTATCAATGTGTGTGTCTATGTGTGTATTTATGTGTGTATCTATGTGTGTGTCTATGTGTGTATCTATGTGTGTATCTACGTGTATCTATGTGTGTATCAATGTGTGTGTCTATGTGTGTGTCTATGTGTGTGTCTATGTGTATCTACGTGTGTGTCCATGTGTATCTATGTGTGTATCTATGTGTATCTATGTGTGTATCTATGTGTGTGTCTATGTGTGTGTCTATGTGTGTATCTGTGTGTGTATCTGTGTGTGTATCTGTGTGTGTATCTGTGTGTGTATCTATGTGTGTATCTACGTGTGTATCTACGTGTGTATATACGTGTGTATCTATGTGTGTATCTACGTGTGTATCTATGTGTGTATCTATGTGTGTATCTATGTGTCTATGTGTGTGTATCTACGTGTGTATCTACGTGTGTATCTACGTGTTTATCTACGTGTGTCTCTATGTGTATCTATGTGTATCTATGTGTGTATCTATGTGTGTGTCTATGTGTATCTACGTGTGTGTCTATGTGTGTGTCTATGTGTATCTACGTGTGTATCTACGTGTGTATCTACGTGTGTATCTACGTGTGTATCTACGTGTGTATCTATGTGTGTATCTATGTGTCTATGTGTGTGTATCTACGTGTGTATCTACGTGTTTATCTACGTGTGTCTCTATGTGTATCTATGGGTATCTATGTGTGTATCTATGTGTGTGTCTATGTGTGTCTACGTGTGTATCTATGTGTGTGTCTATGTGTGTGTCTATGTGTGTATCTATGTGTGTGTCTATGTGTGCATCTATGTGTGTATATCTACGTGTGTATCTATGCGTATCTACGTGTGTATCTACGTGTGTATCTATGTGTGTATCTATGTGTGTATCTACGTGTGTATCTACGTGTATCTACGTGTGTATCTATGTGTGTATCTATGTGTGTATCTATGTGTGTGTATCTGTGTGTATCTATGTGTGTATCTACGTGTGTATCTATGTGTGTATCTATGTGTGTATCTATGTGTGTATCTACGTGTCTATGTGTGTGTATCTATGTGTGTATCTGTGTGTGTATCTACGTGTGTATCTACGTGTGTATCTACGTGTGTATCTATGTGTGTATCTGTGTGTGTATCTATCTATCTGTGTGTATCTATGTGTGTATCTGTGTGTGTATCTATGTGTGTGTATCTATGTGTGTATCTATGTGTATCTACGTGTGTATCTATGTGTGTATCTATGTGTGTGTATCTGTGTGTATCTATGTGTGTATCTACGTGTGTATCTACGTGTGTATCTATGTGTGTATCTATGTGTGTATCTATGTATGTATCTACGTGTCTATGTGTGTGTATCTACGTGTGTATCTATGTGTGTATCGATGTGTGTATCGATGTGTGTATCTATGTGTGTATCTATGTGTGTATCTATGTGTGTATCTATGTGTGTATCTGTGTGTGTATCTATCTATCTATCTGTGTGTATCTATGTGTGTATCTGTGTGTGTATCTATGTGTGTGTATCTATGTGTATATCTATCTATCTGTGTGTATCTATGTGTGTGTCTATGTGTGTGTCTATGTGTGTATCTACGTGTATCTATGTGTGTATCTATGTGTGTATCTATGTGCGTGTCTATGTGTGTGTCTATGTGTGTATCTATGTGTGTATCTGTGTGTGTCTATGTGTGTGTCTATGTGTGTGTCTATGTGTATCTATGTGTGTATCTATGTGTGTCTATGTGTGTATCTATGTGTGTATCTATGTGTGTATCTACGTGTGTATCTATGTGTATCAATGTGTGTATCTATGTGTGTGTCTATGTGTGTGTCTATGTGTGTGTCTGTGTGTATCTGTGTGTATCTATGTGTGTATCTATCTATCTGTGTGTATCTATGTGTGTATCTGTGTGTGTATCTATGTGTGTGTATCTATGTGTATATCTATCCATCTGTGTGTATCTATGTGTGTGTCTATGTGTGTGTCTATGTGTGTATCTACGTGTATCTATGTGTGTATCTATGTGTGTATCTATGTGCGTGTCTATGTGTATCTACGTGTGTATCTGTGTGTGTCTATGTGTGTGTCTGTGTGTGTCTATGTGTATCTATGTGTGTATCTATGTGTGTCTATGTGTGTATCTATGTGTGTATCTATATGTGTATCTACGTGTGTATCTATGTGTATCAATGTGTGTATCTATGTGTGTGTCTATGTGTGTGTCTATGTGTGTGTCTATGTGTGTGTCTATGTGTGTGTCTGTGTGTATCTGTGTGTATCTATGTGTATCTATGTGTGTATCTATGTGTATCTATGTGTGTATCTATGTATGTATCTATGTGTGTATCTATGTGTGTATCTACGTGTGTATCTATGTGTGTGTCTATGTGTGTATCTAAGTGTGTATCTACGTGTGTATCTGTGTGTGTATCTAAGTGTGTATCTACGTGTGTATCTATGTGTGTATCTATGTGTGTATCAATGTGTGTATCTATGTGTGTATCTATGTGTATCTATGTGTGTATCTATGTGTGTATCTATGTGTATCTATGTGTGTATCTGTGTGTGTATCTGCGTGTGTATCTGTGTGTGTATCTATGTGTGTATCTGTGTGTGTATCTGTGTGTGTATCTGTGTGTGTATCTATGTGTGTATCTATGTGTGTGTCTATGTGTGTATCTACGTGTGTATCTACGTGTGTATCTACGTGTGTATCTACGTGTGTATCTATGCGTGTGTCTATGTGTGTATCTATGTGTGTATCTATGTGTGTATCTATGTGTGTATCTGTGTGTGTCTGTGTGTGTATTTATGTGTGTAATTATGTGTGTATCTATGTGTGTATCTGTGTGTATCTATGTGTGTATCTATGTGTGTATCAATGTGTGTGTCTATGTGTGTATTTATGTGTGTATCTATGTGTGTGTCTATGTGTGTATCTATGTGTGTATCTACGTGTATCTATGTGTGTATCAATGTGTGTGTCTATGTGTGTGTCTATGTGTGTGTCTATGTGTATCTACGTGTGTGTCCATGTGTATCTATGTGTGTATCTATGTGTATCTATGTGTATCTATGTGTGTATCTATGTGTGTGTCTATGTGTGTGTCTATGTGTGTATCTGTGTGTGTATCTGTGTGTGTATCTGTGTGTGTATCTATGTGTGTATCTACGTGTGTATCTACGTGTGTATCTACGTGTGTATATACGTGTGTATCTATGTGTGTATCTACGTGTGTATCTATGTGTGTATCTATGTGTCTATGTGTGAGTATCTACGTGTGTATCTACGTGTTTATCTACGTGTGTCTCTATGTGTATCTATGTGTATCTATGTGTGTATCTATGTGTGTGTCTATGTGTATCTACGTGTGTGTCTATGTGTGTGTCTATGTGTATCTATGTGTGTATCTATGTGTGTATCTACATGTGTATCTATGTGTGTACCCATGTGTGTATCCACGTGTGTATCTATGTGTGTATCTATGTGTATCTATGTGTGTATCTATGTGTATCTATGTGTACCCATGTGTGTATCCACGTGTGTATCTACGTGTGTGTCTACGTGTGTATCTATGTGTGTGTCTGTGTGTGTATCTGTGTGTGTATCTGTGGGTGTATCTATGTGTGTATCTATGTGTGTGTCTATGTGTATCTATGTGTATGTGTGTGTCTATGTGTATGTGTGTGTCTATGTGTATGCGTATATCTATGTCTGTGTGTCTATGTGTATCTATGTCTATGTGTGTGTCTATGTGTATGCGTATATCTATGTCCATGTGTGTGTCTTTGTGTATCTATGTCTGTGTGTGTCTATGTGTATCTATGTGTATGTGTGTGTCTATGTGTATGCGTAAATCTACGTGTGTGTCTATGTGTATCTATGTGTATCTATGTGTGTCTATGTGTATCTATGTGTGTCTACGTGTATCTATGTCTGTCTATGTGTGTCTATGTGTATGTGTGTGTCTATGTGTATCTATGTGTATCTATGTGTGTCTATGTGTATCTATGTGTGTCTACGTGTATCTATGTGTGTCTGTGTGTCTATGTGTGTCTATGTGTATGTGTGTGTCTATGTGTATCTATGTGTGTCTATGTGTATCTATGTGTATCTATGTGTGTGTGTATCTATGTGTATGTGTGTGTCTATGTGTATATCTATGTGTATGTGTGTGTCTATGTGTATGTGTGTGTCTATGTGTATATCTATGCGTCTATGTGTGTCTATGTCTATGTGTGTGTCTATGTGTATCTATGTGTGTCTATGTGTATCTATGTGTGTCTACGTGTGTCTATGTGTATGTGTGTATCTATGTGTATGTGTGTGTCTATGTGTATCTATGTGTATGTGTGTGTCTATGTGTATGTGTATATCTATGTGTATGTGTGTGTCTATGTGTGTGTCTATGTGTGTGTGTGTATGTGTGTGTCTATGTGTGTGTGTCTATGTGTGTGTCTATGTGTATCTATGTGTGTCTACGTGTATCTATGTGTGTCTATGTGTGTCTATGTGTATGTGTGTCTGTGTGTCTATGTGTGTGTCTATGTGTGTCTATGTGTATCTATGTGTGTGTCTATGTGTGTCTATGTGTATCTATGTGTGTCTATGTGTGTCTATGTGTGTCTATGTGTGTGTCTATGTGTGTGTGTGTCTATGTCTATCTGTGTATGTATCTATGTGTGTGTCTATGTGTGTGTCTATGTGTGTGTGTGTCTATGTGTGTGTGTCTATGTGTGTGTGTGTATGTGTGTGTGTGTCTATGTGTATATCTATCTATGTGTGTGTGTCTATGTGTCTGTCTATGTGTGTGTGTCTATGTGTGTCTATGTGTGTGTCTATGTGTGTGTGTCTATGTGTGTGTGTCTATGTGTGTGTGTCTATGTGTGTGTCTATGTGTGTGTGTCTATGTGTGTGTCTATGTGTCTATGTCTATCTGTGTATGTATCTATGTGTGTGTCTATGTGTGTGTGTGTCTATGTCTATCTGTGTATGTATCTATGTGTGTGTCTATGTGTGTGTCTATGTGTGTGTGTGTCTATGTGTGTGTGTCTATGTGTGTGTGTCTATGTGTGTGTGTGTCTATGTGTGTGTGTCTATGTGTGTGTGTATGTGTGTGTGTGTCTATGTGTGTGTGTCTATGTGTGTGTGTCTATGTGTGTATGTGTGTGTGTCTATGTGTGTGTGTGTCTATGTGTGTGTGTGTCTATGTGTGTGTGTCTATGTGTGTGTGTGTCTATGTGTGTGTGTCTATGTGTGTGTGTCTATGTGTCTATGTCTATCTGTGTGTGTCTATGTGTGTGTGTGTCTATGTGTGTGTGTCTATGTGTGTGTGTCTATGTGTGTGTGTGTCTATGTGTGTGTGTCTATGTGTGTGTGTCTATGTGTGTGTCTATGTGTGTGTGTCTATGTGTGTGTCTATGTGTGTGTCTATCTATGTGTGTGTCTATGTGTGTGTCTACAGTAATCCTCACCAGTGTGCGGTGAAGGCGACGAGGACTGTCTATGTGTGTGTCTATGTGTGTGTCTATGTGTGTGTCTATGTGTGTGTGTCTATGTGTGTGTCTATGTGTGTGTCTATGTGTGTGTGTGTCTATGTGTGTGTCTATGTGTGTGTGTCTATGTGTGTGTCTATGTGTGTGTCTATCTATGTGTGTGTCTATGTGTGTCTATCTACAGTAATCCTCACCAGTGTGCGGTGAAGGCGACGAGGACGATTTTCGCCTCCGCCGCCCTCAGCGCCGCCTCAAACTCCGCAGCGGAGCGAAGACGCCGAACGGGGGCGGCCATGACGGGAGAGGGAGTGTGGGTGGGGAGAGGCGATCCGATTCTCCTCGTGGGGGTCACACGGGAATCGATCGGTTGGTAGTGTTGGGTGATAGGGGGAATCGGTAGGGGGAATCGTTTCTTAGAAGGTGTTGATATAGGGGGAATCGATGAGTTGGTAGTTTTGGAGGAAGGCGGAATCGGTATGAGTAATTGGATAAGTTGGAATCGATCGGTGTTTAGTGTTGGAGATAGGGGGAATCGGAAAGGGTGAATTAGAAATTGAGTGGATCGATTGCTTGGTAGTGTTGGAGATGGGGGGAATCGGATAGAGGGAATCGTTTCCTGGATGGTGTTGATATAGGGGGAATCGATGAGTTGGTAATTTTGGAGAAAGGCGGAATCGGTAGGGGGAATTGGATTAGTGGAAATCGATCGGTGGGTAGTGTTGTAGATAGGTGGAATCGGATAGGGGGAATCGTTTCCTAGATGGTGATGAAATTGGGGAAACGATGAGTTGGTAATTTTGGAGAAAGGCGGAATCGGTAGGGGTAATTGGAATAGTGGGAATCGATCGGTGGGTAGTGTTGGAGATAGGGGGAATCGGATAGGGGGAATCGTTTCCTAGATGGTGATGAAATTGGGGAATCTATGAGTTGGTAATTTTGGAGGAAGGCGGAATCGGTAGGGGGAATTGGATAAGTTGGAATCGATCGATGGGTAGTGTTGGAGATAGGGGGGAATCGCATAAGTTGGAATCGATTGGGTGTTAGTGTTGGAGAACGGGGGAATCGGATAGGGGGAATCGTTTCCTAGATAGTGTTGATATAGGGGAATCGATGAGTTGGTAATTTTGGAGAAAGGCGGAATCGGTAGGGGTAATTTGAATAGTGGGAATCGATCGGTGGGTAGTGTTGGAGATAGGGGGGAATCGCATAAGTTGGAATCGATTGGGTGTTAGTGTTGGAGAAGGGGGAATCGGATAGGGGGAATCGTTTCCTAGATAGTGTTGATATAGGGGAATCGATGAGTTGGTAATTTTGGAGAAAGGCGGAATCGGTAGGGGTAATTTGAATAGTGGGAATCGATCGGTGGGTAGTGTTGGAGATAGGGGGAATCGGAAAGGGTGAATCATAAATTGAGTGGATCGATTGGTTGATAGTGTTGGAGATAGGGGGGAATCGGATAGGGGGAATCGTTTCCTAGATGGTGATGAAATTGGGGAATCGATGAGTTGGTAATTTAGGAGAAAGGCGGAATCGGTAGAGGTAATTGGAATAGTGGGAATCGATCGGTTGGTAGTGTTAGAGATGGGGGGAATCGGATAGGGGGAATCGTTTCCTAGATGTGTTGAAATTGGGGGAATCGATGAGTTGGTAATTTTGGAAAAAGGTGGAATCGGTAGGGGGAATTGGATTAGTGGGAATCTATTTGTTGTTAGTGTTGGAGATAGGGGAATCGGATAGGGTGAATCGGATATGGTGAATCGATTAGTGAGAATTGTTGGCGATTTGTGGTGAATAAGAAATTGAGTGAATCGATTGGTTGGCAGTGTTGGAGATAGGGGGAATCGGATACGGGGAATCGTGTCCTAAATAGTGTTGATATGGAGGAATTGATGAGTTGGTAATTTTGGATAAAGGCGGAATCGGTAGAGGGAATTGGATAATTGGGAATCGATCGGTGGGTAGTGTTGGAGATAGGGGGAATCGGATGGGGGCGGAGTCGATTGGTCTGAAGTGTTGTAGATAGGGGGAATCGATTGGTAGAGAGTGTTGGATACAGGGGCAATCGATGAGTTGGTAATTTAGGAAATAGGGGGAATCGGATTGGAGATTCGAAGATTGCGGGAATCGATTGGTTGGTCGTGTTGTAGTTAGCGGGAATCGATGACGGTGGAATCGAACATTTTCGAGACGCTCCGGCCTCAACGATATCGGAATCGATTACGGATTTTTGTTAATACGATTTCAATCGAATTTTTGTTTTGAAAAAAAATTCGATTCCAAATCGGTTTTTTTAATTATTTCTTGACTCAAGAAGACTTCAGGAAACAAACTCCTGTTAGGTAGGGAATCGTCGACTCCAGAGGAATCGGCAGCAAACTTAAACTTCATTTGGAATCGATTGCAGGGGGAATTGATTTTGTCAGTGAATCCAAAACGTGAGAAGAGATTTTATTTTTATATTCCAAGTTTGTGCTCTGGCAACCAAACTAAAAACCCCTTTGATTGAAAGCGTTCGTGACTGATGACGATCGTTTGTGTTACGGTCGAAAGGTCGTGAGAATTTTTATTATTGTTTTTATATTTATTTTATTGTTTTATTTATATTTTATATATATTTTGTTTTATATATAAGAACCAAGAATAGTTTATATATTTATTTTATTATTTTATTGTTTCCCTTCAACGTGACTTTACCGAAAGAACCAATAATATTTTATATATATTATTTCATTGTTGTTTCCCTTCAATGTGACTCTACAGAAAGAACCAAGAATATTTTATATATATTTATTATTATTTTATTGTTTCCCTTCAATGTGACTACCGAAAGAACCAAGAATATTTTATATATTTTTTATTGTTTCCCTTCAATGTGACTCTACAGAAAGAACCAAGAATATTATATATATTATTTTATTGTTTCCCTTCAACGTGGTGACTCTACCGAGAGAGCCAAGAATTTGAAACCCCTTTGACGAGGAATCACGCTGCACCTCTACACCGCATGCTGACCACAACACTGACAAACAACACACCACACATTGCTGATAGTAGTGTACCGTGCCATTATATTATTGGGGGTTTTTTTTCGGTAAAGTCACCACCACGTTAGAAGGGAAACAATAAAATAATAAAAATATAAAACAATAAAATTATTGTAAAACAATAAAATTATTATTCTTGGTTCTTTCGGTAAAGTCACCACCACGTTAGAAGGGAAACAATAAAATAAAAAATATAAAACAATAAAATTAGTCTAGTCTCCATTGGTGTTGGACCAGAAGACGCCAAAAGGCGTACAACTCAAAAACAGCAGCGCACTATCAGAGACAACTCTGATAATATTGGCACTGTCCTTGAATTTGATTGGTCCACACCAGAGACGGCTTTTCTTAGAGCCTAGTCTCTTTTTTGTTTGCATTTTGACTGCTTGTGTTGTGGTTATTGCAAAGAAGATGTCTTGAATAAAGGTGTCAGTTTTTGTGCCAGTTAAAAGGGTAAAAACCTATTACTATATCTTGTTCCTGGCAAAGGAGGTCTCATAATGTAAATGCTCACCCCGAGCCCTCAATGCTCTGATAGTGCGCTGTTTTTGAGTTGTACGCCTTTTGGCGTCTTCTGGTCCAACACCAATGGAGACTAGGCTCTAAGAAAAGCCGTCTCGGGTGTGGACCAATCAAATTCAAGGACAGTGCCAATATTATTATCAGAGTTGTCTCTTTTGTTTGCATTTTGACTGCTTGTGTTGTGGTTATTGCAAACATGATGCCTTGAGTAAAGGCGTCAGTTTTTGCGCTGGTTAAAAGGGTAAAAACCTATTCCTATATCTTGTTACTGGCAAGGGAGGTCTCATAATGTAAATCCTCGGGCCCTTTCAATGCGAAATTCTCCTGCTCTGATACGTAAACTCCTTTGCCAAGGCGTCTTCACGCCTCTCACCGAGCTCAAAAGCCGCCGCGAATCTCAGCAGCGATGATTTGGAGCCCTGTCCTCCCGACAGTTCCGTCGCTTCACCTGAAGAGGGCCACTTGCGCTGTGGCCCGAAACGTCGCGAGAAATTTTAACCGTCTCTTCATTATTTCATTCTTTCATTCTTTCATTCTACGTGGGTGGGTGACTCTCGCCGAAAGAGCCGAAGAAGGGCCTTGATGAGCCCTCGCTGTTGGGCTGATCCCTCTGCTAAAATCGGCAGGTCACCCTGCCGCATCGATCCGCGCCCGGTGCCGGTCGCCTGCGTTGTCGATCGAGACGCCGTGACTGGTTTCTCGTTTCTCGTTTCTCGTTTTTCGCGGACCTACGCGAGCTTTGCCCAGGGAACAAGACCCACGACCTGTTGCGAGGTTCTTGGTTAGAAGCCTCCGGCGGCTGGAGGGATCCATACCCCCTGGGTCCTTCCGGGAGAGCCAGGGCAGGTGTTGTGGGTGGAGTGGAGCGTCCCCAACTAGCGGAGCCCCACAGACTCAGGGCGACGCTCTCACGGGTCCTCGGCTACGGGGGCTAGCGGAGACTAAGCTGAGCCGGCCTAGCCGGGGGTCTACGGGAATCACCACCGGTTCCGCTCCAACCCCGGCTTTGACAAAACCCTCGGTGAGGGTTACCCAGGGCTACGGGAACTAGGGGTGGGGCTAAGCTGAGCCGGCCTAGCTGGGGGTCTACGGGACTCACCGCCGGTCCCGCTACAACCCAGGCTCTGACAAGAACCTCGGTGAAGGTACCCAGGGCTACGGGAACTAGCGGAGACTAAGCTGGCCCAGCCTAGCCAGGGGTCTACGGGACTCACCGCCGGTTCCGCTACAACCCCGGCTCTGACAAGAACCTTGGTGAGAGGTACCCAGGGCTACGGGGGCTAAGGGAGGCTAAGCTGAGCCGGCCTAGCCGGGGTCTATGGGTCTCACCGCCGGTTCCGCTACAACCCCGGCTCTGACAAGAACCTCAGTTGAGGGTACCCAGGGCTACAGGGGCTAGCGGAGACTAAGCTGGCCCAGCCTAGCCAGGGGTCTACAGGACTCACCGCCGGTTTCGCTACAACCCCGGCTCTCACAAGAACCTCGGGTGAGGTTACCCAGTGCTACGGGGGCTAAGGGAGACTAGACTGACCCGGGGTATTGATTAATCTAAATGGGTATCTATGGGTCTCTATTGGTCTCTATTAATCTATATGGGTATCTATGGGTCTCTATTAATCTATATGGGTCTCCATGTATCTCTATAGGTCTCTATTAATCTATATGGGTATCTATGGGTCTCTATAGGTCTCTATAGGTGTCTATGTATCTATATGGGTCTCTATGTATCTCTATGGGTCTCTATGTATCTATATAGGTCTCTATATATGGGTGTCTATGGGTCTCTATATCTCTATAGGTCTCTATGTATCTATATATGGGTGTCTATGTGTCTCTATAGGTCTATATATGGGTGTCTTTATACCTCTATAGGTCTCTATGTATCTATATATGGGTGTCTATGTATCTATATATGGGTGTCTCTATGGGTGTCTATGGGTCTCTATGTATCTATATGGGTCTCTAAAGGTCTATATATAGGTCTCTATCTATATATGGGTGTCTCTATGGGTGTCTATGGGTCTCTATATATGGGTGTCTATATATCTATATATGGGTGTCTCTATGGGTGTCTATGGGTCTCTATGTATCTATATGGGTCTCTATAGGTCTATATATAGGTCTCTATCTATATATGGGTGTCTCTATAGGTGTCTATGGGTCTCTATATATGGGTGTCTATATATCGATATATGGGTGTCTCTATGGGTGTCTATGGGTCTCTATGTATCTATATAGGTCTCTATGTGTCTATATATGGGTCTCTATGGGTGTCTATGGGTGTCTATGGGTCTCTATAGGTCTCTATAGGTCTCTATGTATCTATATATAGGTCTATATATGGGTATCTCTATGGGTCTCTATGTATCTATATATGGGTCTCTATGGGTGTCTATATATGGGTCTTTATGTATCTATATATGGGTGTCTATGGGTCTCTATATATAGGTCTCTATGTATCTATATATGGGTGTCTATATATAGGTCTCTATGTATCTATATATGGGTGTCTATGGGTCTCTATATATGGGTCTCTATGTATCTATATATGGGTCTCTATGGGCGTCTATGGGTGTCTCTATGGGTGTCTCTATGGGTCTCTATGTATCTATATATGGGTGTCTATGGGTCTCTATATATGGGTCTCTATGTATCTATATATGGGTATCTATGGGTGTCTATACGTCTATATATAGGTCTCTATGTATCTATATATGGGTCTCTATGGGTGTCTATGGGTCTCTATGTATCTATATATCGGTCTCTATGTATCTATATATGGGTCTCTATGGGTGTCTATACGTCTATATATAGGCCTCTATGTATTTATATATGGGTCTCTATGTATCTATATAAGGTGTCTATGGGTGTCTATGGGTCTCTATGTATCTATATATGGGTCTCTATGGGTGTCTATGGGTGTCTCTATGGGTGTCTCTATGGGTCTCTATGTATTTCTATGGGTCTCTATGTAACTCTATGGGTCTCTATGTAACTCTCTGGGTCTCTATGTATCTCTATGGGTCTATGTATCTCTATGGGTCTCTATGTAAACTCTATGGGTGTCTATGGGTCTCTATGTAACTCTATGGGTCTCTATGTAACTATATGAGTATCTATGGGTCTCTATAGGTCTCTATAGGTCTCTATGTATCTATATATGGGTCTCTAAGGGTCTAGATGAGTCTGAATAGGTCTCTATGGGTCTCTATGGGTCTCTATGGGTCTCTATATATGGGTGTCTATATATCTATATATGGGTGTCTCTATGGGTGTCTATGGGTCTCTATGTATCTATATGGGTCTCTATAGGTCTATATATAGGTCTCTATCTATATATGGGTGTCTCTATAGGTGTCTATGGGTCTCTATATATGGGTGTCTATATATCGATATATGGGTGTCTCTATGGGTGTCTATGGGTCTCTATGTATCTATATAGGTCTCTATGTGTCTATATATGGGTCTCTATGGGTGTCTATGGGTGTCTATGGGTCTCTATAGGTCTCTATAGGTCTCTATGTATCTATATATGGGTGTCTATGGGTCTCTATATATGGGTCTCTATGTATCTATATATGGGTCTCTATGGGTGTCTATACGTCTATATATAGGTCTCTATGTATCTATATATGGGTCTCTATGGGTGTCTATGGGTCTCTATGTATCTATATATCGGTCTCTATGTATCTATATATGGGTCTCTATGGGTGTCTATACGTCTATATATAGGCCTCTATGTATTTATATATGGGTCTCTATGTATCTATATATGGGTGTCTATGGGTGTCTATGGGTCTCTATGTATCTATATATGGGTCTCTATGGGTGTCTATGTGTGTCTCTATGGGTGTCTCTATGGGTCTCTATGTATTTCTATGGGTTTCTATGTAACTCTATGGGTCTCTATGTAACTCTCTGGGTCTCTATGTATCTCTATGGGTCTATGTATCTCTATGGGTCTCTATGTAAACTCTATGGGTGTCTATGGGTCTCTATGTAACTCTATGGGTCTCTATGTAACTATATGAGTATCTATGGGTCTCTATAGGTCTCTATAGGTCTCTATAGGTCTCTATGTATCTATATATGGGTCTCTAAGGGTCTAGATGAGTCTGAATAGGTCTCTATGGGTCTCTATGGGTCTCTATGGGTCTCTATAGGTTTCTATGTATCTATATGGGTCTCTATTAATCTATATGGGTATCTATGGGTCTCTATGTATCTATATATGGGTGTCTATAGGTCTCTATGTATCTCTATGTATCTCTATAGGTCTCTATGTATATATGGGTGTCTATGGGTCTATATGTATCTCTATAGGTCTCTATGGGTCTCTATAGGTCGCTATGGGTGTCTATGGGTCTCTGTAGGTTTCTATAGGTCTCTGTGGGTCTCTATATAGGTCTCTATAAGTCTCTATGGGTCTCTATGTATCTATATATGGGTGTCTATGGGTCTCTATAGGTCTCTATGTATCTATATATGGGTGTCTATGGGTCTCTATAGGTCTCTATAGGTCTCTATGGGTCTCTATGTATCTATATATGGGTGTCTATGGGTCTCTATAGTTCTCTATGTATCTATATATGGGTCTCTAAGGGTCTAGATGGGTCTCTATAGGTCTCTATATATCTATATGTGTCTCCATGTATTTCTATGGGTCTCTTAATCTATATTGGTATCTATGGGTCTCTATAGGTCTCTATGTATCTATATGGGTATCTATGTGTCTCTATTAATCTATATGGGTATCTATCGGTCTCTATGTATCTATATGGGTCTCTATGTATCTATATGGGTATCTATGTGTCTCTATTAATCTATATGGGTATCTATCGGTCTCTATGTATCTATATGGGTCTCTATGGGTATCTATGGGTCTCAATTAATCTCTATGGGTCTCCATGTATCTCTAAATGTCTCTATTAATCTATATGGGTATCTATAGTTCTCTATAGGTCTATATTCATCTATATGTGGTGGTTGTTGTGGTTGTTGTTGTTGTCGATGTTTGACTTTGCATCATCCCACCGGGGTGTTTTGCGCGCAGCCTTGCTGGCATTGTGTTACACGGTGTGCCTATCTCAGGATTATTTTTGTGCTGGGGTTTTTTTATATCCCCCCCCCCTGCAACAAAGTCACAGTCCAACGCGTAGCACTCACTCCAGTTCAAGAGCCGGGTGGCTCACTAGGGGGGGGGGGGGGCTTACACCCAAAATAAATGAAAACCATGAGAACGATTTCTCGATTTAAAGCTTTACGTGACTGCAAGGATTCATCATCTTCGGTTCTTTCGGTAAAGTCACCACCACGTAGAATAATAAAATAAAATAATAAATTGATAAAATAAAATAACACAATAATATTCTCACGACGTTTCGGCCACAACACAAGCGGCCTTCATCAGGTGAAGGGACGAGACTGTCTGGTAGGACAGCGCTGGAGTGAAAGAGCCACGTTCAGATCACGGCCTTTAAGCTGTGTGAGAGGAAACAAAGTGCCTTGACAAAGGAATTAGCATATAATTTAGCATTGAAATGGCTGAGTGATTAGCTTGTGACTGGTCACAGAAATGGCTATGTTAAAGTTAAAGCCTACACATCCACAGAGGCACCCATTGACAAAGGAATTAGCATAGAATTTAGCATTGAAATAGCTGAGTGATTAGCTTGTGACTGGTCACAGAAATGGCTATGTTAAAGTTAAAGCCTACACATCCACAGAGGCACCCATTGACAAAGGAATTAGCATATAATTTAGCATTGAAATGGCTGAGTGATTAGCTTGTGACTGGTCACAGAAATGGCTATGTTAAAGTTAAAGCCTACACATCCACAGAGGCACCCATTGACAAAGGAATTAGCATAGAATTTAGCATTGAAATAGCTGAGTGATTAGCTTGTGACTGGTCACAGAAATGGCTATGTTAAAGTTAAAGCCTACACATCCACAGAGGCACCCCTTGATAAAGGAATTAGCATAGAATTTATCATTGAAATAGCTGAGTGATTAGCTTGTGACTGGTCACAGAAATGGCTATGTTAAAGACAAAGCCTACACATCCACAGAGGCACCCCTTGACAAAGGAATTGGCATAGAATTTTGCATTGAAATAGCTGAGTGATTAGCTTGTGACTGGTCACAGAAATGGCTATGTTAAAGTCAAAGACTACACATCCACAGAGGCACCTAGTACAAATCAAACAGGAGAATTTAGCATTGAAATAGCTGAGTGATTAGCTTGTGACTGGTCACAGAAATGGCTATGTTAAAGTCAAAGCCTACACATCCACAGAGGCACCCCTTGACAAAGGAATTAGCATAGAATTTAGCATTGAAATAGCTGAGTGATTAGCTTGTGACTGGTCACAGAAATGGTTATGTTAAAGTCAAAGCCTACACATCCACCGAGGCACCTAGTACAAATCAAACAGGAGAATTTAGCATTTAAATAGCTGAGTGATTAGCTTGTGACTGGTCACAGAAATGGCTATGTTAAAGTCAGAGCATACACATCCACAGAGGCACCCAGTGACAAAGGAATTGGCATAAAATTTATCATTGAAATAGCTGAGTGATTAGCTTGTGACTGGTCACAGAAATGGCTATGTTAAAGTCAAAGCCTACACATCCACAGATGCACCTAGTACAAATCAAACTGGAGAATTTAGCATTGAAATAGCTGAGTGATTAGCTTGTGACTGGTCACAGAAATGGCTATGTTAAAGTCAAAGCCTACACATCCACAGAGGCACCCCTTGACAAAGGAATTGGCATAGAATTTAGCATTGAAATAGCTGCGTGATTAGCTTGTGACTGGTCACAACTATGACAACAACAACAACTATCGGCCTGTGAGGGTGGTGACCGTGAGTGAGAACCCACACCAGAGCCTTGGCGATCATCGTCGGCAGCTTTGGCTGCGATCATAAACGTCGTGATTCATTGTGATTTGGAGATCACGTGGGGGACCACATCACCGCTGCGTTAACCACAAACACACACACACGGGGAACTTGTGATAGAGATACATAGAGATACATGGAGACACATAGAGATACATAGATACCATAGAGATACATGGAGACACATAGATACCCATATAGATTAATAGAGATACATAGAGATACATGGAGACCCATAGATACACATAGAGATACATGGAGATACATAGAGACACATAGAGATACATAGAGACCCATAGAGATACACGGAGACCCATAGAGATTCATAGAGACCCATAAAGATACATAGAGACCCATAGAGATACATAGAGACCCATAGAGTTTACATAGAGACCCATAGAGATACATGGAGACCCATAGAGATACATAGAGACCCATAGAGATACATAGAGACCCATAGAGTTACATAGGGATCCATAGAGATACATGGAGACCCATAGAGTTTCGTAGAGACCCAGAGAGTTACATAGATACCCATAGAGATACATAGACATACATGGAGACCCATATAGATTAATAGATACCCATAGAGATAAATGGAGACCCATAGAGATACATAGAGTTATATAGAGACCCATAGAGTTACATAGAGACCCATAGAGATAAATAGAGACCCATATAGTTTACATAGAGACCCATAGAGATACATATAGACCAATAGAGATACTTAGAGACCCATAGAGTTACATAGAGATCCATAGAGTTACATAGAGACCCATAGAGTTACATAGAGACCCATAGAGGTACATAGAGACCCATAGAGATAAATAGAGACCCATAGAGTTACATAGTGACCCATAGAGTTACATAGAGACCAATCGAGATACATAGAGACCCATAGAGTTACATAAAGACCCATAGAGATCCATAGAGATACATGGAGACCCAAAGAGGTACATGGAGACCCATAGAGTTACATAGAGAACAACAGAGACCCATAGAGACCCATAAAGATACACAGAGACCCATAGAGACCCACAGAGACACACAGAGACCCATAGAGACCCATAGAGACCAATAGAGATACACAGAGACCCATAGAGACCCATAGAGACACACAGAGACACACAGAGACCCATAGAGACCCACAGAGATACACAGAGACCCATAGAGACCCATAGAGACCCATAGAGATACACAGAGACCCATAGAGACCCACAGAGACACACAGAGACCCATAGAGACCCATAGAGATACGCAGAGACCCATAGAGACCCATAGAGATACACAGAGAGCCATAGACACCCATATTGATGACTAGAGACCTATAAAGTCCCACAGAGATACACAGAGACCCATAGAGACCCATAGAGATACACAGATACCCATAGAGACCCATAGGGATACACAGAGACCCATAGAGACCCATAGAGATACACAGAGATACACAGAGACCCATAGAGACCCATAGAGATACACAGAGACCCATAGAGACCCATAGAGATACACAGAGACCCATAGAGACCCATAGAGATACACAGAGACCCATAGAGACCCATAGAGATATACAGAGACCCACAGAGACCCACAGAGACCCACAGAGATACACAGAGACCCACAGAGACCCATAGAGACCCACAGAGATACACAGAGACCCATAGAGACCCACAGAGATACACAGATACCCATAGAGACCCACAGAGATAGACAGAGACCCATAGAGACCCACAGAGACACACAGAGACCCATATAGACTCACAGAGATACACAGAGACCCATAGAGACCCACAGAGATACACAGAGACCCATAGAGACCCACAGAGATACACAGAGACCCATAGAGACCCATAGAGATACACAGATACCGATAGAGACCCACAGAGACACGCAGAGACCCATAGAGATACACAGAGACACACAGCGACCCACAGAGATACACAGAGACCCATAGACACCCATATTGATGACTAGAGACCTATAAAGACCCACAGAGATACACAGAGACCCATAGAGACCCACAGAGATACACAGAGACCCATAGAGACCCATAGAGACCCATAGAGATACATAGAGACCCATAGAGATACACAGAGACACACAGAGACCCACAGAGACACACAGAGATACACAGAGACCCATAGAGACCCACAGAGATACACAGAGACCCATAGAGACCCACAGAGATACACAGAGACCCATAGAGACCCACAGAGATACACAGAGACCCATAGAGATACACAGAGACCCATAGAGACCCACAGAGATACACAGAGACCCATAGAGATACACAGAGACCCATAGAGACCCACAGAGATACACAGAGACCCATAAAGACCCACAGAGATACACAGAGACCCACAGAGACACACAGAGACCCATAGAGACCCACAGAGACACATAGAGACACACAGAGACCCACAGAGACACACAGAGACCCATAGAGACCCACAGAGACCCACAGAGACACACAGAGACCCATAGAGACCCACAGAGATACACAGAGACCCATAGAGACCCACAGAGACACACAGAGATACACAGAGACCCATAGAGACCCACAGAGACACACATAGACCCATAGAGACCCACAGAGATACACAGAGACCCATAGAGACCCACAGAGACCCGTACTAAAACGAAACTAGCTGCGATATCTTCCCGTGTGTAAGGCCTCGCTGAGCCCGAGTGTCGATCTTTTAAACAGAAGCCGACAAAGCTCGCGAGTCGAGGATCAACCGAACGGCCGATATCATCACAACCACGCTGAACATTTACAGCAGCAGCAGCAGCTGCAGCAGCCAAATCTTATGAACGCGGTGGCGTCGTTTCTAAATGTGTGAAGGTGCCGGAGTGGTGGATGGCTGGCTGAGTGGCTGAGTAGCTGAGTGAGTGGCTGAGTAGCTGAGTGGCTGAGTGGCTGAGTAGCTGGGTGGCTGGGTGGCTGAGTAGCTGAGTCTGTTGGGGGGGCTGAGTGAGTGGCTGAGTGGGTGGGTGGCTGGCTGGGTGGCTGAGTAGCTGAGTGGCTGAGTGGGTGGCTGAGTTAGTGGCTGAGTGAGTGGCTGGGTGGCTGAGTGAGTGGCTGAGTGACTGGCTGGGTGGCTGAGTAGCTGAGTGGCTGAGTTAGTGGCTGAGTGAGTGGCTGAGTGAGTGGCTGAGTGAGTGGCTGGGTGGCTGGGTGGCTGGGTGGCTGAGTGGCTGGGTGGCTGAGTGGCTGAGTTGGTGGCTGAGTGAGTGGATGAGTGAGTGGCTGAGTGAGTGGATGAGTGAGTGGCTGAGTGGCTGCGTTGGTGGCTGAGTGAGTGGCTGAGTGAGTGGCTGAGTTGGTGGCTGAGTGAGTGGCTGAGTGAGTGGCTGAGCGAGCGGCTGAGTTAGTGGCTGAGCGAGTGGCTGAGTGGGTGAGTGGCTGAGTGAGTGGCTGAGTGAGTATTATTCTGATTATGAATTTTCATACTGGAGATGTGTGAACAAGATCTTCATAGCAACAACAACAACAATCGCCATTCGCCACTAAGTGGCGGTGACGTCACCACGACGCTTGTGCCAGGCTATGTGCACCTTGAGGCCACGTGAAGTGTCGAACGCCCGCTGACAAGGAGGTCACTGGGCAGACCCAGCAGGTGCCACGGGTCGACTACTGAGATGACTGGCTGATGCACCACCTGTGCCCCCTACTGTGCCAAATTACTGTGCTTTAGCCACCCGGCACTCCGCTCGTTGTTGTGAGCGTCGCTCCTCCACCCTCCGTTGTTGTTGGAGGGCGACTGCCTCCAACTGCCCAGTAGCGTCCTTCACGAGCCTCCTCCACAGAAGGAGCTCACCGATGGGACCTTGCCCAGATCTTTCAAGGATTTGTGAGCTCCTCACACAATCCAGCCTGGTTAAACCCAGGATGGATCGTAGGCAAGCCAGCCTAAATGTTTCTAACCGGCGAAGATGTTCCATTAGGGGGGTCCGCGTTTCGCAAGCGTAGAGAAGGGAGGGAATGACCGTGGCCGAGAAGACCTGAAGCTTAGTGCGGAGCGACAGACCAGGTAGCTTCCACACAGCGTTACGCAACCTATGAAAAGATATTGCCGCTCGACTGATTCGGAGTGAGACCTCTGCTGTTAAACCGGAGCCGGTCATAAGCACACTGCCCAGGTATGGGAAACTCTCCACTCTCTCCACAACTGCCACATCACCAATTTGGAGTTGTCGGGTGGAGTGTCCGATGGTACAAAATACCCAGGCAGGTGCTTAGTTTTGATGGGGCTGATGGTAAGGCCCCATCTCTTAGTAGCACGCTCCAGTCTCAGCAGCAGCGTCTCCAACTCCTCCTCTGAATGAGCAGCTATTACCAAATCATCGGCATACATAACGTGGTTGAGCAATAGGGAGCCATCCCTTGACCGCACTCGGGCATCGATCAGCCTCCCATTACATCTGTACCATATGGAGATTCCCCCGGTACAGCTATTGAAGGCTTCACGAACTATGTGGTCAAAATAGATGTTAAATAATGTGGGAGCCAGAGGACATCCCTGTCGCACCCCAAGGCGTACAGGGAATGGCTCCGACTCCCGGCCACGTAGTTTTACCCGGGCCCGCTCACCATCATGAAGGTCCTTAGTGATCGTGAGCAGAGGGTCAGGTACTCCAAAAGCACGAAGAACAACCCAGAGCCCAGGCCTACTGATGGTATCATAGGCCTTGACCAGGTCAATAAAGCAGAGATGTAGGTCTTGCTGGAATTCCCTACACCTCTGCTGTAGCAGACGGACAGAAAATATGGCATCTGTGCAGGACCGCCCTTTCCTGAAACCGCATTGGGGCTCCGCAAGCCTCTCCTCAGCGTGCCTGGCAAGGCGATGTTGAATAATCCTTGCCAGGACCTTTCCCGGCCTCACACTGAGGAGTGAGATGCCCCTGTAGTTGTTACAGTCTGTGCGGTCCCTCTAACCATACCCAACTCGCCACCCTGGTCACTGGTCTGGCCCAACGAACTCAATGAAAGAGGAACTAATAAAATAATCTAACGTGGTTATAACAACAGAACACCGTGTTACACACATACACTACACACACACTACACACACACTACACACACACTACACACACTACTACACAGACTACTACACACACCACTACACACACACTACACACACACAACACACACTACACACACACACTACACACACTACTACACAAACTACTACACACATACACTACACACTGCACACACACTACTAGACAGACTACTACACACACTACTACACACACTACTACACACACACACTACACACACACACTACACACACACTACACACACTACACACACACTACACACACACACTACACACACACTACACACACACACTACACACACACACACTACACACACACTACACACACACTACACACACACACTACACACACACACACTACACACACACACTACACACACACACTACACACACACACACTACACACACACACTACACACACACACTACACACACACACTACACACACACTACACACTACACACACACTACACACACACTACACACACACACACTACACACACCACACACACTACACACTACACTACACACACTACAGACTACTACACACACACTACACACACACTACACTACACACTACACTACACACACACTACACACACTACACACTACACACACACTATACATTACACTACACACTACACTACATACTACATACACACTACACTACACACTACACACACTACACTACAATATACACTACACACACCACACACTACACTACACACACTACACTACACTATACACTACACTACACTATACACTACACACTACACTATACACTACACTACACACTACACACACTACACACACACTATACACTACACTACACACTACACTACATACTACATACACACTACACTACACACTACACTACAATATACACTACACACACCACACACTACACTACACACTACACACACTACACTACACACTACACTACACACTACACTACACACTACTATACACTACTATACACTACACTATACACTACACTATACACCACACTATACACTACACTATATACTACACTACACACTACACTACACACTACACTACACACTACACTACACACTACACTACACATACACTACACTATACACTACACTATACACTACACTATACACTACACATACACTACACTATATACTACACATACACTACACTATACACTACACATACACTACACTATACACTACACATACACTACACTATACACTACACTATACACTACATACACTACACTATACACTACACTACACTCTCGCTATAATTTCCCCTCCAGCTCCGTCAGCCTTGCTGTTCCCGTGATGGGTTTGCTCTGCAGTTGTGGGTGGTGGGTGGATGGTGGGTGGGTGGGTGGTGGGTGGGTGGTAGGTGGGTGGGTGGGTGGGGTGGTGGGTGGTGGGTGGGTGGTGGGTGGGGTGGTGGGTGGTGGGGTGGGTGGTGGTTGGTGGTTGGGTGGGGTGGTGGGTGGGTGGTGGGTGGGGTGGTGGGTTGGGTGATGGGTGGAGTGGTGGGTGGGGTGGTGGGTGGGTGGTGGGTGGGTGGTTGGTGGTGGTTGGTGGGTGGGGTGGTGGGTGGAGTGGTGGGTGGGTGGGTGGGGTGGTGGGTGGGTGGTGGGTGGGTGGGGTGGTGGGTGGGGTGGTGGGTGGGTGGGTGGGTGGTGGGTGGGGTGGGTGGTGGGTGGTGGGTGGGTGGGGTGGGTGTGTGGGTGGGTGGGTGGTGGGTGGGTGGGGTGGGTGGTGGGTGGTGGGTGGGGTGGGTGAGTGGGTGGATGGTGGGTGGTGGGTGGGTGGGGTGGTGGGTGGTTGGTGGGTGGGTGGGGTGGTGTGTGGTGGGTGGGTGGGGTGGTGGGTGGTGGGTGGTGGGTGGGTGGTTGGTGGGTGGTGGGTGGGTGGGGTGGTGGGTGGGTGGGGTGGTGGGTGGGTGGGTGGTGGGTGGATGGGGTGGGTGGGTGGGTCACAGTGCGTGCATGTCTGATCGTCGTGATGATCAAATCGTCTCTATCCAAAGCTTTCTCGGACGTGCGAGAAATCCATTCCCCATTGTTATCTCGGACGACAAAAAAAAATAGCCACCACGTAAGCCTCGAGATAAGATCCATCGCTTTCCCACCTGTCGCATGCCACTAACAGGACATCACTTCCAATCCTGCGGAACCCGTCCGGTGGTCCAGACCGTGGTTATGATGTCCTGTAGGGCAGTCTGTGCACAAACTACGCCACCATCCCTCAGCAATTTCGCTTGGGAGATCATCTCTGCCCGCTGACTTTGCCTGGTCTCGGACTCCGGATCGCCCTCGGTACATCCTCAACAGATGGCGCCTCAGCCAGCCACTCACAGTGGGTGACTTCCTCTTCCAATATTTGAGGCACCGCAGCCTCAGCAGGGTCATCCTCACTTTGTGCCACGATGTTTTCCTGGCCGAGAGATTTTCCCTCCACCATAGGACCTCACAGAAATGCTCAGCAAATCTGCAAACCTGTTCCTGGGGGTTGGGAGATTGGATCACCGTTTTTTCCCCCCCTAATGATGGTGATAGGTGTGGCGCTGCAGGTTACTTTTTTGATGGGAGTTAAATAGAGATTTGTGATCGCCGGCCACTGAGGCAGACTCCATCTCCTCAGCAACCCGCGATCACCACCCATCCTTGCAGCGCCTCACGGCTCTCCGAACCTCCGAGCGAAGGCTGCGGTAAGCCTCCTCATTCTCTGACGTGGGATTCTGTAGCCGATGACAGTGGGCCTGTCGCTTTTTCTCAACCATCCTGAACACCTCCTCTGTCAGCCAGGGTCTCTGGGGAGGTCTGGACCGCGTACCCAAAGCAGACATTGCAGCTGCATGAGTCACAGTCCTAAACCTCGCCCATTTCCCCTCGGAATCAGGAGGAGTCGGGGACGATGCCAACCCCCAACACCCACACTCCCAGCCGCAAGCGATGAGGAAATTCTCGCTCGCAACTTTCATCAGTTAGCAACAGTTGTCAGGGTCTGGAATCGAACCCACGACCTCCTGCACCCCAGGCGAGGTAGTTAACATCTCACGGGGTCTGGGATCGAGCCCACGACCTCCTGTATACCAGGCGAGGTAGTTAACATCTCACAGGGTCCGGGATCTAATCCACGACCTCCTGTACACCAGGCGAGGTAGTTAACATCTCACAGGGTCCGGGATCTAACCCACGACCTCCTGTATACCAGGCGAGGTAGTTAACATCTCACAGGGTCTGGGATCTAACCCACGACCTCCTGTACACCAGGCGAGGTAGTTAACATCTCACAGGGTCTGGGATCTAATCCACGACCTCCTGTACACCAGGCGAGGTAGTTAACATCTCACAGGGTCTGGGATCTAACCCACGACCTCGTGTACACCAGGCGAGGTAGTTAACATCTCACAGGGTCTGGGATCTAACCCACGACCTCCTGTACACCAGGCGAGGTAGTTAACATCTCCATCCTGGTTTTAACCTCAACTTGATTCATTAAAAAACATATTAAACATGTGGGTACATCAAAACAAAACGCCGATTGTCAGAAAACATTGTGTCTGTGTGTGTGTGTCTGTGTGTGTGTCTGTGTGTGTGTGTCTGTGTGTGTGTGTCTGTGTGTGTGTGTCTGTGTGTGTGTGTGTCTGTGTGTCTGTGTGTGTGTCTGTGTATGTGTCTGTGTGTCTGTGTGTGTGTCTGTGTATGTGTGTGTGTCTGTGTGTGTCTGTGTGTGTGTGTCTGTGTGTGTGTCTGTGTGTGTATGTCTGTGTGTGTGTGTCTTTGTGTGTGTGTGTCTGTGTATGTGTGTGTGTCTGTGTGTGTGTGTCTGTGTGTGTGTGTGTCTGTGTGTGTGTGTGTCTGTGTGTGTGTCTGTGTGTGTGTGTGTCTGTGTGTGTCTGTGTGTGTGTCTGTGTGTGTGTGTCTGTGTGTGTCTGTGTGTGTGTCTGTGTGTGTGTGTGTCTGTGTGTTGTGGGGAGCGATAGTGTAGCGGTTAGCGCTACACTGCGCTATGAACCTGGCGACCCGGGTTCGATTCCCGCTCACGGCCAACACCAGTGACGATTATCTGAACCGGTCCCGGGCCTCCCCTAGGTCGACTCAGCCTCAAATGAGTACCTGGTGCGGTGTGTAAACATTGCCACTAGGGAGACAAAGGCGGTCGGGCGTGGTGCTGGCCACCCACCCCTTCGTGTACCGATCCGGCCTTCATAGGTGCTCGCTAACAGCACTTGCCCCTACAGTCTGTTAAGGCTATATGGGGGATCTTTATCTTTTATCTTTGTATGAGTGAGTGTGTATGTATGTATGAGTGAGTGTGTGTATGTATGAGTGAGTGTGTGTATGAGTGAGTGTGTATGAGTGTATGAGTGTGTGTGTATGAGTGAGTGTGTGTATGAGTGAGTGTGTATGAGTGTATGAGTGAGTGTGTGTATGTATGAGTGAGTGTGTGTATGTATGTATGAGTGTGTGTATGTATGAGTGTGTGTATGTATGTATGAGTGTGTGTATGTATGAGTGTGTGTGTGTATGAGTGTACAGTATCAACGTGCATACGTATGAGTGTGCGTGTGTATGTCAGTGTGAGTGTGTGTATGTATGAGTAACTGTGTGTGTTTGTATGAGTGTGTGTATGTCAGTGTGAGTGTGTGAGTGTGTGTATGTATGAGTGAGTGTGTGTATGAGTGAGTGTGTGTATGTATGAGTAACTGTGTGTATGTATGTGTAAGTGTGTGTGTATGTATGTGTGTGTATGTCAGTGTGAGTGTGTGTTTGTATGAGTAACTGTGTGTATGTATGAGTGTGTGTATGTCAGTGTGTGAGTGTGTGTATGTATGAGTGAGTGTGTGTATGAGTGAGTGTGTGTATGTATGAGTAACTGTGTGTATGTATGAGTGAGTTTGTGTATGTATGAGTAACTGTGTGTATGTATGAGTGAGTGTGTGTATGTATGTATCAGTAAGTGTGTGTATGTATGAGTGTGAGTGTGTGTGTATGTATGTGTGAGTGTGTGAGTGTGTGTATGAGCGTGTGTATGTATGAGTGAGTGTGTGTATGTATGTCAGTGTGAGTGTGTGTATGTATGAGTAACTGTGTGTATGTATGAGTGAGTGTGTGTATGTATGTATGAGTAAGTGTGTGTATGTATGAGTGTGAGTGTGTGTGTATGTATGTGTGAGTGTGTGAGTGTGTGTATGAGTGTGTGTATGTATGAGTGAGTGTGTGTATGTATGTCAGTGTGAGTGTGTGTATGTATGAGTAACTGTGTGTATGTATGAGTGAGTGTGTGTATGTATGTATGAGTAAGTGTGTGTATGTATGAGTGTGAGTGTGTGTATGTATGTGTGAGTGTGTGAGTGTGTGTATGAGTGTGTTTATGTATGAGTGAGTGTGTGTATGTATGTCAGTGTAAGTGTGTGTATGTATGAGTAACTGTGTGTATGTATGAGTGTGCGTGTACGTGTGAGCGATTTGGGGTTCATGCGTTTGCGGATACGATCGATCAATCAATCAACCGATCGATCGATCGATCCACCACCGCTTCACGTCTGAGAGAGAATGGTTGCGTGCCCCAGATGACCCCACCGAGATTTGTGCGTTTCAGGGCGCGCGTTTGAAACTTTTTCCGTTTCGTTGAAAAAACCAAAAAAAACCACTTCGTGGAAACTCTCCCACAGGCGGTGTTTCGATACAGAAGTCGGACGAGGCATTAAAAACAAAAAGGAACACGCTTCGGGCTTCGCTGTCGACACGCCAACACAGCCGCTCCAACGCGCTTTGGCAAAAATTGCTGAACCATCACCGCAGAGTGAGTGAGTAAGAGAGAGGGAGTGAGAGGGAGAGCGAGCGACCTCCCTCGACTGGTGTACAGGAGGTCGTGGGTTTAGATGCCAGAGCCTGTGAGATGTTGACTACCTCGCCTGGTGTACAGGAGGTCGTGGGTTCCATCCCAGACCCTGTGAGATGTTAACTACCCCGCCTGGTACGCAGGAGGTCGTGGGTTCGATCGCAGACACTGCGAGATGATAACTACCTCGCCTGGTGTACAGGAGGTCGTGGGTTCAATCCCGTGACCCTGTGAGATGTTAACTACCTCGCCTGGTACGCAGGAGGTCGTGGGTTCGATCCCAGATCTTGTGAGATGTTGACTACCTCGCCTGGTGTACAGGAGGTAGTGGGTTTAGATGCCAGACATTGTGAGATGTTAACTACCTCGCCTGGTGTACAGGAGGTCGTGGGTTCGATCCCAGACCCTGTGAGATGTTGACTACCTCGCCTGGTGTACAGGAGGTCGTGGGTTAGATGCCAGACACTGATGAGATGTTATCTCCCTCGCCTGGTGTACAGGAGGTCGTGGGTTCAATCCCAGACCCTGTGAGATGTTGACTACCTTGCCTGGTGTACAGGAGGTCGTGGGTTCAATCCCAGACCCTGTGAGATGTTGACTACCTCGCCTGGTGTACAGGAGGTCGTAGGTTCGATCCCAGACCCTGTGAGATGTTGACTACCTCGCCTGGTGTACAGGAGGTCGTGGGTTCGATCCCAGACCCTGTAAGATGTTGACTACCTCGCCTGGTGTACAGGAGGTCGTAGGTTCGATCCCAGACCCTGTGAGATGTTGACTACCTCGCCTGGTGTACAGGAGGTCGTGGGTTAGATCCCAGACCGTGTGAGATGTTGACTACCTCGCCTGGTGTGCAGGAGGTCGTGGGTTCGATCCTGTGACCCTGCGAGATGTTAACTACCTCGCCAGGTGTACAGGAGGTCGTGGGTTCGATCCCAGACCCTGATGAGATGTTGACTACCTCGCCCGGTGTGCAGGAGGTCGTGGGTTCGATCCCAGACCCTGTTAGATGTTGACTACCTCGCCTGGTGTACAGGAGGTCGTGGGTTCGATCCTGTGACCCTGCGAGATGTTAACTACCTCGCCCGGTGTGCAGGAGGTCGTGGGTTAGATCCCAGACACTGTGAGATGTTGACTACCTCGCCTGGTATACAGGAGGTCGTGGGTTCTATCCCGGACCCTGTGAGATGTTGACTACCTCGCCCGGTGTGCAGGAGGTCGTGGGTTCAATCCCGGACCCTGTGAGATGTTGACTACCT
>NC_046136.1:1100792-1108292 GCF_010993605.1 Petromyzon marinus | reverse complement strand
GTGTATAGTGCAGTGTATAGTGCAGTGTATAGTAGTGTAGTGTGTAGTGTAGTGTATAGTATAGTGTATAGTAGTGTATAGTGTAGTGTATAGTGTAGTGTATAGTGTAATGCATAGTGTAGTGTATAGTAGTGTAGTGTGTAGTGTAATGTATAATTTAGTGTATAGTGTAGTGTATAGTGTAGTGTATAGTGTGTAGTGTATAGTGTAGTGTATAGTGTAGTGTATAGTGTATAGTAGTGTATACTGTATAGTGTAGTGTATAGTGTAGTGAGTAGTGTAGTGTATAGTGTAGTGTATAGTAGTGTATACTGTATAGTGTAGTGTATAGTGTAGTGTATAGTAGTGTATACTGTATAGTGTAGTGTAGTGTGTAGTGTAGTGTATAGTAGTGTATAGTGTAGTGTATAGTGTATAGTGTAGTGTGTAGTGTAGTGTATAGTAGTGTATAGTGTAGTGTATAGTGTAGTGTATAGTGTAGTGTGTAGTGTATTGTATAGTAGTGTATAGTGTAGTGTATAGTGTAGTGTATAGTGTAGTGCATAGTAGTGTATAGTGTAGTGTATAGTGTAGTGTTTAGTAGTGTATAATGTAGTGTATAGTGTAGTGTATAGTGTAGTGTATAGTGTAGTGCATAGTGTAGTATATAGTGTAGTGTATAGTGTAGTGTATAGTCGTGTATAGTGTAGTGTATAGTGTAGTGTATAGTGTAGTGTACAGTGTAGTAGTGTATAGTGTAGTGTATAGTAGTGTATAGTGTAGTGTATATTGTAGTGTAGTCTATAGTAGTGTATAGTGTAGTGTATAGTGTAGTGTATAGTGTAGTGTTTATTGTAGTGTATAGTAGTGTATAGTGTGTTAGTTTATAGTGTAGTGTATAGTTGTGTATAGTAGTGTAGTCTATAGTGTAGTGTATAGTGTAGTGTATAGTATAGTGTATAGTAGTGTAGTAGTGTATAGTGTAGTGCTTAGTGTAGTGTATAGTAGTATATAGTGTAGTGTATAGTGTAGTGTATAGTGTAGTGTATAGTGTAGTGTATAGTAGTTTATAGTGTAGTGTATAGTGTAGTGTATAATGTAGTGTATAGTAGTGTATAGTGTAGTGTATAGTGTAGTGTATAGTGTAGTGTATAGTAGTGTATAGTGTAGTGTATAGTAGTGTATAGTGTAGTGTATAGTGTAGTGTATAGTGTAGTGTATAGTGTAGTGTATAGTGTAGTGTATAGTAGTGTATAGTGTAGTGTATAGTGTAGTGTATAGTGTAGTGCATAGTAGTGTATAGTGTAGTGTATAGTGTAGTGTATAGTAGTGTATAGTGTAGTGTATAGTAGTGTATAGTGTAGTGTATAGTAGGGTAGTAGTGTATAGTGTAGTCTATAGTGTAGTGTATAGTAGTTTATAGTGTATAGTGTAGTGTATAGTATAGTGTATAGTGTAGTGTATAGTAGTGTATAGTGTAGTGTATAGTGTAGTGTATAGTAGTGTATAGTGTAGTGTATAGTGCAGTGTATAGTGTAGTGTATAGTGTAATGTATAGTGTAGTGTATAGTGTATAGTAGTGTATAGTGTAGTGTATAGTGTAGTGCATAGTAGTGTATAGTGTAGTGTATAGTGTAGTGTATAGTAGTGTATAGTGTAGTGTATAATGTTGTGTGTAGTGTAGTGTGTAGTGTAGTGTATGTGTATAGTGTAGTGTATAGTATAGTGTATAGTGTAGTGTATAGTGTAGTGTATAGTGTAGTGTATAGTGTAGTGTATAGTAGTGTAGGGTATAGTGTAGTGTATAGTGTAGTGTATAGTGTTGTGTGTAGTGTAGTGTGTAGTGTAGTGTATGTGTATAGTGTAGTGTATAGTATAGTGTATAGTGTAGTGTATAGTGTAGTGTATAGTGTAGTGTATAGTGTAGTGTATAGTGTAGTAGTTTAGTGTAGACCTGGGGGAGGGATCAGAGTGGGAGGATTGAGGGGGTGTGGTGAGCAGAAACTTGGTTCGTCATTCTCACAACAGCAGCAGCTGCAGCAGTATCAGCAGTGTCAACAGTATCAGCAGCTGCATCAGTATCAGGAGTGTCAACAGTATCAGCAGCTGCAGCAGTATCAGCAGTGTCAACAGTATCAGCAGCTACAGCAGTGTTAACAGTGTCAACAAATCAGCAGCTGCAGCAGTATCAGCGTGCTCTGCTAAGTCCATTCAACATAGAAGGTTCGTATGTACGCATGTTGTATGTTAGTTTGTTGAACGTATGTATGTTGTATGATTGCTGTATGCGACGTACGGTGCAGTAGAAGTTCAACACGCACTAATATCCACTATAATACACTAATAAACACTATACTACACTAGCAAACACTACACTACTATATACTACACTACTATACACTACACTACTATAGACTACACTACTATACACTACTATACACTACACTACTATACACTACACTACTATATACTACACTAATATACACTACACTACTACACACTACACTACTATACACTACACTACTATACACTACACTACTATACACTACACTATACACTACACTACTATACACTACTATACACTAAACTACTATTTACTACACTACTATACACTACACTGCTATACACTACACTACTATATACTACACTATACATTACACTACTATACACTACACTATACACTACTATACACTACACTACTATTTACTACACTACTATACACTACACTACTATACACTACACTACTATACACTACACTATACACTACACTACTATACACTACACTACTATACACTAAACTACTATATACTACACTATATACTACACTACTATACACTACACTGCTATGCACTACTATACACTACACTACTATTTACTACACTACTATACACTACACTACTACACACTAAATTATACACTACTATACACTACACTACTATACCCTACACTATACACTACACTAATATACACTACACTCATTTACACTACTATCCACTACACACTACTATACGCTACATTATACACCACAATACAGTACACTAATAAACAGTACACTATACACTAATATACACTACACTATACACTTCACTATACACTACTATACATTAAACTACTATACACTACACTATTCACTACACTATACACTAATAAACACTACACTACACTACAATATACACTACACTATACACTACTATACACTACACTATCCACTGCTATACACTAAACTACTATACACTACACTAAAACACCACACACTGTTAACTACCTCGCCTGGTATGCAGGGGGTCGTGGGTTTGAGATGTTAACTACCTTCTACAGATGCCACTGGTTCTTCACGTTCAGCAGATGTAGATGCCACTGGTTCTTCACGTTTTGCAGATGTAGATGCCACTGGTTCTTCATGTTCTGCAGATGCCACTGGTTCTTCACGTTCTGCAGATGTAGATGCCACTGGTTCTTCACGTTCTGTAGATGTAGATGCCACTGGTTCTTCACGTTCTGTAGATGTAGATGCCACTGGTTCTTCACATTCTGTAGATGTAGATGCCACTGGTTCTTCACATTCTGTAGATGTAGATGTCACTGGTTCTTCATGTTCTGCAGATGCCACTGGTTCTTCACGTTCTGTAGATGTAGACGCCACTGGTTCTTCACATTCTGTACATGTAGATGCCACGGGTTCTTCACGTTCTGTAGATGTAGATGCCACTGGTTCTTCACGTTCTGTAGATGTAGATGCCACTGGTTCTTCACGTTCTGTAGATGTAGATGTCACTGGTTCTTCACGTTCTGTAGATGGGAATCCTGAGCAATAAATGGCAACATTAATTGTAACATTTTCATTGGTGTATGTCTTTGACAGACTGGGTCCCGGCCATAGGAATGGTGACACTCGGAGCGGCTGGCCAGTTATGGACGGCGCTTTTCGTATCTGTGGGTACGTGAGCTATCATTCGTTCACTCGTTTACTCATTCACTCGCTCACTCATTCACTCATTCACTCACTAACTCATTCACTTACTCATTCACTCATTCACTCGTTCACTCATTCACTCATTCACTCACTAATTCACTCTTCTCACTCATTCACTCATTCACTCGTTCACTCATTCACTCATTCACTTATTCACTCGCTCACTCATTCACTCATTCACTCGTTCACTCATTCACTCTTCTCACGCATTCACCCTCATGCATACCCCCTCACTCATTCACTCATTCACTCACTAACTCATTCACTCACTCATTCACTCATTCACTCACTAACTCATTCACTTACTCATTCACTCGTTCACTCATTCACTCGTTCACTCATTCACTCGCTCACTCATTCACTCGTTCACTCATTCACTCGCTCACTCATTCACTCATTCGCTCGCTCACTCATTCACTCTTCTCACTAATTCACTCATTCCCTCTCACTCATTCACTTAACAAAACACCGTCATTCATTCTCACTGAATGCCTCTCAGTAATTCACGCTCACTCAACTTATTGGTTTTTTCGGTAAAGTCACGTAGAATGGAAACAAAATAATAAAAATAAAACAAAATAAAATAAATAATAATTAAGATGAAAATAGAATGAAATAAAAAAATAATTAAAAATTGAAATTTTATTCTTTTATTTTCCATTCCACGTGTTGACTTTACCGAAAGAATCAGGAAGCTGAATCCCTGCAGTAACGAAAGCTTCAAATCTAAGTTCACCCTCACTCATTCACTCATTCACTCATTCACTCACTCATTCACTCATTCACTCATTCACTCACTCATTCCCTCATTCACTCACTCATTCACTCATTCACTCATTCACTCTTCTCACTCATTCACTCATTCACTCACTCATTCACTCACTCATTCACTCATTCACTCACTCATTCACTCATTCACTCACTCATTCACTCTTCTCACTCATTCACTCATTCACTCACTCATTCACTCATTCACTCATTCACTCACTCATTCACTCTTCTCATTCATTCACTCATTCACTCATTCACTCACTCATTCACTCATTCACTCACTCATTCAATCATTCACTCTTCTCATTCATTCACTCATTCACTCACTCATTCACTCATTCACTCACTCATTCACTCATTCACTCATTCACTCACTCACTCATTCACTCACTCATTCACTCATTCACTCACTCATTCACTCACTCACTCTTCTCACTCATTCACTCATTCACTCATTCACTCACTCATTCACTCATTCACTCACTCATTCACTCACTCATTCACTCATTCACTCACTCATTCACTTATTCATTCATTCACTCATTCACTCATCATCATGCACACCATACGAAGTAGTTAACATCTCACCGAATCCGGGATCAAACCCACGACCTCCTGTACACCAGGCGAGGTAGTTAACATCTCACAAGGTCAGAGGATCGAACCCACGACCTCCTGTACACCAGGCCAGGTAGTTAACATCTCTCAAGGTCCGGGATCGAACCCACGACCTCCTGCGTACCAGGCGAGGTAGTTAACATCTCCTAGCACACTGCAACGCCCGGTTTAAAACCACGGAAGAAGAGTGGCAGGGAGATAGAGAGGAAAGAGGAAGACGTGGACTGAGAAATCGAAGCCAAACCACAGACAAAAGTTTCGGGAAGCGTCCAAAACAAAGTTGGTCAACGAATTATCGCGTTGCACGATCAGGCGCTGTACACACTACACTGTACACTACACTGTACACTACACTGTACACTACACTATACACTACACTACACACTACATCATACACTACACTATACACTACACTGTACACTGCACTATACACTACACTATACACTACACTATACACTACACTACACACTACACACTACACTATACACTACACTAAACATTACACTATACACTACTATACACTACACTATACACTACACTATGCACTACACTATACACTACACTACTATACACTACACTATATACTACACTATACACTACACTATACACTACACTATACACTACACTGTACACTACACTATACACTACACTATACACTACACTATACACTACACTATACACTACACTACTATACACTACACTACACACTACACACTACACTATACACTACACTGTACACTACACTTACACTACACAATACACTACACTGTACACTACACTACACACTACACTATACACTACTATACACTACTATACACTACACTATACACTACACTATACACTAGTGCTGTACTAGTACACTACACTATACACTACACTATACACTACACTATACTATACACTACACTACACACTACACTATACACTACACTATACACTACACACTGCACTATACACTACACTACACACTACACTATACTATACACTACACCCTACACTACACTATACACTACACTACACACTACACTACACTACACACTACACTATACACTACACATTACACTACACACTACACTATACACTACACTATACACTACACTATACACTACACTATAAACTACACTATACACTACACTATACACTACACTTGACACTACACTATACACTACACTATACACTACACTACTATACACTACACTATGCACTACACTATACACTACACTATATACTACACTATACACTACACAACTGTGGTGGCCGTGTGTGGTGGTGGTGCTAGAGGCTACCTGGGGGATCTTTGTCTTTGTGCTACTAACAGCCACTTGCCCCTACAGCCCTGCTAGAGGCTACCTGGGGGATCTTTGTCTTTGTGATACTAACAGCCACTTGCCCCTACAGCCCTGCTAGAGGCTACCTGGGGGATCTTTGTCTCTCTGTGTGTGTGTGGGCTCAGAATTCCGTGCGTCGCTTTGCCCTGAGATTTTTGTTGCTATTTGACCGCAGAATTTCAGCCGAAAACCACGTCTCATGAACCATGATAATAAACTTCCTGCGTGGAATTTCACAAACCTCACGCCACCCCCGACACGCTCTCAGGAAGCCCAGATTGTGAACTCCCTCAAGAGGATGATGGCGACGATGATATCGGCTGTGTGGTTGAGTCTGTACGTGACTGTGTGACTATGTGGGTCTCTATGGGTCTCTATGTAACTCTATGGGTCTCTATGGGTCTCTATGTAACTCTATGGGTCTCTATGTAAACTCTATGGGTCTCTATGGGTCTCTATGTAACTCTATGGGTCTCTATGCAAACTCTATGGGTCTCTATGTATCTCTATGGGTCTCTAAGGGTCTCTATGTATCTCTATGGGTCTCTATGGGTCTCTATGTATCTCTATGTATCTCTATGGGTCTCTATGTAACTCTATGGGTCTCTATGGGTCTCTATGTATCTCTATGGGTCTCTATGTAACTCTATGGGTTTCTATGTAACTCTATGGGTCTCTATGTAAACTCTATGGGTCTCTATGTAACTCTATGGGTCTCTATGTAAACTCTATGGGTCTCTATGTAACTCTCTGGGTCTCTATATAACTCTATGGGTCTCTATGTAAACTCTATGGGTCTCTATGGGTCTCTATGCGAGTGTCTATGTGACT
>NC_046136.1:1083292-1095792 GCF_010993605.1 Petromyzon marinus | reverse complement strand
TCACCACTTACCACTCACTCACCACTCACCACTCACCACTTACTCACCACTCACTCACCACACAGAGACAGTGCCTACACCACGTGGTGTGTACACTCACCACTCACCACTTACACTCACCACACACTCACCACTCACTCACCACTCACTCACCACTCACTCACCACTCACTCACCACTTACACTCACCACTCACTCACCACACAGAGACAGTGCCTACACCACGTGGTGTGTACACTCACTCACCACTCACACTCACCACTCACACTCACCACTCACACTCACCACTCACTCACCACTCACCCACTCACCCACTCACTCACTCACCACTTACACTCACCACTCACTCACCACTCACACTCACCACTCACACTCACCACTCACTCACCACTCACTCACCACTCACTCACCACTCACTCACTCACTCACCACTCACACTCACCACTCACTCACACTCACCACACAGAGACAGTGCCTACACCACGTGGTGTGTACACTCACCACTCACACTCACCACTTACACTCACCACTCACTCACCACTCACTCACTCACCCACCCACTCACCCACTCACTCACTCACCACTCACTCACCACTCACCACACAGAGACAGTGCCTACACCACGTGGTGTGTACACTCACCACTCACTCACCACTCACTCACCACTCACACTCACCACTCACCACTCACTCACCACTCACCACTTACTCACCACTCACTCACCACTCACCACTCTCCCACTCACTCACTCACCACTCACTCACCACTCACACTCACCACTCACCACACAGAGACAGTGCCTACACCACGTGGTGTGTATACTCACTCACCACTTACACTCACCACTCACCACTCACTCACCACTCACCACTCACTCACCACTCACTCACCACTCACTCACCACTCACTCACTCACCACACACTCACCACTCACACTCACCACTCACTCACTCACCACTCACTCACTCACCACTCACTCACCACTCACCACTTACACTCACCACTCACTCACTCACTCACCACTCACTCACCACTCACCACTCTCCCACTCACTCACTCACCACTCACTCACCACTCACACTCACCACTCACCACACAGAGACAGTGCCTACACCACGTGGTGTGTATACTCACTCACCACTTACACTCACCACTCACCACTCACTCACCACTCACCACTCACTCACCATTCACTCACCACTCACTCACCACTCACTCACTCACCACACACTCACCACTCACACTCACCACTCACTCACTCACCACTCACTCACTCACCACTCACTCACCACTCACCACTTACACTCACCACTCACTCACTCACTCACCACTCACTCACTCACTCACCACTCACTCACTCACCACTCACTCACTCACCACTCACTCACTCACCACTCACTCCCCACACAGAGACAGTGCCTACACCACGTGGTGTGTATACTCACCACTCACCACTTTTCTCACCACTCACCACTCACCCACTCACTCACTCACCACTCACTCACCACTCACACTCACCACTCACCACACAGAGACAGTGCCTACACCACGTGGTGTGTATACTCACCACTCACACTCACCACTCACTCACCACTCACTCACCAGTCACACTCACTCACTCACCACTCACTCACCACTCACTCACCACTCACTCACTCACCACTCACACTCACCACTCACTCACCACTCACACTCACCACTCACTCACCACCCACTCACTCACTCACCCACCCACTCACTCACCACACAGAGACAGTGCCTACACCACGTGGTGTGTATACACACTCACCACTTTCCACTCACCACTTACACTCACCACTCACACTCACCACTCACTCACTCAACCACTCACTCACACTCACCACTCACTCACCACTCACACACACACACATACACACCACACACACACAGACACACACACTCACCACACACACAGACACACACACACAGACACTCACCACACACACACAGACACACACAGACACACACACAGACTCACCACACACACACAGACTCATCACACACACACACAGACACACAAACTCACCACACACACAGACACACATACACAGACACTCACCACACACACACAGACACACACAGACTCACCACACACACACACAGACTCATCACACACACACACAGACACACACACTCACCACACACACACAGACACACACACAGACACTCACCACACACACACACAGACTCATCACACACACACACAGACACACACACAGACTCACCACACACACACACACATGCTCACCACACACACACTCATCACACTCACACACAGACTCACCACACACACACACAGACTCACCACACACACAGACTCACCACACACACACACAGACTCACCACACACACACACACTCACCACACAGACACACACACACACAGACACACACACTCACCACACACACACACTCACCACACACACACACTCACCACACACACACACTCACCACACACACACACACTCACCACACACACACAGACTCACCACACACACACACACTCACCACACACACACACCACACACACAGACACACATACCCATCACACACACACAGACACACACACACACAGACTCACCACACACACACACAGACTCACCACACACACACAGACTCACCACACACACAGACTCACCACACACAGACTCACCACACACACACCCACCACACACAGCCACACACACTCACCACACACACACACAGACTCAACACACACACACACTCACCACACACACAGACACACATACCCATCACACACACACACAGACACACACACTCACCACACACACAGACACACACACCCACCACACACAGACACACACACACTCACCACACACACAGACACACACACTCACCACACACACAGACACAGACACACACACACAGACACACACACAGACACACACACCTACCACACACACAGACACACACACACTCACCACACACACACACAGACACACACACCCACCACACACACACACAGACACACACCACACACACACACAGACACACACACACACTCACCACACACACAGACACACACACCCACCACACACACAGACCCACACACAGACACACACACACAGACTCACCACACACAGACACACACACAGACTCACCACACACACACACACACCAACCACACACACACAGACACACACACACAGACACACACAGACGCACATACCCACCACACACACAAACAGACACACACACACATAGACACACACCACACACACACACAGACTCACCACACACACACACTCACCACGCACACAGATACACACACAGACTCATCATACACACACACCCACCACACACAGACACAGACACACACACACACATAGACACACACCACACACACACACACAGACTCACCACACACACACACTCACCACGCACACAGATACACACACAGACTCATCATACACACACAGACACACACACCCACACACAGACTCACCACACACACACAGACTCACCACACACACACACACTCACCACACACACAGACACACACACACCCACAACACACACTCACTACATACACACACCCACCACACACACACACACAGACTCACCACACACACACAGACACACACACCCACCACACACAGACTCACCACACACACACACAGACACACACACAGACACACTACATACACACACCCACCACACACACACAGACACACAGACTCACCACACACACACCCAGACTCACCACACACACACAGACTCACCCACACACACACACTCACCACACACACACAGACACACACACACCACACACAGACACACAGACACACTACATACACACACACACCACACACACACACACAGACTCACCACACACACACAGACACACACTCACCACACACACTCACTACATACACACACCCACCACACACACACAGACTCACCACACACACACACAGACACACACTCACCACACACACTCACTACATACACACACCCACCACACACACACAGACACACAGACTCACCACACACACAGACACACACTCACCACACACACTCACTACATACACACACCCACCACACACACACAGACACACAGACTCACCACACACACAGACACACACTCACCACACCCACACATACACACACCCACCACACACACACACCCATCACACACCCACACACACACACCCCACCACACACACACACCCATCACACAGACACACACAGACACACACACACATACACACCCACCACACACACACACCCATCACACACACTCACCACACACACACACAGACACACACACAGACAGACACACAGACACACACCCACAGACACACACACAGACACACAGACACACAGACACACACACACAGACACACACACAGACACACACACCCACCACACACACCCACCACACACACCCACCACACACACCCACCACACACACACCCACCACACACACCCACCACACACACACACAGACACACCCACCACACACACACAGACACAGACACACAGACACAGACACACACCCACCACACACACAACACACACACACACAGACACACACCCACAGACACACAGTCTCACCACACACACACAGACACACACCACACACACACAACACACACACACACCACACACCCACCACACACACCCACCACACACACACAACACACACCCACCACACACACACAACACACACACAGACACACACCCACCACACACAGTCTCACCACCCTTGATGTCTCTGTTCCCAGGCTCGTGGTGAGCTCTCCACTGGCACGTGGTCGAAGCGGTCTGGTCCACAAGTGCCGACTTCACCCGGCCATCAGCAGCAGCAGACACGGCTGCACTAACATGGACGTCCAGAGTACGTCCAGCACACACAGACAAAGATCCCCCATATAGCCTGTAACAGACTGTAGGGGCAAGTGCTGTTAGCGAGCACCTATGAAGGCCGGAACGGTACACGAGGGGGTGGGTGGCCAGCACCACGCCCGACCGCCTTTGTCTCCCTAGTGGCGATGTTTACTACACACCGCTACACCAGGTACTCATTTGAGGCTGAGTCGACCTAGGGGAGGCCCGGGACCGGTTCAGATAATCGTCACTGGTGTTGGCCGTGAGCGGGAATCGAACCCGGGTCGCCAGGTTCATAGCGCAGCGCGCTAACCGCTACACTATACACAGATACATACAGATACATACCGATACACATACACACAGATACATACATACAGCTACATACACACACACATGCAGATACATACACACAGATGCATACAGATACATACATACAGATACATACACACACATACATACAGATACATACAGATACATACATACACACAGATACATACATACACACATACACATATACATACATAGACACTCAGATACACACACACAGATACATACATACACATACATACACACATACACACACAGACACACAGATACATACATACACACACAGATACACACACACAGATACATACAGATACATACTGATACACATACACACAGATACATACATACAGCTACATACACACACACATGCAGATACATACACACAGATACATACAGATACATACATGCAGATACATACACACATATACATACAGATACATACAGATACATACATACACACAGATACATACATACACATATACACATATACATACATAGACACTCAGATACACAACAACAACCACCATTCGCCACTAAGTGGTGGTGACGTCACCACGACGCTTGTGCCAGGCTATGTGCACCCTGAGGCCACGTGAAGTGTCGAACGCCCGCTGGCAGGAGGTCACGGGGCAGACCCAGGTGCCACGGGTCGACTGACTGAGATGACTGGCTGATGCACCACCTGTGCCCCCTACTGTGCCAACCTGCTGTGCTTTAGCCACCCGGCGCTCCGCTCGTTGTTGTGAGCGCCGCTCCTCCGCCCTCCGTTGTTGTTGGAGGGCGACTGCCTCCAACTGCCCAGTAGCGTCCTTCACGAGCCTCCTCCACAGAGGCCGATCTTGACAACGCTGGTACCAGTCATCGGCAAGTCACTCAGCTCCACGTCCTCCTGTACCACATCACTCCATCTCTTCTCTAGCCCGTGCCGCGCCCGCTTAGCCCCCTCGATCCGGCCAAACAAAAGCTGCGGAGCCCCAATGCGGTTTCAGGAAAGGGCGGTCCTGCACAGATGCCATTTTTTATGTCCGTCTGCTACATCAGAGGTGTAGGGAATGCCAGCAAGACCTACATCTCTGCTTTATTGACCTGGTCAAGGCCTATGATACCATCAGTAGGCCTGGGCTCTGGGTTGTTCTTCGTGCTTTTGGAGTCCCTGACCCCCTGCTCATGATCATTAAGGACCTTCATGATGGCGAGCGGGCCCGGGTAAAACTACGTGGCCGGGAGTCAGAGCCATTCCCTGTACACCTTGGGGTGCGACAGGGATGTCCTCTGGCTCCCACAATATTTAACATCTATTTTGACCACGTAGTTCGTGAAGCCTTCAATAGCTGTACCAGGGGAATCTACATATGGTACAGATATAATGGGAGGCTGATCGATGCCCGGGTGCGGTCAAGGGATGGCTCCCTATTGCTCAACCATGTTATGTATGCCGATGATTTGGTAATAGCTGATCATTCAGAGGAGGAGTTGGAGACGCTGCTGCTGAGACTGGAGCGTGCCACAAAGAGGTGGGGCCTTACCATCAGCCCCACCAAAACTAAGCACCTGCCTGGGTATTTTGTACCATCGGACACTCCACCCCCACAACTCCCAACGGTGATGGGGCAGTTGTGGAGAGAGTGGAGAGAGTTTCCCATACCTGGGCAGTGTGCTTATGACTGGCTCCAGTTTAACAGCAGAGGTCTCACTCCGAATCAGTCGAGCGGCAATATCTTTTCATCGGTTGCGTAACGCTGTGTGGAAGCTACCTGGTCTGTCGCTCCGCACTAAGCTTCAGGTCTTCTCGGCCACGGTCATTCCCTCCTTTCTCTACGCTTGCGAAACGTGGACCCCCTTAATGGAACATCTTCACCGGTTAGAAACATTTAGGCTGGCCTGCCTACGATCCATCCTGGGTTTAACCAGACTGGATTGTGTGAGAAGCTCACAAATCCTTGAAAGATCTGGGCAGGGTCCCATCGGTGAGCTCCTCCGGCAGGCAAGGCTGCGATGGCTGGGTCATGTAGCCCGCATGCCCAGCCACCGCATGCTGAAACAGCTTTTGTTTGGCCGGATTGAGGGGGCTAAGCGGGCGCGGCACGGGCTAGAGAAGAGATGGAGTGATGTGGTACAGGAGGACGTGGAGCTGAGTGGACTTGCCGATGACTGGTACCAGCGGTGTCAAGATCGGCCTCTGTGGAGGAGGCTCGTGAAGGATGCTACTGGGCAGTTGGAGGCAGTCGCCCTCCAACAACAACGGAGGGCGGAGGAGCGACGCTCAGAACAACGAGCGGAGCGCCGGGTGGCTAAAGCACAGCAGGTTGGCACAGTAGGGGGCACAGGTGGTGCATCAGCCAGTCATCAGTCGACCCGTGGCACCTGCTGGGTCTGCCCCGTGACCTCCTGCCAGCGGGCGTTCGACACTTCACGTGGCCTCAGGGTGCACATAGCCTGGCACAAGCGTCGTGGTGACGTCACCGCCACTTAGTGGCGAATGGCGGTTGTTGTTGTTGTGTGTCTATGTATGTGCGTGTGTGTGTATGTGTGTGTCTGTGTGTGTGTCTGTGTGTGTCTAGGTATGTGTGTCTTTGTGTGTGTGTCTATATATGTGGGTGTGTGTCTGTGTATATGTCTGTCTATGTATGTGTGTGTCTATGTGTATGTGTCTATGTGTGTTTGTGTGTCTGTTTGTTTTTGTGTAAAGATGACGATGTGAGCCCGAATGGGACATTGGGTCTCACTCTCGCCAAGGAAGAATCTCCCTCGGGCAAAGTCCTGGTGAGATACATCAACGACCACCACCACCACCACCCACACAGCCAGCCAGCCAATGGCGAAATGTTAACTACCTCGCCGGGTATGCAGGAGGTCGTGGGGATCGATCCCGGACCCTGACAATGCCTGCTGCTGCTGTTGCTGCTCTGAATATCCAAGCGACAATGAAATCAGCCGCTTGGTTTGAGATATCGTTTGTGAATGCCGGGAGCAGATTCTGAAAAAGAGTTACACAGTAGCTAAGTGGAGTCTTACAGCCGCTAAAATAAACATAGTTCAGTTTTAGTGTGGGTCTCTTTGGGTCTCTGTGTATATATATGGGTCTCTGTGTATCTATGGGTCTCTGTGTATCTATGGGTCTCGATGTATCTATATGGGTAATGTGCCTCTATTTATATGGGTCTCTGTATATCTGTGTGAGTCTCTGTGTCTCTATGGGTCTCTATGTATCGATGTGGGTCTCTGTGTATCTATGGGTCTCTATGTATCTGTGTGAGTCTCTGTGTCTCTATGGGTCTCTATGTATCTATGTGGGTCTCTGTGTATCTATGGGTCTCTATGTATCTGTGTGAGTCTCTGTGTCTCTATGGGTCTCTATGTATCTATGTGGGTCTCTGTGTATCTATGGGTCTCTATGTATCTGTGTGAGTCTCTGTGTATCTATGGGTCTCTATGTATCTGTGTGAATCTCTGTGTATCTATGGGTCTCTATGTATCTGTGTGGGTCTCTGTGTATCTATGGGTCTCTATGTATCTGTGTGAGTCTCTGTGTCTCTTTGGGTCTCTATGTATCTGTGTGAGTTTCTGTGTCTCTATGGGTCTCTATGTATCTGTGTGAGTCTCTGTGTCTCTATGGGTCTCTATGTATCTCTGTGGGTCTCTGTGTATCTATGGGTCTCTATGTATCTGTGTGAGTCTCTGTGTATCTATGGGTCTCTATGTATCTGTGTTAGTCTCTGTGTATCTATGGGTCTCTATGTATCTTTGTGAGTCTCTGTGTATCTATGGGGGTCTCTATGTATCTTTGTGAGTCTCTGTGTCTCTATGTATCTGTGTGTGTCTCTGTGTATCTAATGGGGTCTCTATGTATCTCTATGAGTCTCTGTGTCTCTATGGGTCTCTATATATCTGTGTGAGTCTCTGTGTCTCTATGGGTCTCTCTATATCTGTGTGGGTCTCTGTGTCTCTATGGGTCTCTATGTATCTGTGTGAGTCTCTGTGTATCTATGGGGGTCTCTATGTATTTCTGTGGGTCTCTGTGTCTCTATGGGTCTCTATGTATCTGTGTGAGTCTCTGTCTCTAAGGGTCTCTATGTATCTGTGTGAGTCTCTGTGTATCTATGGGTCTCTATGGATCTGTGTGAGTCTCTGTGTTTCTATGGGTCTCTATGTATCTGTGTGGGTCTCTGTGTCTCTATGGGTCTCTATGTATCTGTGTGGGTCTCTGTGTATCTATGGGTCTCTATGTGTCTGTGTGAGTCTCTGTGTATCTATGGGTCTCTATGTATCTGTGTGAGTCTCTGAGTATCTATGGGTCTCTATGTATCTGTGTGGGTCTCTGTGTCTCTATGGGTCTCTATGTATCTGTGTGGGTCTCTGTGTCTCTATGGGTCTCTATGTATCTGTGTGAGTCTCTGTGTCTCTATGGGTCTCTATGTATCTGTGTGAGTCTTTGTGTCTCTATGGGTCTCTATGTATCTGTGTGGGTCTCTGTGTATCTATGGCTCTCTATCTATCTGTGTGAGTCTCTGCATATCTATGGGTCTCTATGTATCTGTGTGAGTCCCTGTGTCTCTATGGGTCTCTATGTATCTTTGTGGGTCTCTGTATATCTATGGGTCTCTATGTACCTGTGTGAGTCTCTGTGTATCTATGGGGGTCTCTATGTATCTGTGTGAGTCTCTGTGTGTCTATGGGTCTCTATGTATCTGTGTGAGACTCTGTGTCTCTAAGGGTCTCTATGTATCTGTGTGAGTCTCTGTGTGTCTATGGGTCTTTATGTATCTGTGTGAGTCTCTGTGTCTCTATGGGTCTCTATGTATCTGTGTGAGTCTCTGTGTCTCTATGGGTCTCTATGTATCTGTGTGAGTCTCTGTGTCTCTATGGGTCTCTATGTATCTGTGTGAGTCTCTGTGTCTCTATGGGTCTCTATGTATCTGTGTGGGTCTCTGTGTATCAATGGGTCTCTATGTATCTGTGTGAGTCTCTGTGTCTCTATGGGTCTCTATGTATCTGTGTGAGTCTCTGTGTCTCTATGGGTCTCTATGTATCAGTGTGAGTCTCTGTGTATCTATGGGTCTCTATGTATCTGTGTGTGTCTCTGTGTATCTATGGGTCTCTATGTATCTGTGTGGGTCTCTGTGTATCTATGGGTCTCTATGTATCTATGTGGGTCTCTGTGTATCTATGGGTCTCTATGTATCTGTGTGTGTCTCTGTGTATCTAATGGGGTCTCTATGTATCTCTATGAGTCTCTGTGTCTCTATGGGTCTCTATATATCTGTGTGAGTCTCTGTGTCTCTATGGGTCTCTCTATATCTGTGTGGGTCTCTGTGTCTCTATGGGTCTCTATGTATCTGTGTGAGTCTCTGTGTATCTATGGGGGTCTCTATGTATTTCTGTGGGTCTCTGTGTCTCTATGGGTCTCTATGTATCTGTGTGAGTCTCTGTCTCTAAGGGTCTCTATGTATCTGTGTGAGTCTCTGTGTATCTATGGGTCTCTATGGATCTGTGTGAGTCTCTGTGTTTCTATGGGTCTCTATGTATCTGTGTGGGTCTCTGTGTCTCTATGGGTCTCTATGTATCTGTGTGGGTCTCTGTGTATCTATGGGTCTCTATGTGTCTGTGTGAGTCTCTGTGTATCTATGGGTCTCTATGTATCTGTGTGAGTCTCTGAGTATCTATGGGTCTCTATGTATCTGTGTGGGTCTCTGTGTCTCTATGGGTCTCTATGTATCTGTGTGGGTCTCTGTGTCTCTATGGGTCTCTATGTATCTGTGTGAGTCTCTGTGTCTCTATGGGTCTCTATGTATCTGTGTGAGTCTCTGTGTCTCTATGGGTCTCTATGTATCTGTGTGGGTCTCTGTGTATCTATGGCTCTCTATCTATCTGTGTGAGTCTCTGCATATCTATGGGTCTCTATGTATCTGTGTGAGTCCCTGTGTCTCTATGGGTCTCTATGTATCTTTGTGGGTCTCTGTATATCTATGGGTCTCTATGTACCTGTGTGAGTCTCTGTGTATCTATGGGGGTCTCTATGTATCTGTGTGAGTCTCTGTGTGTCTATGGGTCTCTATGTATCTGTGTGAGACTCTGTGTCTCTAAGGGTCTCTATGTATCTGTGTGAGTCTCTGTGTGTCTATGGGTCTTTATGTATCTGTGTGAGTCTCTGTGTCTCTATGGGTCTCTATGTATCTGTGTGAGTCTCTGTGTCTCTATGGGTCTCTATGTATCTGTGTGAGTCTCTGTGTCTCTATGGGTCTCTATGTATCTGTGTGAGTCTCTGTGTCTCTATGGGTCTCTATGTATCTGTGTGGGTCTCTGTGTATCAATGGGTCTCTATGTATCTGTGTGAGTCTCTGTGTCTCTATGGGTCTCTATGTATCTGTGTGAGTCTCTGTGTCTCTATGGGTCTCTATGTATCAGTGTGAGTCTCTGTGTATCTATGGGTCTCTATGTATCTGTGTGTGTCTCTGTGTATCTATGGGTCTCTATGTATCTGTGTGGGTCTCTGTGTATCTATGGGTCTCTATGTATCTGTGTGAGTCTCTGTGTATCTATGGGTCTCTATGTATCTGTGTGAGTCTCTGTGTATCTATGGGTCTCTTTGTATCTGTGTGAGTCTCTGTGTCTCTATGGGTCTCTATGTATCTGTGTGAGTCTCTGTGTCTCTATGGGTCTCTTTGTATCTGTGTGAGTCTCTGTGTATCTATGGGTCTCTATGTATCTGTGTGAGTCTCTGTGTATCTATGGGTCTCTATGTATCTGTGTGAGTCTCTGTGTCTCTATGGGTCTCTATGTATCTGTGTGAGTCTCTGTGTTTCTATGGGTCTCTATGTATCTGTGTGGGTCTCTGTGTCTCTATGGGTCTCTATGTATCTGTGTGGGTCTCTGTGTATCTATGGGTCTCTATGTGTCTGTGTGAGTCTCTGTGTATCTATGGGTCTCTATGTATCTGTGTGGGTCTCTGTGTCTCTATGGGTCTCTATGTATCTGTGTGAGTCTCTGTGTCTCTATGGGTCTCTATGTATCTGTGTGGGTCTCTGTGTCTCTATGGGTCTCTATGTATCTGTGTGAGTCTCTGTGTCTCTATGGGTCTCTATGTATCTGTGTGAGTCTTTGTGTCTCTATGGGTCTCTATGTATATGTGTGGGTCTCTGTGTATCTATGGCTCTCTATCTATCTGTGTGAGTCTCTGCATATCTATGGGTCTCTATGTATCTGTGTGAGTCCCTGTGTCTCTATGGGTCTCTATGTATCTTTGTGGGTCTCTGTGTATCTATGGGTCTCTATGTACCTGTGTGAGTCTCTGTGTATCTAT
>NC_046136.1:1064633-1083092 GCF_010993605.1 Petromyzon marinus | reverse complement strand
TCTGTGTCTCTATGGGTCTCTATGTATCTGTGTGAGTCTCTGTGTATCTATGGGTCTCTATGTATCTGTGTGAGTCTCTGTGTATCTATGGGTCTCTATGTATCTGTGTGAGTCTCTGTGTCTCTATGGGTCTCTATGTATCTGTGTGAGTCTCTGTGTATCTATGGGTCTCTATGTATCTGTGTGGGTCTCTGTGTATCTATGGGGGTCTCTGTGTATCTGTGTGAGTCTCTGTGTCTCTATGGGTCTCTTTGTATCTGTGTGAGTCTCTGTGTCTCTATGGGTCTCTATGTATCTGTGTGAGTCTCTGTGTCTCTATGGATCTTTATGTACCTGTGTGAGTCTCTGTGTATCTATGGGTCTCTATGTATCTGTGTGGGTCTCTGTGTATCTATGGGTCTCTATGTATCTGTGTGAGTCTCTGTGTCTCTATGGGTCTCTATGTATCTGTGTGAGTCTCTGTGTATCTATGAGTCTCTATGTATCTGTGTGGGTCTCTGTGTATCTATGGGGGTCTCTGTGTATCTGTGTGAGTCTCTGTGTCTCTATGGGTCTCTATGTATCTGTGTGAGTCTCTGTGTCTCTATGGGTCTCTATGGATCTGTGTGAGTCTCTGTGTCTCTATGGGTCTCTATGTATCTGTGTGAGTCTCTGTGTATCTATGGGTCTCTATGTATCTGTGTGGGTCTCTGTGTCTCTATGGGTCTCTATGTATCTGTGTGGGTCTCTGTGTATCTATGGGTCTCTATGTATCTGTGTGAGTCTCTGTGTATCTATGGGTCTCTATGTATCTGTGTGAGTCTCTGTGTCTCTAAGGGTCTCTATGTATCTCTGTGGGTCTCTGTGTATCTATGGGTCTCTATGTATCTGAGTATTTGGCCACTGCCATGCATGGACCAATCAGTGTCAAGGACAATGCATCGTATATATTATGATAGTGTGTATGTTTTTTTGTTTGCATTTTGACTGCAGGTATTGTGGTTAACGCGGTAAACATGAATCCTCGGTAAAAAAAAGGTTTCAGTTTTGTAGCCAGAAAAAAGTAGGAAAAACCCTCTCTATTATTATTATTATTACATTTTGGTACTGGCAAAGGAGGTCTAATGATGTAAAAAACAACAACTCTATGATGGATCATATTGATCGCAAAAGCCTACTACTGTGACGACGACGATGATGATGATGATGACAATGATGATGATGATGATGACGCCGGCGATGGCGATGGCTCTGATCTCCGCGTCTCAGGCCTGCGCTCCGCTGGGGCGTCTGAGCTGCGGCAAAAACGTCTTCTTAAAGTCCTCGTGCTACCTGTTCGACAACAACCTGAACCAGGAGCTGATGATCGCAGCCGGGTACCAAGGTGAGCGGCCGCCACTTCCTGATCGCGAACGGAATCTCATCTGTTGATTCGAAGCTTTCGTGACTGCAGGGATTCATCTATAATAAATTGATAAAATAAAATAACTCAATAATATTCTCACGACGTTTCGACGAGTCTCGTCCCTTCACCTGATGAAGGCCGCTTGTGTTGTGGCTGAAACGTCGTGAGAATATTATTGTGTTATTTTATTTTATCAATTTATTATTTTATTCTCATTCTACGTGGTGACTTTACCGAAAGAACCAAAGAAGAGAAATCTCATCTGTTGATTCGAAGCTTTCGTGACTGCAGGGATTCATATTCTTTGGTTCTTTCGGTAAAGTCACCACCACGTAGAATGAGAATAAAATAATAAATTGATAAAATAAAATAACTCAATAATATTCTCACGACGTTTAGACGAGTCTCGTCCCTTCACCTGATGAAGGCCGCTTGTGTTGTGGCTGAAACGTCGTGAGAATATTATTGTATTATTTTATTTCATCAATTTATTATTTTATTCTCATTCTACGTGGTGACTTTACCGAAAGAACCAAAGAAGAGAAATCTCATCTGTTGATTCGAAGCTTTCGTGACTGCAGGGATTCATCTTCTTTGGTTCTTTCGGTAAAGTCACCACCACGTAGAATGAGAATAAAATAATAAATTGATAAAATAAAATAACTCAATAATATTCTCACGACGTTTCGACGAGTCTCGTCCCTTCACCTGATGAAGGCCGCTTGTGTTGTGGCTGAAACGTCGTGAGAATATTATTGTGTTATTTTATTTTATCAATTTATTATTTTATTCTCATTCTACGTGGTGACTTTACCGAAAGAACCAAAGAAGAGAAATCTCATCTGTTGATTCGAAGCTTTCGTGACTGCAGGGATTCATCTTCTTTGGTTCTTTCGGTAAAGTCACCACCACGTAGAATGAGAATAAAATAATAAATTGATAAAATAAAATAACTCAATAATATTCTCACGACGTTTCGACGAGTCTCGTCCCTTCACCTGATGAAGGCCGCTTGTGTTGTGGCTGAAACGTCGTGAGAATATTATTGTGTTATTTTATTTTATCAATTTATTATTTTATTCTCATTCTACGTGGTGACTTTACCGAAAGAACCAAAGAAGAGAAATCTCATCTGTTGATTCGAAGCTTTCGTGACTGCAGGGATTCATCTTCTTTGGTTCTTTCGGTAAAGTCACCACCACGTAGAATGAGAATAAAATAATAAATTGATAAAATAAAATAACTCAATAATATTCTCACGACGTTTCGACGAGTCTCGTCCCTTCACCTGATGAAGGCCGCTTGTGTTGTGGCTGAAACGTCGTGAGAATATTATTGTGTTATTTTATTTTATCAATTTATTATTTTATTCTCATTCTACGTGGTGACTTTACCGAAAGAACCAAAGAAGAGAAATCTCATCTGTTGATTCGAAGCTTTCGTGACTGCAGGGATTCATCTTCTTTGGTTCTTTCGGTAAAGTCACCACCACGTAGAATGAGAATAAAATAATAAATTGATAAAATAAAATAACTCAATAATATTCTCACGACGTTTCGACGAGTCTCGTCCCTTCACCTGATGAAGGCCGCTTGTGTTGTGGCTGAAACGTCGTGAGAATATTATTGTGTTATTTTATTTTATCAATTTATTATTTTATTCTCATTCTACGTGGTGACTTTTACCGAAAGAACCAAAGAAGAGAAATCTCATCTGTTGATTCGAAGCTTTCGTGACTGCAGGGATTCATCTTCTTTGGTTCTTTCGGTAAAGTCACCACCACGTAGAATGAGAATAAAATAATAAATTGATAAAATAAAATAACTCAATAATATTCTCACGACGTTTCGACGAGTCTCGTCCCTTCACCTGATGAAGGCCGCTTGTGTTGTGGCTGAAACGTCGTGAGAATATTATTGTGTTATTTTATTTTATCAATTTATTATTTTATTCTCATTCTACATGGTGACTTTACCGAAAGAACCAAAGAAGAGAAATCTCATCTGTTGATTCGAAGCTTTCGTGACTGCAGGGATTCATCTTCTTTGGTTCTTTCGGTAAAGTGACCACCACGTAGAATGAGAATAAAATAATAAATTGATAAAATAAAATAACTCAATAATATTCTCACGACGTTTCGACGAGTCTCGTCCCTTCACCTGATGAAGGCCGCTTGTGTTGTGGCTGAAACGTCGTGAGAATATTATTGTGTTATTTTATTTTATCAATTTATTATTTTATTCTCATTCTACGTGGTGACTTTACCGAAAGAACCAAAGAAGAGAAATCTCATCTGTTGATTCGAAGATTTCGTGACTGCAGGGATTCATCTTCTTTGGTTCTTTCGGTAAAGTCACCACCACGTAGAATGAGAATAAAATAATAAATTGATAAAATAAAATAACTCAATAATATTCTCACGACGTTTCGACGAGTCTCGTCCCTTCACCTGATGAAGGCCGCTTGTGTTGTGGCTGAAACGTCGTGAGAATATTATTGAGTTATTTTATTTTATCAATTTATTATTTTATTCTCATTCTACGTGGTGACTTTACCGAAAGAACCAAAGAAGAGAAATCTCATCTGTTGATTCGAAGCTTTCGTGACTGCAGGGATTCATCTTCTTTGGTTCTTTCGGTAAAGTCACCACCACGTAGAATGAGAATAAAATAATAAATTGATAAAATAAAATAACTCAATAATATTCTCACGACGTTTCGACGAGTCTCGTCCCTTCACCTGATGAAGGCCGCTTGTGTTGTGGCTGAAACGTCGTGAGAATATTATTGTGTTATTTTATTTTATCAATGTATTATTTTATTCTCATTCTACGTGACTTTACCGAAAGAACCAAAGAAGAGAAATCTCATCTGTTGATTCGAAGCTTTCGTGACTGCAGGGATTCATCTTCTTTGGTTCTTTCGGTAAAGTCACCACCACGTAGAATGAGAATAAAATAATAAATTGATAAAATAAAATAACTCAATAATATTCTCACGACGTTTCGACGAGTCTCGTCCCTTCACCTGATGAAGGCTGCTTGTGTTGTGGCTGAAACGTCGTGAGAATATTATTGTGTTATTTTATTTTATCAATTTATTATTTTATTCTCATTCTACGTGGTGACTTTACCGAAAGAACCAAAGAAGAGAAATCTCATCTGTTGATTCGAAGCTTTCGTGACTGCAGGGATTCATATTCTTTGGTTCTTTCGGTAAAGTCACCACCACGTAGAATGAGAATAAAATAATAAATTGATAAAATAAAATAACTCAATAATATTCTCACGACGTTTCGACGAGTCTCGTCCCTTCACCTGATGAAGGCTGCTTGTGTTGTGGCTGAAACGTCGTGAGAATATTATTGTGTTATTTTATTTTATCAATTTATTATTTTATTCTCATTCTACGTGGTGACTTTACCGAAAGAACCAAAGAAGAGAAATCTCATCTGTTGATTCGAAGCTTTCGTGACTGCAGGGATTCATATTCTTTGGTTCTTTCGGTAAAGTCACCACCACGTAGAATGAGAATAAAATAATAAATTGATAAAATAAAATAACTCAATAATATTCTCACGACGTTTCGACGAGTCTCGTCCCTTCACCTGATGAAGGCCGCTTGTGTTGTGGCTGAAACGTCGTGAGAATATTATTGTGTTATTTTATTTTATCAATTTATTATTTTATTCTCATTCTACGTGGTGACTTTACCGAAAGAACCAAAGAAGAGAAATCTCATCTGTTGATTCGAAGCTTTCGTGACTGCAGGGATTCATCTTCTTTGGTTCTTTCGGTAAAGTCACCACCACGTAGAATGAGAATAAAATAATAAATTGATAAAATAAAATAACTCAATAATATTCTCACGACGTTTCGACGAGTCTCGTCCCTTCACCTGATGAAGGCCGCTTGTGTTGTGGCTGAAACGTCGTGAGAATATTATTGTGTTATTTTATTTCATCAATTTATTATTTTATTCTCATTCTACGTGGTGACTTTACCGAAAGAACCAAAGAAGAGAAATCTCATCTGTTGATTCGAAGCTTTCGTGACTGCAGGGATTCATCTTCTTTGGTTCTTTCGGTAAAGTCACCACCACGTAGAATGAGAATAAAATAATAAATTGATAAAATAAAATAACTCAATAATATTCTCACGACGTTTCGACGAGTCTCGTCCCTTCACCTGATGAAGGCCGCTTGTGTTGTGGCTGAAACGTCGTGAGAATATTATTGTGTTATTTTATTTCATCAATTTATTATTTTATTCTCATTCTACGTGGTGACTTTACCGAAAGAACCAAAGAAGAGAAATCTCATCTGTTGATTCGAAGCTTTCGTGACTGCAGGGATTCATCTTCTTTGGTTCTTTCGGTAAAGTCACCACCACGTAGAATGAGAATAAAATAATAAATTGATAAAATAAAATAACTCAATAATATTCTCACGACGTTTCGACGAGTCTCGTCCCTTCACCTGATGAAGGCCGCTTGTGTTGTGGCTGAAACGTCGTGAGAATATTATTGTGTTATTTTATTTTATCAATTTATTATTTTATTCTCATTCTACGTGGTGACTTTACCGAAAGAACCAAAGAAGAGAAATCTCATCTGTTGATTCGAAGCTTTCGTGACTGCAGGGATTCATCTTCTTTGGTTCTTTCGGTAAAGTCACCACCACGTAGAATGAGAATAAAATAATAAATTGATAAAATAAAATAACTCAATAATATTCTCACGACGTTTCGACGAGTCTCGTCCCTTCACCTGATGAAGGCCGCTTGTGTTGTGGCTGAAACGTCGTGAGAATATTATTGTGTTATTTTATTTTATCAATTTATTATTTTATTCTCATTCTACGTGGTGACTTTACCGAAAGAACCAAAGAAGAGAAATCTCATCTGTTGATTCGAAGCTTTCGTGACTGCAGGGATTCATCTTCTTTGGTTCTTTCGGTAAAGTCACCACCACGTAGAATGAGAATAAAATAATAAATTGATAAAATAAAATAACTCAATAATATTCTCACGACGTTTCGACGAGTCTCGTCCCTTCACCTGATGAAGGCCGCTTGTGTTGTGGCTGAAACGTCGTGAGAATATTATTGTGTTATTTTATTTCATCAATTTATTATTTTATTCTCATTCTACGTGGTGACTTTACCGAAAGAACCAAAGAAGAGAAATCTCATCTGTTGATTCGAAGCTTTCGTGACTGCAGGGATTCATCTTCTTTGGTTCTTTCGGTAAAGTCACCACCACGTAGAATGAGAATAAAATAATAAATTGATAAAATAAAATAACTCAATAATATTCTCACGACGTTTCGACGAGTCTCGTCCCTTCACCTGATGAAGGCCGCTTGTGTTGTGGCTGAAACGTCGTGAGAATATTATTGTGTTATTTTATTTTATCAATTTATTATTTTATGCTCATTCTACGTGGTGACTTTACCGAAAGAACCAAAGAAGAGAAATCTCATCTGTTGATTCGAAGCTTTCGTGACTGCAGGGATTCATCTTCTTTGGTTCTTTCGGTAAAGTCACCACCACGTAGAATGAGAATAAAATAATAAATTGATAAAATAAAATAACTCAATAATATTCTCACGACGTTTCGACGAGTCTCGTCCCTTCACCTGATGAAGGCCGCTTGTGTTGTGGCTGAAACGTCGTGAGAATATTATTGTGTTATTTTATTTTATCAATTTATTATTTTATTCTCATTCTACGTGGTGACTTACCGAAAGAACCAAAGAAGAGAAATCTCATCTGTTGATTTGAAGCTTTCGTGACTGCAGGGATTCATCTTCTTTGGTTCTTTCGGTAAAGTCACCACCACGTAGAATGAGAATAAAATAATAAATTGATAAAATAAAATAACTCAATAATATTCTCACGACGTTTCGACGAGTCTCGTCCCTTCACCTGATGAAGGCCGCTTGTGTTGTGGCTGAAACGTCGTGAGAATATTATTGTGTTATTTTATTTTATCAATTTATTATTTTATTCTCATTCTACGTGGTGACTTTACCGAAAGAACCAAAGAAGAGAAATCTCATCTGTTGATTCGAAGCTTTCGTGACTGCAGGGATTCATCTTCTTTGGTTCTTTCGGTAAAGTCACCACCACGTAGAATGAGAATAAAATAATAAATTGATAAAATAAAATAACTCAATAATATTCTCACGACGTTTCGACGAGTCTCGTCCCTTCACCTGATGAAGGCCGCTTGTGTTGTGGCTGAAACGTCGTGAGAATATTATTGTGTTATTTTATTTTATCAATTTATTATTTTATTCTCATTCTACGTGGTGACTTTACCGAAAGAACCAAAGAAGAGAAATCTCATCTGTTGATTCGAAGCTTTCGTGACTGCAGGGATTCATCTTCTTTGGTTCTTTCGGTAAAGTCACCACCACGTAGAATGAGAATAAAATAATAAATTGATAAAATAAAATAACTCAATAATATTCTCACGACGTTTCGACGAGTCTCGTCCCTTCACCTGATGAAGGGCGCTTGTGTTGTGGCTGAAACGTCGTGAGAATATTATTGTGTTATTTTATTTTATCAATTTATTATTTTATTCTCATTCTACGTGGTGACTTTACCGAAAGAACCAAAGAAGAGAAATCTCATCTGTTGATTCGAAGCTTTCGTGACTGCAGGGATTCATCTTCTTTGGTTCTTTCGGTAAAGTCACCACCACGTAGAATGAGAATAAAATAATAAATTGATAAAATAAAATAACTCAATAATATTCTCACGACGTTTCGACGAGTCTCGTCCCTTCACCTGATGAAGGGCGCTTGTGTTGTGGCTGAAACGTCGTGAGAATATTATTGTGTTATTTTATTTCATCAATTTATTATTTTATTCTCATTCTACGTGGTGACTTTACCGAAAGAACCAAAGAAGAGAAATCTCATCTGTTGATTCGAAGCTTTCGTGACTGCAGGGATTCATCTTCTTTGGTTCTTTCGGTAAAGTCACCACCACGTAGAATGAGAATAAAATAATAAATTGATAAAATAAAATAACTCAATAATATTCTCACGACGTTTCGACGAGTCTCGTCCCTTCACCTGATGAAGGCCGCTTGTGTTGTGGCTGAAACGTCGTGAGAATATTATTGTGTTATTTTATTTTATCAATTTATTATTTTATTCTCATTCTACGTGGTGACTTTACCGAAAGAACCAAAGAAGAGAAATCTCATCTGTTGATTCGAAGCTTTCGTGACTGCAGGGATTCATCTTCTTTGGTTCTTTCGGTAAAGTCACCACCACGTAGAATGAGAATAAAATAATAAATTGATAAAATAAAATAACTCAATAATATTCTCACGACGTTTCGACGAGTCTCGTCCCTTCACCTGATGAAGGCCGCTTGTGTTGTGGCTGAAACGTCGTGAGAATATTATTGTGTTATTTTATTTTATCAATTTATTATTTTATTCTCATTCTACGTGACTTTTACCGAAAGAACCAAAGAAGAGAAATCTCATCTGTTGATTCGAAGCTTTCGTGACTGCAGGGATTCATCTTCTTTGGTTCTTTCGGTAAAGTCACCACCACGTAGAATGAGAATAAAATAATAAATTGATAAAATAAAATAACTCAATAATATTCTCACGACGTTTCGACGAGTCTCGTCCCTTCACCTGATGAAGGCCGCTTGTGTTGTGGCTGAAACGTCGTGAGAATATTATTGTGTTATTTTATTTTATCAATTTATTATTTTATTCTCATTCTACGTGACTTTTACCGAAAGAACCAAAGAAGAGAAATCTCATCTGTTGATTCGAAGCTTTCGTGACTGCAGGGATTCATCTTCTTTGGTTCTTTCGGTAAAGTCACCACCACGTAGAATGAGAATAAAATAATAAATTGATAAAATAAAATAACTCAATAATATTCTCACGACGTTTCGACGAGTCTCGTCCCTTCACCTGATGAAGGCCGCTTGTGTTGTGGCTGAAACGTCGTGAGAATATTATTGTGTTATTTTATTTTATCAATTTATTATTTTATTCTCATTCTACGTGACTTTTACCGAAAGAACCAAAGAAGAGAAATCTCATCTGTTGATTCGAAGCTTTCGTGACTGCAGGGATTCATCTTCTTTGGTTCTTTCGGTAAAGTCACCACCACGTAGAATGAGAATAAAATAATAAATTGATAAAATAAAATAACTCAATAATATTCTCACGACGTTTCGACGAGTCTCGTCCCTTCACCTGATGAAGGCCGCTTGTGTTGTGGCTGAAACGTCGTGAGAATATTATTGTGTTATTTTATTTTATCAATTTATTATTTTATTCTCATTCTACGTGGTGACTTTACCGAAAGAACCAAAGAAGAGAAATCTCATCTGTTGATTCGAAGCTTTCGTGACTGCAGGGATTCATCTTCTTTGGTTCTTTCGGTAAAGTCACCACCACGTAGAATGAGAATAAAATAATAAATTGATAAAATAAAATAACTCAATAATATTCTCACGACGTTTCGACGAGTCTCGTCCCTTCACCTGATGAAGGCCGCTTGTGTTGTGGCTGAAACGTCGTGAGAATATTATTGTGTTATTTTATTTTATCAATTTATTATTTTATTCTCATTCTACGTGACTTTTACCGAAAGAACCAAAGAAGAGAAATCTCATCTGTTGATTCGAAGCTTTCGTGACTGCAGGGATTCATCTTCTTTGGTTCTTTCGGTAAAGTCACCACCACGTAGAATGAGAATAAAATAATAAATTGATAAAATAAAATAACTCAATAATATTCTCACGACGTTTCGACGAGTCTCGTCCCTTCACCTGATGAAGGCCGCTTGTGTTGTGGCTGAAACGTCGTGAGAATATTATTGTGTTATTTTATTTTATCAATTTATTATTTTATTCTCATTCTACGTGACTTTTACCGAAAGAACCAAAGAAGAGAAATCTCATCTGTTGATTCGAAGCTTTCGTGACTGCAGGGATTCATCTTCTTTGGTTCTTTCGGTAAAGTCACCACCACGTAGAATGAGAATAAAATAATAAATTGATAAAATAAAATAACTCAATAATATTCTCACGACGTTTCGACGAGTCTCGTCCCTTCACCTGATGAAGGCCGCTTGTGTTGTGGCTGAAACGTCGTGAGAATATTATTGTGTTATTTTATTTTATCAATTTATTATTTTATTCTCATTCTACGTGACTTTTACCGAAAGAACCAAAGAAGAGAAATCTCATCTGTTGATTCGAAGCTTTCGTGACTGCAGGGATTCATCTTCTTTGGTTCTTTCGGTAAAGTCACCACCACGTAGAATGAGAATAAAATAATAAATTGATAAAATAAAATAACTCAATAATATTCTCACGACGTTTCGACGAGTCTCGTCCCTTCACCTGATGAAGGCCGCTTGTGTTGTGGCTGAAACGTCGTGAGAATATTATTGTGTTATTTTATTTTATCAATTTATTATTTTATTCTCATTCTACGTGGTGACTTTACCGAAAGAACCAAAGAAGAGAAATCTCATCTGTTGATTCGAAGCTTTCGTGACTGCAGGGATTCATCTTCTTTGGTTCTTTCGGTAAAGTCACCACCACGTAGAATGAGAATAAAATAATAAATTGATAAAATAAAATAACTCAATAATATTCTCACGACGTTTCGACGAGTCTCGTCCCTTCACCTGATGAAGGCCGCTTGTGTTGTGGCTGAAACGTCGTGAGAATATTATTGTGTTATTTTATTTTATCAATTTATTATTTTATTCTCATTCTACGTGGTGACTTTACCGAAAGAACCAAAGAAGAGAAATCTCATCTGTTGATTCGAAGCTTTCGTGACTGCAGGGATTCATCTTCTTTGGTTCTTTCGGTAAAGTCACCACCACGTAGAATGAGAATAAAATAATAAATTGATAAAATAAAATAACTCAATAATATTCTCACGACGTTTCGACGAGTCTCGTCCCTTCACCTGATGAAGGCCGCTTGTGTTGTGGCTGAAACGTCGTGAGAATATTATTGTGTTATTTTATTTTATCAATTTATTATTTTATTCTCATTCTACGTGACTTTTACCGAAAGAACCAAAGAAGAGAAATCTCATCTGTTGATTCGAAGCTTTCGTGACTGCAGGGATTCATCTTCTTTGGTTCTTTCGGTAAAGTCACCACCACGTAGAATGAGAATAAAATAATAAATTGATAAAATAAAATAACTCAATAATATTCTCACGACGTTTCGACGAGTCTCGTCCCTTCACCTGATGAAGGCCGCTTGTGTTGTGGCTGAAACGTCGTGAGAATATTATTGTGTTATTTTATTTTATTAATTTATTATTTTATTCTCATTCTACGTGGTGACTTTACCGAAAGAACCAAAGAAGATAAATCTCATCTGTTGATTCGAAGCTTTCGTGACTGCAGGGATTCATGCTCCTGGTTATTTTCGGTAAAGTCACCGCCGCGTTAGAAGGGAAACAATAAAATCGTAAAATATATATAAAGCAATTAAATTATTGTAAAACAATAAGATAATAAAACAATAAAATCATAAAATATATATAAAACAATAAAATTATTATTCTTGGTTCTTTCGGTAAAGTCACCACCACGTTAGAAGGGAAACAATAAAATAATAAAAATATATAAAACAATAAAATTATTGTAAAACAATAAAATTATTATTCTTGGTTCTTTCGGTAAAGTCACCACCACGTTAGAAGGGAAATAATAAAATATAAAACAATACAATTATTATTCTTGGTTCTTTCGGTAAAGTCACCACCACGTTAGAAGGGAAACAATAAAATAATAAAAATATAAAACAATAAAATTATTATTCTTGGTTCTTTCGGTAAAGTCACCACCACGTTAGAAGGGAAACAATAAAATAATAAAAATATATAAAACAATAAAATTATTGTAAAACAATAAAATTATTATTCTTGGTTCTTTCGGTAAAGTCACCACCACGTTAGAAGGGAAACAATAAAATAATAAAAATATAAAACAATACAATTATTATTCTTGGTTCTTTCGGTAAAGTCACCACCATGTTAGAAGGGAAACAATAAAATAATAAAAAAATATATAAAACAATAAAATTATTATTCTTGGTTCTTTCGGTAAAGTCACCACCACGTACAAGGGAAACAATAAAATAATAAAAAATATAAAACAATAAAATTCTCACGACGTTTCGACTGCAACACAAAGCAGCAATCATCATCAGGTGTGAAAACCACGGCAAGAAAATTTGAAAAAAGTGGCGGGGTTTTTTAACGTTAGCACCACGGAGAGCGATTTGGCAGTTGTTCAAGTGGACGAGTCCATCTATGTTGGGAAAAGAGGAGGGGGGAGACGAAAATAATGGATGCGGTCTGAAAGCCACCGTAAGCGTGAACAATCAATTAAGACCCGAAATGGTTTATCAAATCCTTCCAATGATTGCTAAGCCCAGAATCCATCTTCTCGGTTGAAATTGTCTCCGTGTTTGTATATGTGGATAGCCTCACGAATGAAACTCTCATGGTAACCGTAAGCGTGAACAATCAATTAAGACACGAAATGGTTATCAAATCCTTCCAATGATTGCTAAGCCCAGAATCCATCTTCTCGGTTGAAATTGTCTCCGTGTTTGTATACGTGGATAGCCTCATGAACGAATCTCTCACGGTAACCGTAAGCGTGAACAATCAATCAAGACCCGAAATGGTTTATCAAATCCTTCCAATGATTGCTAAGCCCAGAATCCATCTTCTCGGTTGAAGTTGTATCTGTGTGTGTATACGTGGACAGCCTCATGAACGAAACTCTGATGGTAACCGTGAGCGTGAACAATCAATTAAGACCCGAATTGGTTTATCAAATCCTTCCAATGATTGCTAAGCCCAGAATCCATCTTCTGGGTTGAAGTTGTCTCTGTGTTTGTATATGTGGATAGCCTCACGAACGAATCTCTCATGGTAACCGTAAGCGTGAACAATCAATTAAGACCCGAATTGGTTTATCAAATCCTTCCAATGATTGCTAAGCCCAGAATCCATCTTCTGGGTTGAAATTGTCTCCGTGTTTGTATATGTGGATAGCCTCACGAACGAAACTCGCATGGTAACCGTAAGCGTGAACAATCAATTAAGACCCGAAATGGTTTATCAAATCCTTCCAATGATTGCTAAGCCCAGAATCCATCTTCTCGGTTGAAGTTGTCTCTGTGTTTGTATACATGGATAGCCTCATGAACGAATCTCTCATGGTAACCGTGAGCGTGAACAATCAATTAAGACCCGAATTGGTTTATCAAATCCTTCCAATGATTGCTAAGCCCAGAATCCATCTTCTGGGTTGAAATTGTCTCCGTGTTTGTATATGTGGATAGCCTCACGAACGAAACTCTCATGGTAACCGTAAGCATGAACAATCAATTAAGACCCGAAATGGTTTATCAAATCCTTCCAATGATTGCTAAGCCCAGAATCCATCTTCTGGGTTGAAATTGTCTACGTGTTTGTATATGTGGATAGCCTCACAAACGAATCTCTCATGGTAACCGTAAGCGTGAACAATCAATTAAGACCCGAAATGGTTTATCAAATCCTTCCAATGATTGCTAAGCCCAGAATCCATCTTCTCGGTTGAAGTTGTCTCTGTGTTTGTATACATGGATAGCCTCATGAACGAATCTCTCATAGTAACCGTGAGCGTGAACAATCAATTAAGACCCGAATTGGTTTATCAAATCCTTCCAATGATTGCTAAGCCCAGAATCCATCTTCTGGGTTGAAATTGTCTCCGTGTTTGTATATGTGGATAGCCTCACGAACGAAACTCTCATGGTAACCGTAAGCGTGAACAATCAATTAAGACCCGAAATGGTTTATCAAATCCTTCCAATGATTGCTAAGCCCAGAATCCATCTTCTGGGTTGAAATTGTCTACGTGTTTGTATATGTGGATAGCCTCACAAACGAATCTCTCATGGTAACCGTAAGCGTGAACAATCAATTAAGACCCGAATTGGTTTATCAAATCCTTCCAATGATTGCTAAGCCCAGAATCCATCTTCTGGGTTGAAATTGTCTCCGTGTTTGTATATGTGGATAGCCTCATGAACGAAACTCTTATGGTAACCGTAAGCGTGAACAATCAATTAAGACCCGAAATGGTTTATCAAATCCTTCCAATGATTGCTAAGCCCAGAATCCATCTTCTGGGTTGAAATTGTCTCCGTGTTTGTATACGTGGATAGCCTCACGAACGAAACTCTCATGGTAACCGTAAGCGTGAACAATCAATTAAGACCCGAAATGGTTTATCAAATCCTTCCAATGATTGCTAAGCCCAGAATCCATCTTCTCGGTTGAAGTTGTCTCTGTGTTTGTATACGTGGATAGCCTCATGAACGAAACTCTCATGGTAACCGTGAGCGTGAACAATCAATTAAGACCCGAATTGGTTTATCAAATCCTTCCAATGATTGCTAAGCCCAGAATCCATCTAATCGGTTGAAGTTGTCTCTGTGTTTGTATACGTGGATAGCCTCATGAACGAATCTCTCACGGTAACCGTGAGCGTGAACAGTCAATTAAGACCCGAATTGGTTTATCAAATCCTTCCAATGATTGCTAAGCCCAGAATCCATCTTCTCGGTTGAAGTTGTATCTGTGTGTGTATACGTGGACAGCCTCATGAACGAAACTCTCATGGTAACCGTAAGCGTGAACAATCAATTAAGACCCGAAATGGTTTATCAAATCCTTCCAATGATTGCTAAGCCCAGAATCCATCTTCTGGGTTGAAATTGTCTCCGTGTTTGTATACGTGGATAGCCTCACGAACGAAACTCTCACGGTAACCGTAAGCGTGAACAATCAATTAAGACCCGAAATTGGTTTACCAAATCCTTCCAACGATTTAATTTTCTTTGTTATTTTCTTCCACACCGATGTGGGGTGACTTTACCGAATGACCCGAAGAATCCGTCGTGTTCCCTTTGGGCTCTTCCAGGTGAAGTCACAAAGTAGGTATAACATGAAACGAATTAAATCACCACGCTTCCATGGCAACGCAAGCGAGCGTCATCAGGTGGGGTAAGCAGCAGAAATCAAAGGTGTTTGCTCAAGTGTGGGAGCATTGATAGCTGCGGTCACGAAAACTTTTTTTTTTTAAATGTGAATCTGTTTCGCTCGTGTTATATTTTTTTTTCACCCGGTTGCAAGGCCCCACACGTAGATCTTTCATCAAATCGCAGAACGGTGTCATAGGGTGCAGGAGGCCCTCCTTCAGGCCCGCATGTGCAGTAGGCCCTGCTTTAGGCCCTCAAGAACTCAACCCTGCACCATAGACTCAGCACTGCACAATAGACTCAGCACTGCTACCCATAGACTCAGCACTGCACCATTGACTCAACACTGCACCATAGACTCAGCACTGCACAATAGACTCAGCACTGCTACCCATAGACTCAGCACTGCACCATAGACTCAACACTGCACCATAGACTCAACACTGCACCATAGACACAACACTGCACCATAGACTCAACACTGCACCATTGACTCAACACTGCACCATAGACACAACACTGCACCGTAAACTCAACACTGCACCATAGACTCAACACTGCACCGTAGACTCAACACTGCACCATAGACTCAGCACTGCACCACAGACTCAACACTGCATCATAGACTCAACACTGCACCATAGACTCAACACTGCACCATAGACTCAGCACTGCACCACAGACTCAACACTGCATCATAGACTCAACACTGCACCATAGACTCAACACTGCACCATAGACTCAGCACTGCACCACAGACTCAACACTGCATCATAGACTCAACACTGCATCATAGACTCAACACTGCATCATAGACTCAACATTGTACCATAGACTCAACACTGCACCATAGACTCAACACTGCACCATAGACTCAACACTGCACCGTAGACTAAGCACTGCACCATAGACTCAGCACTGCACCATAGACACAACACTGCACCATAGACTCAACACTGCACCGTAGACTCAACACTGCACCATAGACTCAGCACTGCACCACAGACTCAACACTGCATCATAGACTCAACACTGCATCATAGACTCAACACTGCATCATAGACTCAACACTGTACCATAGACTAAACACTGCACCATAGACTCAACACTGCACAATAGACTCAAACTGCCCAAAGACTCAGCACTGCACCATAAACTCAACACTGCACCATAGACTCAGCACTGCACCATAGACTCAACACTGCACCATAGACTCAACACTGCTACCCATAGACTCAACACTGCACCATAGACTCAACACTGCACCATAGACTCAACACTGCACAAAGACTCAACACTGCACCATAGACTCAACACTGCACCATAGACTCAACACTACTACCCATAGACTCAACACTGCACCATAGACACAACACTGCACCATAGACACAACACTGCACCATAATACACAGACACTAATAATACACACACTAATAATACAGACACACACTAATAATACACAAACACTAAAAATAAACACACACTAATAATACACACACACTAATAATACAGACACACTCTAATAATACACACACTAATAAAACACAGACACTAATAATACACAAACACTAATAATACAGACACACACTAATAATACACACACACTAATAATACAGTCACACACTAATAATACACAAACACTAATAATACACAGACACTAATAACCATACACACGAAAAATAAACACACACTAATAATACACACACACTAATCATAAAAACACACTAATAAACACATCTAGATGCATACACACACACAGATACAGATCCTCTGTAGAGCCCACAACAAAACTATCCACTCTCTCCACAACTGTCCCATCACCAATTGGGAGTTGTGGGGGTGGAGTGTCCGATGGTACAAAATACCCAGGCAGGTGCTTAGTTTTGGTGGGGCTGATGGTAAGGCCCCACCTCTTAGTGGCACGCTCCAGTCTCAGCAGCAGCGTCTCCAACTCCTCCTCTGAATGAGCAGCTATTACCAAATCATCAGCATACATAACGTGGTTGACCAATAGGGAGCCATCCTTTGACCGCACCCGGGCATCGATCAGCCATCCATTGTATCTGTACCAGATGGAAATTCCTCCGGGACAGCCGTCAAAGGCTTCACAAACTACGTGGTCTAAAAATATATTAAATAATGTTGGAGCCAGAGGACATCCCTGTCGCACCCCAAGGTGTACAGGGAATGGCTCTGACTCCCGGCCACGTAGTTTTACCCGGGCCTGCTCACCACCATGAAGGTCCTTAATGATTGTGAGCAGAGGGTCAGGGACTCCAAAAGCACGAAGAACGACCCAGAGCCCAGGCCTACTGATGGTATCATAGGCCTTGACCAGGTCAATAAAGCAGAGATGTAGGTCTTGTTGGAATTCCCTACACCTCTTCTGTAGCAGACGGACAGAAAATATGGCATCTGTGCAGGACCGCCCTTTCCTGAAACCGCATTGGGGCTCCGCAAGCCTCTCCTCAGCGTGCCTGGCAAGGCGATGCTGAATAATCCTTGCCAGGACCTTTCCCGGCACACTGAGGAGTGAGATGCCCTTGTAGTTGTTACAGTCTGTGCGGTCCCCCTTCTTAAAGAGGGGGACCACCAGGGCATCCTTCCAATCCTGCGGAACCCATCAGGTGGTCCAGACTGTTGTTATGATGTCATGTAGGGCAGTCTGTGCACATACGCCACCCTCCCTCAGTATTTCGCTTGGGAGATCATCTCTGTCCGGTGCCTTTCCTGGTCTCAGACTCTGGATCGCCTTCAATACTTCCTCAACAGATGGCACCTCAGCCAGCCACTCACAGGGGGTGACTTCCTCCAATATTTGAGGCACCGCAGCCTCGGCAGGGTCATCCCCACTTTGTCCCACATTGTTATCCAGGCTGAGGGATTTTCCCTCCCCCAGGACCTCACAGAAATGCTCAGCAAATCTGCGAACCTGTTCCTGGGGGTCGGAGATTGGATCACCGTTTTTTCCCCTAATGATGGTAATAGGTGTGGCGCTGCAGGTCACTTTT
>NC_046136.1:1027133-1059633 GCF_010993605.1 Petromyzon marinus | reverse complement strand
CCACTCACTCCACTCACTCCACTCACTCCACTCACTCCCTCACTCCACTCACTCCACTCACTCCACTCACTCTACTCACTCCACTCACTCCACTCACTCCACTCACTCCCTCACTCCACTCACTCCACTCACTCCCTCACTCCACTCACTCCACTCACTCCCTCACTCCACTCACTCCACTCACTCCACTCACTCCACTCACTCCCTCACTCACTCCACTCACTCCATTCACCTAACCCCCTCCACTCACTCCACTCACTCCACTCACTCCACTCAACTCACTCCACTCACTCCACTCACTCCATTCACTCCACTCCACTCACTCACTCCACTCACTCCACTCCCTCCACTCACTCCACTGACTTCACTCACTCCACTCACTCCATTCACCTAACTCCCTCCACTCACTCCACTGACTCCACTCACTCCACTCACTCCACTCACTCCACTCACTCCATTCACTCACTCAACTCACTCCACTCACTCCACTCACTCCACTCACTCCCTCCACTCACTCAACTCACTCCACTCACTCCACTCACTCCACTCACTCCACTCACTCCCTCACTCCACTCACTCCACTCACTCCACTCACTCCACTCACTCCATTCACTCCACTCACTCCACTCACTCCACTCACTCCCTCCACTCACTCAACTCACTCCACTCACTCCACTCACTCCACTCACTCCCTCACTCCACTCACTCCACTCACTCACTCCACTCACTCACTCCACTCACTCACTCCACTCACTCCACTCACTCCACTCACTCCCTCCACTCACTCAACTCACTCCACTCACTCCACTCACTCCACTCACTCCCTCACTCCACTCACTCCACTCACTCCACTCACTCCACTCACTCCACTCACTCCATCCCTCCACTCACTCCACTCACTCCACTCACTCCACTCACTCCCTCACTCCACTCACTCCACTCACTCCACTCACTCCCTCACTCCCTCCCTCCCTCCCTCAACTCACTCCACTCACTCCACTCACTCCACTCACTCCCTCACTCCACTCACTCCACTCACTCCCTCACTCCACTCACTCCACTCACTCCACTCACTCCACTCACTCCCTCACTCCACTCACTCCACTCACTCCACTCACTCCCTCACTCCACTCACTCCACTCACTCACTCCACTCCCTCCACTCACTCCACTCACTCCATTCACTCCCTCACTCTACTCACTCCACTCACTCCACTCACTCCACTCACTCCCTCACTCCACTCACTCCACTCACTCCACTCACTCCACTCCCTCACTCCACTCACTCCACTCACTCCACTCACTCCACTCACTCACTCCACTCACTCCACTCACTCCACTCACTCCACTCACTCCCTCACTCCACTCACTCCCTCACTCCACTCACTCCACTCCACTCACTCAACTCACTCCACTCACTCCACTCACTCCATTCACCTAACTCCCTCCACTCACTCCACTCACTCCCTCACTCCACTCACTTCCTCACTCCACTCACTCCACTCACTCACTCACTCCACTCACTCCACTCACTCCACTCACTCCACTCACTCACTCACTCCACTCACTCCACTCACTCCACTCACTCCACTCACTCCCTCCCTCCCCTCCCTCCCTCCCTCACTCCCTCTCCTCCCTCCCTCTCTCCCCTCCCTCCCTCCCCTCCCTCCCTCCCTCCCCTCCCTCCCTCCCTCCATCCCTCCCTCCCCTCCCCCCCCTCCCCCCCTCCCTCCCTCCCCTCCATCCCCTCTCCCTCCCTCCCTCCCTCCCCTCCCTCCCCTCCCTCCACTCCCTCCCTCCCTCCCCTCCCTCCCTCCCCTCCCTCCCTCCCTCCCTCTCCCCCCTCCCTCCCTCCCCCCCCCTCCCTCCCCCCCCTCCCCTCCCTCCCTCCCTCCCTCCCTCCCGAGTGGAATCTCTTTCCAACTCGGGGATGTTTGAGTCTCCGCCGGAACCTTCAATGGGTGAGGCGGCGACTGGAGAGATGTTGTCACTCACACCTGTTACACCTGTGTGAGATGTTGTCACTCTCACCTGTTACACCTGTGTGAGATGTTGTCACTCTCACCTGTTACACCTGTGAGAGATGTTGTCACTCTCACCTGTTACACCTGTGTGAGATGTTGTTACTACTCACCTGTTACACCTGTGTGAGATGTTGTTACTATCACCTGTTACACCTGTGAGAGATGTTGTTACTACTCACCTGTTACACCTGTGAGAGATGTTGTTACTACTCACCTGTTACACCTGTGAGAGATGTTGTCACTCTCATCTGTTACACCTGTGTGAGATGTTGTCACTCTCACCTGTTACACCTGTGTGAGATGTTGTCACTCTCACCTGTTACACCTGTGAGAGATGTTGTTACTACTCACCTGTTACACCTGTGAGAGATGTTGTCACTCTCACCTGTTACACCTGTGAGAGATGTTGTTACTACTCACCTGTTACACCTATGTGAGAGATGTTGTTACTACTCTCACCTGTTACACCTGTGAGAGATGTTGTTACTAATCACCTGTTACACCTGTGTGAGATGTTGTCACTCTCACCTGTTACACCTGTGAGAGATGTTGTCACTCTCACCTGTTACACCTGTGTGAGATGTTGTTACTACTCACCTGTTACACCTGTGTTAGATGTTGTTACTACTCACCTGTTACACCTGTGTTAGATGTTGTCACTCTCACCTGTTACACCTGTGTGAGATGTTGTCACTACTCACCTGTTACACCTGTGTGAGATGTTGTCACTACTCACCTGTTACACCTGTGAGAGATGTTGTTACTACTCACCTGTTACACCTGTGTTAGATGTTGTCACTCTCACCTGTTACACCTGTGTGAGATGTTGTCACTACTCACCTGTTACACCTGTGAGAGATGTTGTTACTACTCACCTGTTACACCTGTGTGAGATGTTGTTACTACTCACCTGTTACACCTGTGAGAGATGTTGTCACTACACACCTGTTACACCTGTGAGAGATGTTGTTACTACTCACCTGTTACACCTGTGAGAGATGTTGTCACTCTCACCTGTTACACCTGTGAGAGATGTTGTTACTACTCACCTGTTACACCTGTGTGAGATGTTGTTACTACTCACCTGTTACACCTGTGAGAGATGTTGTCACTCTCACCTGTTACACCTGTGTGAGATGTTGTTACTACTCACCTGTTACACCTGTGAGAGATGTTGTCACTCTCACCTGTTACACCTGTGAGAGATGTTGTTACTACTCACCTGTTACACCTGTGTGAGATGTTGTTACTACTCACCTGTTACACCTGTGAGAGATGTTGTTACTACTCACCTGTTACACCTGTGCGAGATGTTGTTACTACTCACCTGTTACACCTGTGTGAGATGTTGTCACCCTCACCTGTTACACCTGTGAGAGATGTTGTTACTACTCACCTGTTACACCTGTGTGAGATGTTGTTACTACTCACCTGTTACACCTGTGAGAGATCTTGTCACTCTCACCTGTTACACCTGTGAGAGATGTTGTTACTACTCACCTGTTACACCTGTGAGAGATGTTGTCACTCACACCTGTTACACCTGTGAGAGATGTTGTTACTACTCACCTGTTACACCTGTGTGAGATGTTGTTACTACTCACCTGTTACACCTGTGTGAGATGTTGTCACTACTCACCTGTTACACCTGTGTGAGATGTTGTCACTGTCACCTGTTACACCTGTGTGAGATGTTGTTACTACTCACCTGTTACACCTGTGAGGTGTTGTCACTCACACCTGTTACACCTGTGTGAGATGTTGTCACTGTCACCTGTTACACCTGTGTGAGATGTTGTCACTACTCACCTGTTACACCTGTGAGAGATGTTGTCACTCACACCTGTTACACCTGTGTGAGATGTTGTAACTCTCACCTGTTACACCTGTGAGAGATGTTGTCACTACTCACCTGTTACACCTGTGTGAGATGTTGTTACTACTCACCTGTTACACCTGTGTGAGATGTTGTTACTACTCACCTGTTACAACTGTGTGAGATGTTGTCACTCTCACCTGTTACACCTGTGAGATGTTGTTACAATCACCTGTTACACCTGTGTGAGATGTTGTAACTCTCACCTGTTACACCTGTGAGAGATGTTGTCACTACTCACCTGTTACACCTGTGTGAGATGTTGTTACTACTCACCTGTTACACCTGTGTGAGATGTTGTTACTACTCACCTGTTACACCTGTGTGAGATGTTGTTACTCACACCTGTTACACCTGTGTGAGATGTTGTTACTCTCACCTGGTACACCTGTGTGAGATGTTGTCACTACTCACCTGTTACACCTGTGAGAGATGTTGTCACTACTCACCTGTTACACCTGTGTGAGATGTTGTTACTACTCACCTGTTACACCTGTGAGAGATGTTGTTACTACTCACCTGTTACACCTGTGTGAGATGTTGTCACTCTCACCTGTTACACCTGTGTGAGATGTTGTCACTGTCACCTGTTACACCTGTGTGAGATGTTGTCACTCTCACCTGTTACACCTGTGAGATGTTGTTACTACTCACCTGTTACACCTGTGTGAGATGTTGTTACTACTCACCTGTTACACCTGTGTGAGATGTTGTCACTACTCACCTGTTACACCTGTGAGAGATGTTGTTACTACTCACCTGTTACACCTGTGAGAGATGTTGTTACTACTCACCTGTTACACCTGTGAGAGATGTTGTCACTCTCACCTGTTACACCTGTGTGAGATGTTGTCACTACTCACCTGTTACAACTGTGTGAGATGTTGTTACTACTCACCTGTTACAACTGTGTGAGATGTTGTCACTACTCACCTGTTACACCTGTGTGAGATGTTGTTACTACTCACCTGTTACACCTGTGTGAGATGTTGTTACTACTCACCTGTTACACCTGTGTGAGATGTTGTCACACTCACCTGTTACACCTGTGTGAGATGTTGTCACTCTCACCTGTTACACCTGTGAGAGATGTTGTCACTCTCACCTGTTACACCTGTGAGAGATGTTGACACTACTCACCTGTTACACCTGTGTGAGATGTTGTTACTACTCACCTGTTACACCTGTGTGAGATGTTGTCACTACTCACCTGTTACAACTGTGTGAGATGTTGTCACTACTCACCTGTTACACCTGTGAGAGATGTTGTCACTACTCACCTGTTACACCTGTGTGAGATATTGTCACTCTCACCTGTTACACCTGTGAGAGATGTTGTCACTCTCACCTGTTACACCTGTGTGAGATGTTGTTACTACTCACCTGTTACACCTGTGTGAGATGTTGTCACTCTCACCTGTTACACCTGTGTGAGATGTTGTTACTACTCACCTGTTACACCTGTGTGAGATGTTGTCACTACTTACCTGTTACACCTGTGAGAGATGTTGTTACTACTCACCTGTTACACCTGTGTGAGATGTTGTCACTACTCACCTGTTACACCTGTGAGAGATGTTGTCACTCTCACCTGTTACACCTGTGTGAGATGTTGTCACTCTCACCTGTTACACCTGTGAGAGATGTTGTCACTACTCACCTGTTACACCTGTGAGAGATGTTGTTACTACTCACCTGTTACACCTGTGAGAGATGTTGTTACTACTCACCTGTTACACCTGTGAGAGATGTTGTCACTCTCACCTGTTACACCTGTGTGAGATGTTGTCACTACTCACCTGTTACAACTGTGTGAGATGTTGTTACTACTCACCTGTTACACCTGTGTGAGATGTTGTCACTCTCACCTGTTACACCTGTGTGAGATGTTGTTACTACTCACCTGTTACACCTGTGAGAGATGTTGTCACTACTCACCTGTTACACCTGTGTGAGATGTTGTTACTACTCACCTGTTACACCTGTGTGAGATGTTGTTACTACTCACCTGTTACACCTGTGTGAGATGTTGTTACTACTCAACTGTTACACCTGTGAGAGATGTTGTTACTACTCACCTGTTACACCTGTGAGAGATGTTGTTACTACTCACCTGTTACACCTGTGAGAGATGTTGTTACTACTCACCTGTTACACCTGTGTGAGATGTTGTCACTGTCACCTGTTACACCTGTGAGAGATGTTGTCACTCTCACCTGTTACACCTGTGAGAGATGTTGTTACTACTCACCTGTTACACCTGTGTGAGATGTTGTTACTACTCACCTGTTACACCTGTGTGAGATGTTGTTACTACTCACCTGTTACACCTGTAAGAGATGTTGTTACTACTCACCTGTTACACCTGTGAGAGATGTTGTCACTCTCACCTGTTACACCTGTGAGAGATGTTGTCACTCTCACCTGTTACACCTGTGTGAGATGTTGTCACTCTCACCTGTTACACCTGTGTGAGATGTTGTCACTCTCACCTGTTACACCTGTGTGAGATGTTGTTACTACTCACCTGTTACACCTGTGAGAGATGTTGTTACTACTCACCTGGTACAACTGTGTGAGATGTTGTTACTACTCACCTGTTACACCTGTGAGAGATGTTGTCACTATCACCTGTTACACCTGTGTGAGATGTTGTCACTGTCACCTGTTACACCTGTGAGAGATGTTGTTACTACTCACCTGTTACACCTGTGAGATGTTGTTACTACTCACCTGTTACACCTGTGAGATGTTGTTACTACTCACCTGTTACACCTGTGTGAGATGTTGTCATTCTCACCTGTTACACCTGTGAGAGATGTTGTTACTGCTCACCTGTTACACCTGTGTGAGATGTTGTCACTACTCACCTGTTACACCTGTGAGATGTTGTTACTATCACCTGTTACACCTGTGAGAGATGTTGTTACTACTCACCTGTTACACCTGTGTGAGATGTTGTTACTACTCACCTGTTACACCTGTGAGAGATGTTGTTACTACTCACCTGTTACACCTGTGAGAGATGTTGTCACTACTCACCTGTTACACCTGTGAGAGATGTTGTCACTGTCACCTGTTACACCTGTGTGAGATGTTGTCACTACTCACCTGTTACACCTGTGTGAGATGTTGTTACTATCACCTGTTACACCTGTGTGAGATGTTGTCACTATCACCTGTTACACCTGTGAGAGATGTTGTTACTACTCACCTGTTACACCTGTGAGAGATGTTGTCACTACTCACCTGTTACACCTGTGTGAGATGTTGTCACTCTCATCTGTTACACCTGTGAGAGATGTTGTCACTCTCACCTGTTACACCTGTGTGAGATGTTGTTACTACTCACCTGTTACACCTGTGTGAGATGTTGTCACTCTCACCTGTTACACCTGTGAGAGATGTTGTTACTACTCACCTGTTACACCTGTGAGAGATGTTGTTACTACTCACCTGTTACACCTGTGTGAGATGTTGTCACTACTCACCTGTTACACCTGTGAGAGATGTTGTCACTCTCACCTGTTACACCTGTGAGAGATGTTGTCACTCACACCTGTTACACCTGTGTGAGACGTTGTCACTCTCACCTGTTACACCTGTGAGAGATGTTGTTACTACTCACCTGTTACACCTGTGTGAGATGTTGTCACTACTCACCTGTTACACCTGTGTGAGATGTTGTCATTCTCACCTGTTACACCTGTGTGAGATGTTGTCACTCTCACCTGTTACACCTGTGTGAGATGTTGTTACTACTCACCTGTTACACCTGTGTGAGATGTTGTCATTCTCACCTGTTACACCTGTGTGAGATGTTGTCACTACTCACCTGTTACACCTGTGAGAGATGTTGTCACTACTCACCTGTTACACCTGTGAGAGATGTTGTCACTACTCACCTGTTACACCTGTGTGAGATGTTGTCACTCTCACCTGTTACACCTGTGAGAGATGTTGTTACTATCACCTGTTACACCTGTGAGAGATGTTGTTACTACTCACCTGTTACACCTGTGAGAGATGTTGTCACTATCACCTGTTACACCTGTGAGATGTTGTTACTACTCACCTGTTACACCTGTGAGAGATGTTGTCACTACTCACCTGTTACACCTGTGAGAGATGTTGTCACTGTCACCTGTTACACCTGTGTGAGATGTTGTTACTACTCACCCGTTACACCTGTGAGAGATGTTGTTACTACTCACCTGTTACACCTGTGAGAGATGTTGTTACTACTCACCTGTTACACCTGTGAGAGATGTTGTTATTACTCACCTGTTACACCTGTGAGAGATGTTGTTATTACTCACCTGTTACACCTGTGTGAGATGTTGTCACTCTCACCTGTTACACCTGTGTGAGATGTTGTCACTCTCACCTGTTACACCTGTGTGAGATGTTGTTACTACTCACCTGTTACACCTGTGAGAGATGTTGTTACTACTCACCTGTTACAACTGTGTGAGATGTTGTTACTACTCACCTGTTACACCTGTGAGAGATGTTGTCACTACTCACCTGTTACACCTGTGTGAGATGTTGTTACTACTCACCTGTTACACCTGTGTGAGATGTTGTCACTATCACCTGTTACACCTGTGTGAGATGTTGTCACTGTCACCTGTTACACCTGTGAGAGATGTTGTTACTACTCACCTGTTACACCTGTGTGAGATGTTGTCATTCTCACCTGTTACACCTATGAGAGATGTTGTTACTACTCACCTGTTACACCTGTGTGAGATGTTGTCACGCTCACCTGTTACACCTGTGAGAGATGTTGTCACTACTCACCTGTTACACCTGTGTGAGATGTTGTTACTATCACCTGTTACACCTGTGTGAGATGTTGTCACTCTCACCTGTTACACCTGCGTTAGATGTTGTCACTACTCACCTGTTACACCTGTGTGAGATGTTGTTACTACTCACCTGTTACACCTGTGTGAGATGTTGTTACTACTCACCTGTTTCACCTGTGAGAGATGTTGTTACTACTCACCTGTTACACCTGTGAGAGATGTTGTTACTACTCACCTGTTACACCTGTGAGATGTTGTCACTCTCACCTGTTACACCTGTGTAAGATGTTGTCACTCTCACCTGTTACACCTGTGTGAGATGTTGTCACTGTCACCTGTTACACCTGTGAGAGATGTTGTCACTCTCACCTGTTACACCTGTGAGAGATGTTGTCACTACTCACCTGTTACACCTGTGAGAGATGTTGTTACTACTCACCTGTTACACCTGTGTGAGATGTTGTCACTCTCACCTGTTACACCTGTGAGAGATGTTGTCACTCTCACCTGTTACACCTGTGAGAGATGTTGTTACTACTCACCTGTTACACCCTGAGAGATGTTGTCACTCTCACCTGTTACAACTGTGTGAGATGTTGTTACTACTCACCTGTTACAACTGTGTGAGATGTTGTCACTACTTACCTGTTACACCTGTGTGAGATGTTGTCACTCTCACCTGTTACACCTGTGTGAGATGTTGTCACTACTCACCTGTTACACCCTGTGAGATGTTGTTACTACTCACCTGTTACACCTGTGTGAGATGTTGTCACTCTCACCTGTTACACCTGTGTGAGATGTTGTCACTCTCACCTGTTACACCTGTGAGATGTTGTCACTCTCACCTGTTACACCTGTGAGAGATGTTGTTACTACTCACCTGTTACACCTGTGTGAGATGTTGTCACTACTCACCTGTTACACCTGTGTGAGATGTTGTCACTCTCACCTGTTACACCTGTGTGAAATGTTAACTACCTCGCCTGGTGTACAGGAGGTCGTGGGTTCGATCCCGTGACCCTGCGAGATGTTGACTACCTCGCCTGGTATACAGGAGGTCGTGGGTTCGATCCCGTGACCCTGATGAGATGTTAACTACCTCTCCTGGTGTACAGGAGGTCGTGGGTTCGATCCCGTGACCCCGCGAGATGTTAACTACCTCGCCTGGTGTACAGGAGGTCGTGGGTTCGATCCCGTGACCCTGTGAGATGTTAACTACCTCTCCTGGGGTACAGGAGGTCGTGGGTTCGATCCCGTGACCCCGTGAGATGTTGACTACCTCGCCTGGTGTGCAGGAGGTCGTGGGTTCGATCCCGTGACCCCCGCGAGACGCTCACCACCTCGCACGGTACCCGTGCGTGCGACCTCCTGCACGAGAGGGCAAACGGTTTGTAACAGGGGGAGGTTTTCTCAGCGAGCGCGAAAAAACCCGAACCGGACCCTCCCCGCTGCCCCGCAGGAATCAAGTCTTCACGCCATCCGGCGGAGCAAAGGCAAGAGCGCAGAAGGTCCTCGTGGTCGTGACGGACGGAGAGTCAAACGGCGGAGGCCTCGCCGCGGCCATTCGGAGGACGCAGGCCGAGAGGGTGGTGACCTATGCCATCGGGGTGAGCCGCTCAAGCTGCAGCCGCACGGGGCTACCGGAGGCTTCCGGGAAGGGGGGAGTGGCTCCTTCGTTTGGCAGCCTCGGCGGCAGACTCCCGGGGGCAGGTTGAGAGAGGGAGAGAGAGGGAGAGGGCGCCGGCTGGGCTGCCGGACTGACCGGGGGCACGCCGAGCGGGCCGAAGGAAAACGCCGTGAGAGGGAGACTTTGAAGCGGACCCCGGACGAAGGCCGATCGCTACTCCTTGGGATTGTCCCCGGAGCCTCCGCCTGAGCGGGGGGATGATGGGGGGGGGGGGGGGGGCCCTTTGATCCTCCCGGCATGGCCACGCCCACTTCTCCTACTGGCCACGCCCCCACCCCCCCCACCGTAGCCACGCCCCCCCCCCCCCCCCCCCACCTTTCTAGAACCTAGGGGGCTTTCCGTTGAGTACGCTGAAATCCGCCAAAACTTGACCGCTAACGCACCTCACAGTAGGCACGCGGTAACTTTTAACTGCCCGCCGCCGCCATCTGCGTACGTACAGCTTGAGGCACTCTACCTACACACAACGTTGTGTGTAGCTACACACAACGTTGTGTGTAGCTACACACAACGTTGTGTGTAGCTAGAGACAACGTTGTGTGTAGCTAGAGACAACGTTGTGTGTAGCTAGAGACAACGATGCTAGAGACAACGATGTCTCTAGCTACACACAACGTTGTCTCTAGCTACACACAACGTTGTCTCTAGCTACACACAACGTTGTCTCTAGCTACACACAACGTTGTCTCTAGCTACACACAACGTTGTCTCTAGCTACACACAACGTTGTCTCTAGCTACACACAACGTTGTCTCTAGCTACACACAACGTTGTCTCTAGCTACACACAACGTTGTCTCTAGCTATACACAACGTTGTCTCTAGCTGCACACAACGTTGTCTCTAGCTACACACAACGTTGTCTCTAGCTACACACAACGTTGTCTCTAGCTACACACAACGTTGTCTCTAGCTACACACAACGTTGTCTCTAGCTACACACAACGTTGTCTCTAGCTACACACAACGTTGTCTCTAGCTACACACAACGTTGTCTCTAGCTACACACAACGTTGTCTCTAGCTACACACAACGTTGTCTCTAGCTACACACAACGTTGTCTCTAGCTACACACAACGTTGTCTCTAGCTACACACAACGTTGTCTCTAGCTACACACAACGTTGTCTCTAGCTACACACAACGTTGTCTCTAGCTACACACAACGTTGTCTCTAGCTACACACAACGTTGTCTCTAGCTACACACAACGTTGTCTCTAGCTACACACAACGTTGTCTCTAGCTACACACAACGTTGTCTCTAGCTACACACAACGTTGTCTCTAGCTACACACAACGTTGTCTCTAGCTACACACAACGTTGTCTCTAGCTACCCACAACGTTGTCTCTAGCTACACACAACGTTGTCTCTAGCTGCACACAACGTTGTCTCTAGCTACACACAACGTTGTCTCTAGCTATACACAACGTTGTCTCTAGCTATACACAACGTTGTCTCTAGCTGCACACAACGTTGTCTCTAGCTACACACAACGTTGTCTCTAGCTACACACAACGTTGTCTCTAGCTACACACAACGTTGTCTCTAGCTACACACAACGTTGTCTCTAGCTACACACAACGTTGTCTCTAGCTACACACAACGTTGTCTCTAGCTGCACACAACGTTGTCTCTAGCTACACACAACGTTGTCTCTAGCTACACACAACGTTGTCTCTAGCTACACACAACGTTGTCTCTAGCTACACACAACGTTGTCTCTAGCTACACACAACGTTGTCTCTAGCTACACACAACGTTGTCTCTAGCTACACACAACGTTGTCTCTAGCTACACACAACGTTGTCTCTAGCTACACCAAACGTTGTCTCTAGCTACACACAACGTTGTCTCTAGCTACACACAACGTTGTCTCTAGCTACACACAACGTTGTCTCTAGCTACACCAAACGTTGTCTCTAGCTACACACAACGTTGTCTCTAGCTACACACAACGTTGTCTCTAGCTACACACAACGTTGTCTCTAGCTACACACAACGTTGTCTCTAGCTACACACAACGTTGTCTCTAGCTACACACAACGTTGTCTCTAGCTACACACAACGATGTCTCTACCTACACACAACGCTCTACCTACACACAAGGCTGCCTCTACCTACACACAAGGCTGCCTCTACCTACACACAACGCTCTACCTACACACGAGGCTGCCTCTACCTACACACAACGCTGCATCTACCTACACACAAGGCTGCCTCTACCTACACACAAGGCTCTACCTACACACAAGGCTGCCTCTACCTACACACAAGGCTGCCTCTACCTACACACAAGGCTGTCTCTACCTACACACAAGGCTGCCTCTACCTACACACATCGCTCTACCTACACACAAGGCTGCCTCTACCTACACACGAGGCTGCCTCTACCTACACACATCGCTCTACCTACACACAAGGCTGTCTCTACCTACACACAAGGCTTCCTCTACCTACACACAACGCTCTACCTACACACAAGGCTGCCTCTACCTACACACAAGGCTGCCTCTACCTACACACATCGCTCTACCTACACACAAGGCTGCCTCTACCTACACACAAGGCTGCCTCTACCTACACACAAGGCTGCCTCTACCTACACACGAGGCTGCCTCTACCTACACACAACGCTCTACCTACACACAAGGCTGCCTCTACCTACACACAAGGCTGCCTCTACCTACACACAACGCTCTACCTACACACAAGGCTGCCTCTACCTACACACAAGGCTGTCTCTACCTACACACAAGGCTGCCTCTACCTACACACAACGCTCTACCTACACACAACGCTGCCTCTACCTACACACGAGGCTGCCTCTACCTACACACGAGGCTGCCTCTACCTACACACAACGCTCTACCTACACACGAGGCTGCCTCTACCTACACACAAGGCTGCCTCTAGCTACACACAAGGCTTCCTCTACCTACACACAACGCTGCCTCTACCTACACACAACGCTCTACCTACACACAAGGCTGCCTCTACCTACACACGAGGCTGCCTCTACCTACACACAACGCTCTACCTACACACGAGGCTGCCTCTAGCTACACACAAGGCTGCCTCTACCTACACACGAGGCTGCCTCTACCTACACACAAGGCTGCCTCTACCTACACACAACGCTGTCTCTACCTACACACAACGCTCTACCTACACACAACGCTGCCTCTACCTACACACAACGCTCTACCTACACACGAGGCTGCCTCTACCTACACACAACGCTGCCTCTACCTACACACAAGGCTGCCTCTACCTACACACACGGCTGCCTCTACCTACACACAAGGCTGTCTCTAGCTACACACAAGGCTCTACCTACACACAACGCTCTACCTACACACAAGGCTGTCTCTAGCTACACACAACGCTCTACCTACACACAACGCTCTACCTACACACAACGCTCTACCTACACACAACGCTCTACCTACACACAACGCTCTACCTACACACGAGGCTGCCTCTACCTACACACAACGCTCTACCTACACACGAGGCTGCCTCTACCTACACACAAGGCTGCCTCTACCTACACACAAGGCTGCCTCTACCTACACACGAGGCTGCCTCTAGCTACACACAAGGCTCTAACCCCTTGCTTTGTGTGTTGTAAGGTTGGCGATGCCTTCAAGCCGGGCTCCCCTGCCTATGCGGAGCTGACACAGCTTGCGTCTGACCCCGACAGTGAACACATGTTCCCCGTGGACGACTACAACGCACTCAACTCCGTGCTTCGGAGACTCGAGGAGAAGATTTTCAGCATTGAAGGTTGCCCACGCGGGCGCGTGTGGGGTGGTGGTGGTGGTGTGGTAGTGTGGTAGTTGTGTAGTGTGTAGTATTGTAGTGTGTGGTGGTAGTGGTGTGGTAGTGGTGTAGTGTGTTGTAGTGTGGTGTGGTGGTGGTGTGGTGGTGTGGTGTAGTGTTGTAGTGTGTGGTGTGTGTAGTGTGTGGTGTAGTGGTGGTGTGGTGGTGGTGTGGTGGTGGTGTGTAGTGTGGTAGTGTGTGTGGTAGTGTTGTGTAGTGTTGTAGTGTGTGGTGTGTGGTAGTGGTGTAGTGTGTGTGGTGTGGTGGTGGTGTAGTGTGTGTAGTGTGTGGTGTGGTGTGGTGTAGTGTGTGGTGTAGTGTGTGTAGTGTGTGGTGTGGTGTGGTGTAGTGTGTGGTAGTGGTGGTGTGGTGTGTGGTGTGGTGGTGGTGTAGTGTGGTGGTGTAGTGTGTGGTGTGTGGTGTGGTGGTGGTGTAGTGTGTGTAGTGTGTGTAGCGTGTGTAGTGTGTGTAGCGTGTGTAGTGTGTGTAGTGTGTGGTGTGGTGTGGTGTAGTGTAGTGGTGGGGTGGTAGTGGTGTAGTGTGTGTAGTGTGTAGTATTGTAGTGTGTGGTGTGTGGTGTGGTGTGTGGTGTAGTGTGTGGTGTGGTGGTGTGTGTGTTGTGGTGTTGGTGGTGGTGTGGTAGTGGTGTAGTGTGTGGTGTGGTGGTGTGTGGTAGTGTAGAGTAGTGTGTGGTGTGTGGTGTGTGGTGTAGTGGTGTAGTGTGTGGTGTAGTGGTGTAGTGTGTGGTGTAGTGGTGTAGTGTGTGGTGTAGTGTGTGGTGGTGGTGTGGTGTAGTGTGTGGTGTAGTGTAGTGTGTGTGGTAGTGTGTGGTGTGTGGTTGTGTGGTGTGTGGTGTAGTGTGTGGTGTAGTGGTGTAGTGTGTGGTAGTGTAGTGTATAGTAGTGTAGTGTGTAGTAGTGTAGTGTATAGTGCAGTGTATAGTGTAGTGTATAGTGTAGTGTGTGGTTGTGTAGTGTATAGTGTAGTGTATAGTGTAGTAGTGTAGTGTATAGTGCAGTGTATAGTGTAGTGTATAGTGTAGTGTATAGTGTAGTAGTGTAGTGTGTGGTTGTGTAGTGTATAGTAGTGTAGTCGTGCATAGTGGTGTAGTAGTATAATGTTTAGTGGTGTAGTAGTGTGCAGTAGTGTAGTGTATAGTGTAGTATAGAGCAGTGTATAGTGTAGTATATCGCGTCATTTATATTGTGTAGTAGTGTAGTGTATAGTGTAGTGTAAGTAGTGTATATTATAGTAGTGTGGAATGTCTAGTGGTGGTGCAGTGTATAATAATGTATAGTATAGCAGTGTAGTGTATCGCGTAGTGTACAGTAACCACCTGTCTTTGTGTGTGTCTGTGTGTGTGTGTGTGTCTGTGTGTGTCTCTAGTTCACCACCTGTGTGTGTGTGTCTGTGTGTGTGTGTCTGTGTGTGTGTCTGTGTGTCTGTGTGTGTCTGTGTGTGTCTGTGTCTGTGTGTGTGTCCTTCTGTGTCTGTGTGTGTGTCTAGTTCACCACCTGTGTGTGTCTGTGTGTGTGTCTGTGTGTGTGTGTCTGTGTGTGTCTGTGTGTGTGTGTCTCTAGTTCACCACCTGTGTGTGTGTGTCTGTGTGTGTGTCTGTGTGTGTCTCTAGTTCAACACCTGTCTGTGTGTGTGTCTGTGTGTGTGTGTGTCTGTGTGTGTGTCTCTAGTTCACCACCTGTGTGTGTGTGTGTCTGTGTGTGTGTCTGTGTGTGTCTCTAGTTCACCACCTGTGTGTGTGTGTGTCTGTGTGTGTGTCTGTGTGTGTCTCTAGTTCACCACCTGTGTGTGTGTGTCTGTGTGTGTGTCTCTAGTTCACCACCTGTGTGTGTGTCTGTGTGTGTGTCTGTGTGTGTCTCTAGTTCACCACCTGTCTGTGTGTATGTCTGTGTGTGTGTCTCTAGTTCACCACCTGTATCTGTCTGTGTCTGTGTGTCTGTGTGTGTGTCTGTGTGTGTGTCTAGTTCACCAACTGTGTGTGTCTGTGTGTGTGTCTGTGTGTGTGTGTCTCTAGTTCACCACCTGTGTGTGTGTGTGTCTGTGTGTGTGTCAGTGTGTGTCTCTAGTTCACCACCTGTCTGTGTGTGTGTCTGTGTGTGTGTGTCTGTGTGTGTGTCTCTAGTTCACCACCTGTCTGTGTGTGTGTCTGTGTGTGTGTCTCTAGTTCACCACCTGTATGTGTCTGTGTGTCTGTGTGTGTGTCTGTGTGTGTGTGTGTCTAGTTCACCACCTGTGTGTGTGTCTGTGTGTGTGTGTCTGTGTGTGTGTGTCTCTAGTTCACCACCTGTATGTGTCTGTGTGTCTGTGTGTGTGTCTGTGTGTGTGTCTAGTTCACCACCTGTGTGTGTGTCTGTGTGTGTGTCTGTGTGTGTGTGTCTCTAGTTCACCACCTGTGTGTGTGTGTGTGTGTCTGTGTGTGTGTCTCTAGTTCACCACCTGTGTGTGTGTCTGTGTGTGTGTCTGTGTGTGTCTCTAGTTCACCACCTGTCTGTGTGTGTGTCTGTGTGTGTGTCTCTAGTTCACCACCTGTATGTGTCTGTGTGTGTGTGTGTGTCTGTGTGTGTGTGTCTAGTTCACCACCTGTGTGTGTGTCTGTGTGTGTGTCTAGTTCACCACCTGTGTGTGTGTCTGTGTGTGTGTCTGTGTGTCTGTGTGTGTCTCTAGTTCACCACCTGTATGTGTCTGTGTCTGTGTGTCTGTGTGTGTGTCTGTGTGTGTGTCTAGTTCACCACCTGTATGTGTCTGTGTGTCTGTGTGTGTGTCTGTGTGTGTGTCTAGTTCACCACCTGTGTGTGTGTCTGTGTGTGTGTGTGTCTGTGTGTGTGTGTCTCTAGTTCACCACCTGTGTGTGTGTGTGTGTCTGTGTGTGTGTCTGTGTGTGTGTCTCTAGTTCACCACCTGTATGTGTGTGTGTGTCTGTGTGTGTGTCTCTAGTTCACCACCTGTCTGTGTGTGTGTCTGTGTGTGTGTGTCTAGTTCACCACCTGTGTGTGTGTGTGTATCTGTTTGTGTGTCTAGTTCACCACCTGTGTGTGTGTGTGTCTGTGTGTGTGTCTGTGTGTGTGTCTCTAGTTCACCACCTGTGTGTGTGTGTGTATCTGTTTGTGTGTCTCGGCGTCTCAGGAGCGAGCGGTGACCTGTCCACGTTTGAGATGGAGCTGGCAGCTACTGGCATGAGCGCGGTCATCAATAAGGTGAGGAACCTTCATTCAAATCTTCCATTCAAATCCTCAATTCAAATACTCGGGAGAGCCTCCGTTTAATTCCATTTCGCTGGGCCTGTGTAACTGTTTGTGAGTGTTTGTGTGTGTGTGTGTATATACGAGTGTGTGTTACAGCAGAGGTGTAGAGAATTCCCACAAGATCTACATCTCCGATATATTGACCTGGTCAAGGCTACCATGAGAGATTCGTTCATGAGGCTATCCACATATACAAGCACAGAGACAATTTCAACCGAGAAGATGGATTCTGGCTTAGCAATCATTGGAAAGATTTGATAAACCATTTCAGGCCTTCACGATGGTGGGCTGGCCTGGTTAAAGCTACATGGCCAGGAGTCAGAGCCGTTCCCTGTACACCTTGGGGTGCGACAGGGATGTCCTCTGGCTCCCACATTATTTAACATCTATTTTGACCACGTAGTTCGTGAAGCCTTCAATAGCTGTACCGGGGAATCTCCATTTGGTACAGATATAATTGGAGGCTGATCGATGCCCGGGTGCCGTCAAGGGATGGCTCCCTATTGCTCAACCACGTTATGTATGCTGATGATTTGGTAATAGCTGCTCATTCAGAGGAGGAGTTGGAGACGCTGCTGCTGAGACTGGAGCGTGCCACTAAGAGGTGGGGCCTTACCATCAACCCTGCCAAAACTAAGCACCTGCCTGGGTATTTTGTACCATCGGACACTCCACCCCCACAACTCCCAATCGGTGATGGGGCAGTTGTGGAGAGAGTGGAGAGTTTCCCATACCTGGGCAGTGTGCTTATGACTGGCTCCAGTTTAACAGCAGAGGTCTCACTCCGAATCAGTCGAGCGGCAATATCTTTTCATCGGTTGCGTAACGCTGTGTGGAAGCTACCTGGTCTGTCGCTCCGCACTAAGCTTCAGGTCTTCTCGGCCACGGTCATTCTCTCCCTTCTATACGCTTGCGAAATGTGGACCCCTCTAATGGAACATCTTCGCCGGTTAGAAACATTCAGGCCGGCCTGGGTTTAAACCGCAGACTGAATTGTGTGAGAAGCTCCCGAATCTGTGAAAGATCTTGGCAAGGTCCCATCGGTGAGCTCCTCCGGCAGGCAAGGCTGCGTTGGCTGGGTCATGTAGCCCGCATGCCCAGCCACCGCATGCCGAAACAGGGGGCTAAACGCGCGCGGCACGGGCTAGAGAAGAGATGGAGTGATGTGGTACAGGAGGACGTGGAGCTAAGTGGACTTGCCGATGACTGGTACCAGCGGTGTCAAGATCGGCCTCTGTGGAGGAGGCTCGTGAAGGATGCTACTGGGCAGTTGGAGGCAGTCGCCCTCCAACAACAACGGAGGGCGGAGGAGCGACGCTCACAACAACGAGCGGAGCGCCGGGTGGCTAAAGCACAGCAAGTTGGCACAGCAGGGGGCACAGGTGGTGCATCAGCCAGTCGTCTCAGTCATCTCAGTCGACCTGTGGCACCTGCTGGGTCTGCCCTGTGACCTCCTGCCAGCGGGCATTTATCTATGGGTGTCGCTGTGTCTCTACGTGTCGCTCTGGTTGTCTCTGTGTCTCTATGGGTGTCTCTGTGGGTGTCTCTGTGTCTGTGTGCAGGGCACCATCACGTTGGGAGCCGTGGGGGCCCACGGCTGGATGGGGGGCGTTGTCCGGCATTTCAGCAGCGGGAAATCCATCACGAGCACCAACTCCACCCTGGACTGGCAGAACATGGAAGGGCCGAGCGTGGAGAGAGACTCCTACCTGGGTACAATGGCGCTATCACTACTGATATCTCTATAACGACCTCCACCCCTATCACGATCACTATCACTACCCCTATCACTACCCCTATCACTACCCCTATCACTACTACCTACCACTATCACTACCACTATCACTACCCCTATCACTACCCCCTACCACTACCCCTATCACTACCCCTATCACTACCCCTATCACTATCACTACCCCTATCACTACCCCTATCACTTCCCCTTTCACTACACCTATCACTACCCCTATCACTTCCCCTATCATTACCCCTATCACTACCCCTACCACTACCCCTATCACTATCCCTATCACTACCCCTATCACTACCCCCTACCACTACCCCTATCACTACCCCTATCACGATCACTATCACTACCACTATCACTACCCCTACCACTACCATTACCACTACCACTACCCCTATCACTACCCCTATCAGTACCACTATCACTACTCCTACCACTACCCCTATCACTACCCCTATCACTACCCCTATCAGTACCACTATCACTACCCCTATCACTACCCCTATCACTACCCCCTATCACTACCCCTATCACTACCACTATCACTACCCCTACCACTATCACTACCCCTACCACTACCCCTATCACTACCACTATCACTACCCCTATCACTACCCCTATCACTGCCCCTATCACTATCACTACCCCTATCCATACCCCCTATCACTAGCCCTATCACTACCCCCTACCACTACCCCTATCACTACCCCTATCACGATCACTATCACTACCACTATCACTACCCCTACCACTACCATTACCACTACCACTACCCCTATCACTACCCCTATCAGTACCACTATCACTACCCCTACCACTACCCCTATCACTACCCCTACCACTACCCCTATCACTACCCCTATCACTACCCCTATCACTACCCCTATCACTACCCCCCTACCAAAAATAAACCTATCACTACCACTATCACTATATCCCAACCTCTATCCCCACCCCCTATCACTACCCCCTTACCCCTACGCTCACAGTACATCCTACCAGGCTGCTTTCATAATCATTGAATTTTAAACACCTTTAGTGCCCAACACGACTGACTCATTCGCCCCCTTGTGTGTGCCTGAGTCTATGGTGCAGTGTTGAGTCTATGGGTAGCAGTGTTGAGTCTATGGTGCAGTGTTGAGTCTATGGGCAGTGCTGAGTCTATGGTGCAGTGTTGAGTCTATGGGCAGTGTAGAGTCTATGGTGCAGTGTTGAGTCTATGGTGCAGTGTTGAGTCTATGGTGCAGTGTTGAGTCTATGGTGCAGTGCTGAGTCTATAGGCAGTGTTGAGTCTATGGTGCAGTGCTGAGTCTATAGGCAGTGTTGAGTCTATGGTGCAGTGCTGAGTCTATGGTGCAGTGTTGAGTCTATGGTGCAGTGTTGAGTCTATGGTGCAGTGTTGAGTCTATGGTGCAGTGTTGAGTCTATGGTGCAGTGCTGAGTCTATAGGCAGTGTTGAGTCTATGGTGCAGTGCTGAGTCTATGGTGCAGTGCTGAGTCTATGGTGCAGTGTTGAGTCTATGGTGCAGTGTTGAGTCTATGGTGCAGTGCTGAGTCTATGGTGCAGTGCTGAGTCTATGGTGCAGTGTTGAGTCTTTGGTGCAGTGTTGAGTCTATGGTGCAGTGCTGAGTCTATGGTGCAGTGTTGAGTCTATGGTGCAGTGCTGAGTCTATGGTGCAGTGTTGAGTCTATGATGCAGTGTTGTGTCTACGGTGCAGTGCTGAGTCTATGGTGCAGGGTTGAGTCTATGGTGCAGTGTTGAGTCTATGGTGCAGTGTTGAGTCTATGGTGCAGTGTTGAGTCTATGGTGCAGTGCTGAGTCTATGGTGCAGTGCTGAGTCTATGGTGTAGGGTTGTGTCTATGGTGCAGTGTTGAGTCTATGGTGCAGTGTTGTGTCTATGGTGCAGTGTTGAGTCTATGGTGCAGTGTTGAGTCTATGGTGCAGTGTTGAGTCTATGGTGCAGTGTTGAGTCTATGGTGTAGTGGTGAGTCTTTGGTGCAGTGGTGAGTCTACGGTGCAGTGTTGAATCTATGGTGCAGTGTTGAGTCTATGGTGCAGTCCTGAGTCTATGGTGCAGTCCTGAGTCTATGGTGTAGTGCTGAGTCTATGGTGCAGTGCTGAGTCTATGGTGCAGTGCTGAGTCTATGGTGCAGTGTTGAATCTATGGTGCAGTGTTGAGTCTATGGTGCAGTGCTGAGTCTACGGTGCAGTGCTGAGTCTACGGTGTAGTGTTGAGTCTATGGTGCAGTGCTGAGTCTATGGTGCAGTGTTGAGTCTATGGTGCAGTGTTGAGTCTATGGTGCAGTGTTGTGTCTACGGTGCAGTGCTGAGTCTATGGTGCAGTGTTGAGTCTATGGTGCAGTGTTGTGTCTACGGTGCAGTGTTGAGTCTATGGTGCAGTGTTGAGTCTATGGTGCAGTGTTGTGTCTACGGTGCAGTGCTGAGTCTATGGTGCAGTGTTGTGTCTACGGTGCAGTGCTGAGTCTATGGTGTAGTGCTGAGTCTATGGTGCAGTGTTGAGTCTATGGTGCAGTGCTGAGTCTATGGTGTAGTGCTGAGTCTATGGTGTAGTGTTGAGTCTATGGTGCAGTGCTGAGTCTATGGTGCAGTGTTGAGTCTATGGTGCAGTGTTGTGTCTACGGTGCGGTGTTGAGTCCATGGGTAGTGGCGCCGAGTGTACGCCGGTATTATCAAGAAGTTCGGTGATGATGACGATGATGACGATGACGATGTGCAGGCTACTCGCTCATCCAGGTCAAGCTGAGCTCGATCAGCTTGCTCGCGACTGGAGCCCCTCACAGCCACCACACGGGCACCGTCTATCTCTTCGACATCCGCTCCTCCGACTCCAAGCTCATGATCTACCAGACCCTGCCAGGACATCAGGTGAGGACCATAGTCGTGGACAGTGTATTGTGTAGTGTAGTGTATAGTGTAGTGTATAGTGTAGTGTATAGTAGTGTGTAGTGTATAGTGTAGTGTATAGTGTAGTGTATAGTAGTGTATAGTGTATAGTAGTGTATAGTGTATAGTGTAGTGTATAGTGTAGTGTATAGTGTAGTGTATAGTGTAGTGTATAGTAGTGTGTAGTGTATAGTGTAGTGTATAGTAGTGTATAGTAGTGTGTAGTGTATAGTGTAGTGTATAGTGTAGTGTATAGTAGTGTATAGTGTATAGTAGTGTATAGTAGTGTATAGTGTAGTGTATAGTGTAGTGTATAGTGTATAGTAGTGTGTAGTGTATAGTGTAGTGTATAGTGTATAGTAGTGTGTAGTGTATAGTGTAGTGTATAGTGTAGTGTATAGTGTAGTGTATAGTGTAGTGTATAGTAGTGTGTAGTGTATAGTGTAGTGTATAGTGTAGTGTAGTGTATAGTGTATAGTGGTGTATAGTGTATAGTAGTGTATAGTGTATAGTAGTGTATAGTGTATAGTAGTGTATAGTGTAGTGTATAGTGTAGTGTATAGTGTAGTGTATAGTAGTGTATAGTAGTGTGTAGTGTATAGTGTAGTGTATAGTGTAGTGTATAGTAGTGTATAGTGTATAGTAGTGTATAGTGTATAGTAGTGTATAGTGTAGTGTATAGTGTAGTGTATAGTGTAGTGTATAGTAGTGTGTAGTGTATAGTGTAGTGTATAGTGTAGTGTATAGTGTAGTGTATAGTAGTGTGTAGTGTATAGTGTACTGTATAGTGTATAGTAGTGTGTAGTGTATAGTGTAGTGTATAGTGTAGTGTATAGTGTAGTGTATAGTAGTGTGTAGTGTAGTGTATAGTAGTGTGTAGTGTATAGTGTAGTGTATAGTGTATAGTAGTGTGTAGTGTATAGTGTAGTGTATAGTGTAGTGTATAGTAGTGTGTAGTGTATAGTGTAGTGTATAGTGTAGTGTATAGTAGTGTATAGTGTATAGTAGTGTATAGTGTATAGTAGTGTATAGTAGTGTATAGTGTAGTGTATAGTGTAGTGTATAGTGTAGTGTATAGTGTAGTGTATAGTAGTGTATAGTGTATAGTAGTGTATAGTGTATAGTAGTGTATAGTGTAGTGTATAGTAGTGTATAGTAGTGTGTAGTGTATAGTGTAGTGTATAGTGTAGTGTATAGTAGTGTATAGTGTATAGTAGTGTATAGTGTATAGTAGTGTATAGTGTAGTGTATAGTGTAGTGTATAGTGTAGTGTATAGTAGTGTGTAGTGTATAGTGTAGTGTATAGTGTAGTGTAGTGTATAGTGTATAGTAGTGTATAGTGTATAGTAGTGTATAGTGTATAGTAGTGTATAGTGTATAGTAGTGTGTAGTGTATAGTAGTGTATAGTGTATAGTAGTGGTGGTGGTGACTTTACCGAAGGAACCAAGAATAATAATTAGTTTCATGTTTGCTTTGAGTCACGTAGAAGGTAAACGACCACCTCCTCTAGCTACCGATAATATCGGCGACGAGAAGCTCACCACCACCCACACCACCACCACCACCCACACCACCACCACCCCCACCACCACCACCCCCACCACCCCCACCACCACCACCCCCACCACCACCACCCCCACCACCACCACCACCACCACCTCCACCACCACCACCACCCCCACCACCACCACCACCCCCACCACCACCACCACCTCCACCACCACCACCAGCACCACCACCACCACCACCCCCACCACCACCACCACCCCTCCCCCCCCACTTCTCACCGCCTCTGCTGCTCCTACTGTCTACTGGGCGTCCAACAGCTGGGCTCGTACTTTGGAGCCGTCCTCTGCGCAGTGGAGCAGGAGCAGGGAGGATCAGGCACGGCCCTTCTGCTGGTATCGGCGCCCTTCTACCACACGCACGGCGAGGAGGGACGCGTCTACGTGTACAGGCGCGCTTACGACGTGAGTTTGTGTGAGTTTGTGTGAGTTTGTGTGAGTTTGTGTGAGTTTGTGTGAGTTTGTGTTTAGTTTGTGTGAGTTTGTGTGAGTTTGTGTGAGTTTGTGTTGAGTTTGTGTGAGTTTGTGTGAGTTTGTGTTTAGTTTGTGTGAGTTTGTGTGAGTTTGTGTGAGTTTGTGTGAGTTTATGTGAGTTTGTGTTTAGTTTGTGTGAGTTTGTGTGAGTTTGTGTTTAGTTTGTGTGAGTTTGTGTGAGTTTGTGTGAGTTTGTGTGAGTTTGTGTGAGTTTGTGTGAGTTTGTGTTTAGTTTGTGTGAGTTTGTGTGAGTTTGTGTTTAGTTTGTGTGAGTTTGTGTGAGTTTGTGTTTAGTTTGTGTGAGTTTGTGTGAGTTTGTGTGAGTGTTTAGTTTGTGTGAGTTTGTGTGAGTTTGTGTGAGTTTGTGTGAGTTTGTGTGAGTTTGTGTTTAGTTTGTGTGAGTTTGTGTTTAGTTTGTGAGAGTTTGTGTGAGTTTGTGTTTAGTTTGTGTGAGTTTGTGTTTAGTTTGTGTGAGTTTGTGGTGAGTTTGTGTGGGTTTGTGTTTAGTTTGTGTGAGTTTGTGTTTAGTTTGTGTGAGTTTGGGTGAGTTTGTGTGAGTTTGTGTTTAGTTTGTGTGAGTTTATGTGAGTTTGTGTGAGTTTGTGTTTAGTTTGTGTGAGTTTGTGTGAGTTTGTGTGAGTTTGTGTTGAGTTTGTGTGAGTTTGTGTTGAGTTTGTGTGAGTTTGTGTGAGTTTGTGTGAGTTTGTGTTTAGTTTGTGTGAGTTTGTGTGAGTTTGTGTGAGTTTGTGTTTAGTTTGTGTGAGTTTGTGTGAGTTTGTGTGAGTTTGTGTGAGTTTGTGTGAGTTTGTGTGAGTTTCCGTGAGTTTGTGTTTAGTTTGTGTGAGTTTGTGTTTAGTTTGTGAGAGTTTGTGTTTAGTTTGTGTGAGTTTGTGTGAGTTTGTGTGAGTTTGTGTGAGTTTGTGTGAATTTGTGTTGAGTTTGCATGAGTTTGTGTGAGTTTGTGTGAGTTTGTGTTAGTTTGTGTTTAGTTTGTGTGAGTTTGTGTGAGTTTGTGTTTAGTTTGTGTGAGTTTGTGTGAGTTTGTGTGAGTTTGTGTGAGTTTGTGTTTAGTTTGTGTGAGTTTGTGTGAGTTTGTGTGAGTTTGTGGTGAGTTTGTGTGAGTTTGTGTTTAGTTTGTGTGAGTTTGTGTTTAGTTTGTGTGAGTTTGTGTGAGTTTGTGTGAGTGTTTAGTTTGTGTGAGTTTGTGTGACTTTGCGTGGGTTTGTGTTTAGTTTGTGTGAGTTTGTGTGAGTTTGTGTTTAGTTTGTGTGAGTTTGTGTGAGTTTGTGTGAGTTTGTGTTTAGTTTGTGTGAGTTTGTGTTTAGTTTGTGTGAGTTTGTGTGAGTTTGTGGTGAGTTTGTGTGAGTTTGTGTTTAGTTTGTGTGAGTTTGTGTTTAGTTTGTGTGAGTTTGTGTGAGTTTGTGTGATTGTTTAGTTTGTGTGAGTTTGTGTTTAGTTTGTGTGAGTTTGTGTTAGTTTGTGTTTAGTTTGTGTGAGTTTGTGTGAGTTTGTATGAGTTTGTGTTTAGTTTGTGTGAGTTTGTGTGAGTTTGCGTGAGTTTGTGTGAGTTTGTGTTTAGTTTGTGTGAGTTTGTGTGAGTTTGTGTGAGTTTGTGTTTAGTTTGTGTGAGTTTGTGTTAGTTTGTGTTTAGTATGTGTGAGTTTGTGTGAGTTTGTATGAGTTTGTGTTTAGTTTGTGTGAGTTTGTGTGAGTTTGCGTGAGTTTGTGTGAGTTTGTGTTTAGTTTGTGTGAGTTTGTGTGAGTTTGCGTGAGTTTGTGTGAGTTTGTGTGAGTTTGTGTGAGTTTGTGTTTAGTTTGTGTGAGTTTGGCGTGTGTGTTTGTGTAGGCGTGTGTGTCTGTGTGTGTGTGTGTCTATGTGTGTGTGTGTCTATGTGTGTGTCTGTGTGTGTGTGTCTATGTATGTGTGTCTGTCTATGTGTGTGTGTCTATGTGTGTCTATGTATGTATGGGTGTGTCTATGTATGTGTGTGTCTATGTGTGTGTATCTATATTGTTGTGTGTTTGTGTAGGTGTGTGGGGGATGGGGGATGGGGGGAGCGATAGTGTAGCGGTTAGCGCTACGCTGCGCTATGAACCTGGCGACCCGGGTTCGATTCCCGCTCACGGGCAACGCCATCAGCGACGATTAATCTGAACCGGTCCTGGGCCTCCCCTAGGTCGACTCAGCCTCAAATGAGTACCTGGTGCGGTGTGTAAACATCGCCACTGGGGAGACAAAGGCGGTCGGGCGTGGTGCTGGCCACCCACCCCCTCGTGTGCCGTGCCGGCCTTCATAGGTGCTGCTCGCTAACAGCACTTGCCCCTACAGTCTGTTAAGGTTATACAGGGGATCTTTGTCTTTGTGTGTGTATGGACATCAGTCTATGACGTCTCCTGACCAAACCCCATTTGGCGGAGCCAGGAGACTGAATCTTTACCCTCGGGGCTCCTCCAGAAACAACAAAAAACCACTCCAGATGGCCACGTTGAATGTTCGAAAGCTCACTGCGGAGGAGAGGCTGCCACTACTCTGTCGGGAGCTGGACCGGTACCGCCTGGATCTATGTGGCATTCAGGAGGTCCGGTGGAACGGTTCTGGCTCCTTCCACCGTGAGGGATGGACAGTCCTCTACTCGGGGCAGGAGACTACCAAACAACAAGGAGAGGCTCTTCTTCTGAACAAAAGAATGAACGGGGCGTGGGAGTGTGGTGGTGAGGTGTGGGAAGCTGTAAGCCCCAGGCTACTTTGGGCTCGCCTTCCCATCAAACGGAGGTGAGGAGTGGTGGTCGTGGTTACTTATGCCCCCACCGAAGATGAACATCCGTGGAGGGATGCAGGCAAAGCCGATGAGTCAGATGCCTTCTATGACTTCCTGTCACAGGTGCTGGCTAAAGTGGCCCCTCGGGATAGAGTCATCTTGTTGGGTGACTTCAATGCCCGAGTTGGTCATGATACTGGCACCTGGTCTGGAGTGATTGGAGGGCATGGGCAATGGCAGGAGGCTGCTAGAATTTTTGTGAAGCCCATGGGCTTGTAATTACCAACACCCTGTTCCAACATCATGGATACATGCCGGGTCCAAGCAAGAACATCTGCTGGACTACATAGTGATGGACCAGCGGATGCGAGCCCATGTCCTTGACCCCAGGACCTACCGTGGAGCTGATCTGTCCACTGACCATCGACTAGTCATCTGCAAGATGCGCCTGCCATTCTTCCACTCCGGTGGTGGGTGTACACCCAGGACCCCATTCAAACCAATAGTGGCCTGGTCTCAGTTAGCAGATGGAAATTGCAGGTGAGAATTTAATCATCGCTTGCGGCTGGGTTTGGCATCGTCCCCCACTCCTCCTGATGTCGAGGGGAAATGGGCGAGGTTTAGGACTGTGGCTCATGCAGCTGCAATGGCTGCTTTGGGTACGCGGTCCAGACCTCCCCAGAGACCCTGGCTCACAGAGGAGGTGTTCAGGCTGACTGAGAAAAAGCGACAGGCCCACTGTCATCGGTTACAGAATCCCAGATCAAAGAATGAGGAGGCTTACCGCAGCCTTCGCTCAGAGGTTCGGAGAGCCGTGAGGCGCTGCAAGGATGGGTGGAGGTCGCAGGTTGCTGAGGAGATGGAGTCTGCCTCAATGGCCCGTGATCAGCGCCCCACCTATTACCATCACTGGGGAAAGAACGGTGACCCAATCTGCGACCCCCCAGGAACAGGTTTGCAGATTTTCTGAGCATTTCTGTGAGGTCCTGTGGGAGGAGAAATCTCTCAGCCAGGAAAACATCGCTCAGCAAAGTAGGGATGACCCTGCTGAGGTTGCAGTGCCTCAAATATTGGAATAAAAAGTCACCCCATGTGAGTGGCTGCCTGAGGAAGTACTGAAGGCGATCCAGAGTCTGAGACCAGGAAAAGCACCGGACAGAGATGATCTCCCAAGCGAAATGCTGAGGGAGGGTCGCATTTGTGCACAGACTGCCCTATATGACATCACAACAACAGTCTGGACCACTGGACGGGTTCTGCAGGATTGGGGGACCGCACAGACCGTAACAACTAAATAGGCATCTTACTCCTCAGTGTGCCGGGAAAAGTCCAGGCAAGGATTATTAAATACCGCCTTGCCAGGCACGCTGAGAGGCTTGTGGAGCCCCAATGCGGTTTCAGGAAAGGGCGGTCCTGCACAGATGCCATATTTTATGTCTGCTACAGCAGAGGTGTAGGGAATTCCCACAAGACCATCATCACTGCTTTATTGAACTGGTCAAGGCCTATGATAGCATCAGTAGGCCTGGGCACTGGGTTGTTCTTTGTGCTTTTGGAGTCCCTGACCCTCTGCTCACGATCATTAAGGACCTTCATGATGGTGAGCAGGCCCGGGTAAAACTACGTGGCCGGGAGTCAGAGCCATTGCCTGTACACCCTGGGGTGCGACAGGGATGTCCTCTGGCTCCCACATTATTTAACATCTATTTCGACCACGTAGTTCGTGAAGCCTTCAATAGTTGTACCGGACGAGTTTCCATCTGGTACAGATACAGTGGATGGCTGATCAATGCCTCGGTGCGGTCAAGGGATGACTCCATATTATCCAACCACGTTATGCATGCCGATGATCTGGTAATTGCTGCTCACTCAGAGGAGGAGTTGGAGACGCTGCTGCTGAATCTGGAGTGTGCCACTAAGAGGTGGGGCCTTACCATCAGCCTCACCAAAACTAAGCACCTGCCTGGGAATTTTGTACCATCGGACACTCCACCCTCACAACTCCCAATCGGTGATGGGGCAGTTGTGGAGAGAGTGGAGAGTTTCCCATACCTGGGCAGTGTGCTTATGACCGGCTCCAGTTTAACAGCAGAGGTCTCACTCCGAATCAGTCGAGCGGCAATATCTTTTCATCGGTTGCGTAACGCTGTCTGGAAGCTACCAGGTCTGTCGCTCCACACGAAGCTTCAGGTCTTCTCGGCCATGGTCATTCCCTCCCTTCTCTACGCTTGCGAAACGTGAACCCACCTAATGGAGCATCTTCGCCGGTTAGAAACATTTAGGCTGGCCTGTCTACGATCCATCCTGGGATTAACCAGGCTGGATTGTATGAGGAGCTCACAAATCCTTGAAAGATCTGGACAAGGTCCCATCGGTGAGCTCCTCCGGCAGGCAAGGCTGCGATGGCTGGGTCATGTAGCCCGCATGCCCAGCCACTGCATGCCGAAACAGCTTTTGTTCGGCCGGATCGAGGGGGCTAAACGGGCGTGGCACGGGCTGGAGAAGAGATGGAGTTATGTGGTACAGGAGGACGTGGAGCTGAGTGGACTTGTCGATGACTGGTACCAGCGGTGTCAAGATCGGCCTCTGTGGAGGAGGCTCGTGAAGGATGCTACTGGGCAGTTGGAGGCAGTCGCCCTCCAACAACAACGGAGGGCGGAGGAGCGACGCTCACAACAACGAGCGGAGCGCCGGGTGGCTAAAGCACAGCAAGTTGGCACAGTAGGGGGCACAGGTGGTGCATCAGCCACTCATCTCAGTCTGTCGACCCGTGGCACCTGGGTCTGCCCCGTGACCTCCTGCCAGCGGGCGTTCGACACTTCACGTGGCCTCAATGTGCACATGGCCTGGCACAAGCGTCGTGGTGACGTCACCGCCGGTTAGTGGCGAATGGCGCTGGTTGTTGTTGGTGCTGCTGTTGTTGTTGTTGTTGAATGTGTCATAGTGTGGTCGTGATGCTGAACCAACTCGCCAACTAACAGCCACTTAAATTTCGATTTAAAGCTTTCGTGACTGCAAGGATTCATCTTCTTTGGTTCTTTCGGTAAAGTCACCACCACCACCACCAACCACGTAGAATGAGAATAATAAAATAATGAATTTATAAAATAAAATAATAACACAATAATAATATTCTAACACGACGTTTCGGCCACAACACGAGCGGCCTTCATCAGGTGAAGGGACGAGACTGTCTGGTAGGACAGCGCCACGCGGGGTGGATCTTTACCCTCCACTTTTTCCTTGCCTCCGTCTTACCCCCCTCACCCTCGCCCCCACCAGGGCCGCTTCAACCTCTCCCAGGAGCTCGGCGGCGGCGGCGGCGGCCGGGGCGGCGGCGGCCTCCGGGCGCGCTTCGGCTCGGCCATGGCCTCCATGGGCGACGTGACGGGGGACGGGTGGCCGGACGTGGCCATCGGGGCCCCGGGGGAGGGAGACGACGGGGCCGGAGCCGTTTACCTCTTCAGTGGCCGGAGGGACGGCTTCTCGGACGGAGACCCGCAGGCAAGGGGGTTTTGCAAACGGTCGCTGCGTCTTGAGCGAGCGTGTGAGCGTGAGTGTGTGAGCGTGTGTGTGTGTGAGTGAGTGTGAGAGTGTGTGTGTGTGTGAGTGTGTGTGAGTGTGAGTGTGTGTGTAAGTGTGTGTGTGTGAGTGTGTGTGTAAGAGTGTGTGTGTGAGTGTGTGTGAGTGTGTAAGAGTGTGTGTGTAAGAGTGTGTGTGTGTGTGAGTGTGTGAGTGTATGAGCGTGAGTGTGTGAGTGTGTGTGTGAGTGTGTGTGAGTGTGTGTGTGAGTGTGTGTAAGAGTGTGTGTGTGTGTGAGTGTGTGAGTGTGTGAGCGTGAGTGTGTGAGTGTGAGTGTGTGTGAGTGTGTGTGTGAGTGTGTGTGAGTTTGAGCGTGAGTGTGTGTGTGAGTGTGTGTGTGTGAGCGTGAGTGTGTGTGTGAGCGTGAGTGTGTGAGTGTGTGTGAGTGTGTGAGCGTGAGTGTGTGTGAGCGTGAGTGTGTGAGCGTGTGTGTGAGTGTGAGAGTGTGAGTGTGAGAGTGTGTGTGTGTGTGAGCGTGAGTGTGAGCGAGTGTGTGTGAGTGTGAGAGTGTGTGTGTGTGAGTGTGAGAGTGTGTGAGCGTGTGTGTGAGTGTGAGAGTGTGTGTGTGAGTGTGAGAGTGTGTGTGTGTGTGTGAGTGTAAGAGTGTGTGTGAGTGTGTGTGAGTGTGTGTGTGGGTATGTGGGTGTGTGTGAGTGTGTGTGTGAGTGTGTGAGAGTGTGTGGGTGTGTGGGTGTGTGAGTGTGTGTGAGTGTGTAAGAGTGTGTGTGTGTGTGAGTGTGTGAGTGTGTGAGCGTGAGTGTGTGAGTGTGTGTGTGAGTGTGTGTGTGTGTGTGTGTGAGTGTGTGTAAGAGTGTGTGTGTGTGTGAGTGTGTGAGTGTGTGAGCGTGAGTGTGTGAGTGTGTGTGTGAGTGTGTGTGAGTGTGTGTGTGAGTGTGTGTAAGAGTGTGTGTGTGTGTGAGTGTGTGAGTGTGTGAGCGTGAGTGTGTGAGTGTGTGTGTGAGTGTGTGTGAGTGTGTGTGTGAGTGTGTGTGAGTTTGAGCGTGAGTGTGTGTGTGAGTGTGTGTGTGTGTGAGCGTGAGTGTGTGTGTGAGCGTGAGTGTGTGAGTGTGTGTGAGTGTGTGAGCGTGAGTGTGTGTGAGCGTGAGTGTGTGAGCGTGTGTGTGAGTGTGAGAGTGTGTGTGTGAGTGTGAGAGTGTGTGTGTGTGAGCGTGAGTGTGAGCGAGTGTGTGTGAGTGTGAGAGTGTGTGTGTGTGTGAGTGTGTGTGAGAGTGTGTGAGCGTGTGTGTGAGTGTGAGAGTGTGTGTGTGAGTGTGAGAGTGTGTGTGTGTGTGAGTGTAAGAGTGTGTGTGAGTGTGTGTGAGTGTGTGTGTGGGTATGTGGGTGTGTGTGAGTGTGTGTGTGAGTGTGTGTGTGTGAGTGTGTGTGTGAGTGTGTTAGAGTGTGTGTGTGTGAGTGTGTGAGTGTGAGTGAGTGTGTGTGTGTGAGTGTGTGTGAGTGTGTGTGAGTGTGTGTGAGAGTGTGTGTGTAAGAGTGTGTGTGTGTGTGTGTAAGAGTGTGTGTGAGTGTGTGTGAGTGTGTGTGTGGGTATGTGGGTGTGTGTGAGTGTGTGTGTGAGTGTGTGTGTGTGAGTGTGTGTGTGAGTGTGTGAGTGTGTGTGGGTGTGAGTGTGTGTGTGAGTGTGTGTGAGTGTGTAAGAGTGTGTGTGTAAGAGTGTGTGTGTGTGTGAGTGTGTGAGTGTGTGAGCGTGAGTGTGTGAGTGTGAGTGTGTGTGAGTGTGTGTGTGAGTGTGTGTAAGAGTGTGTGTGTGTGTGAGTGTGTGAGTGTGTGAGCGTGAGTGTGTGAGTGTGTGTGTGAGTGTGTGTGAGTGTGTGTGTGAGTGTGTGTGAGTTTGAGAGTGAGTGTGTGTGTGTGTGTGTGTGTGTGTGTGTGTGTGTGTGTGTGAGTGTGTGTGTGTGAGTGTGTGTGTGAGTGTGTGTGAGTGTGTGTGTGTGAGTGTGTGTGAGCGTGAGTGTGTGAGCGTG
>NC_046136.1:1002133-1019633 GCF_010993605.1 Petromyzon marinus | reverse complement strand
CTGGTAGAGTGTCTCTGGGTGAGTCTACATGTAACTCTACCTGTGCTGTGGTAGAGAGTATCTGGATTAATTCCCACGTGTTGCTCGCTTTGCCCTCTGGTGGAGAGTCTCCAGATGAACTCACATGTGGTGCTAGCTTTGATATCTGGTAGAGAGTCTCTGGGTGAATCTACATCTTGACTCCACCTGTGCCCTGGTAGAGAGTAGCTGGATAAATTCCCACGTGTTTGCTGTCTTTGTCATCTGGTGGAGAGTCTCCAGATGAACTCAGATGTGGTGCTAGCTTTGCCATCTGGTAGAGAGTCTCTGGGTGAGTCTACAGCATGACTCCACCTGTGCCCTGGTAGAGAGTCTCTGGATTAATTCCCACGTGATTGCTGCCTTTGTCATCTGGTAGAGAGTCTCTGGGTGAGTCTACATGTAACTCTACCTGTGCTCTGGTAGAGAGTATCTGGATTAATTACCACGTGGGTGGGTGGGTGTGTGAGTGAGTGAGTAGGTGAGTGAGTGTGTGGGTGAGTGAGTGAGTGTGTGGGTGAGTGAGTAGGTGGGTGAGTGGGTGGGTGGGTGAATGAGTGAGTGAGTGGGTGGGTGGGTGAGTGAGTGAGTGGGTGAGTGAGTGAGTGAGTAGGTGAGTAAGTGAGTGAGTGAGTGGGTGGGTGAGTGAGTGAGTGAGTAGGTGAGTGAGTGAGTGAGTGGGTGAGTAAGTGAGTGAGTGAGTGGGTGGGTGAGAGAGTGAGTGAGTAGGTGAGTGGGTGGGTGGGTGTGTGGGTGGGTGAGTGGATGTGTGGGTGGGTGAGTGGGTGTGTGGGTGGGTGAGTGGGTGGGTGAGTGTGTGAGTGGGTGAGTGGGTGTGTGGGTGGGTGATTGGGTGTGTGGGTGAGTGAGTGAGTGAGTGGGTGGGTGGGTGAGTGAGTGAGTGAGTGGGTGAGTGAGTGAGTGGGTGAGTGGGTGAGTGAATGAGTGGGTGAGTGAGTAGGTGAGTGAGTGGGTGAGTGAGTGAGTGAGTGGGTGAGTGAGTGTGTAGGTGGGTGTGTGGGTGGGTGAGTGAGTGGGTGAGTGAGTGAGTGAGTAGGTGAGTGAGTGGGTGAGTGAGTGGGTGAGTGAGTGTGTGAGTGAGTGGGTGAGTGAGTAGGTGAGTGAGTGGGTGAGTGAGTGAGTGGGTGGGTTGGTGAGTGAGTGAGTCAGTGAGTGAGTGGGTGAGTGAGTGAGTGGGTGAGTGAGTGGGTGAGTGAGTGGGTGAGTGAGTGAGTGAGTAGGTGAGTGAGTGGGTGAGTGAGTGGGTGAGTGAGTGTGTGAGTGAGTGGGTGAGTGAGTAGGTGAGTGAGTGGGTGAGTGAGTGAGTGGGTGGGTGGGTGAGTGAGTGAGTCAGTGAGTGAGTGGGTGAGTGAGTGAGTGGGTGAGTGAGTGGGTGAGTGAGTGAGTGAGTGGATGAGTGAGTGAGTGGGTGAGTGAGTGAGTGAGTGAGTGGGTGAGTGAGTAGGTGAGTGAGTAGGTGAGTGGGTGGGTGAGTGGGTGGGTGGGTGAATGAGTGAGTGAGTGGGTGAGTGGGTGGGTGAGTGAGTGAGTAGGTGATTGAGTGAGTGAGTGGGTGAGTGAATGAGTGGGTGAGTGAGTGAGTGAGTGGGTGAGTGGGTGAGTGAGTGAGTGGGTGAGTGAGTGGGTGAGTGAGTAGGTGAGTGAGTGAGTGGGTGAGTGGGTGAGTGAGTGAGTGAGTGGGTGAGTGAATGAGTGGGTGTGTGGGTGGGTTAGTGAGTGAGTGAGTGAGTGGGTGAGTGAGTAGGTGAGTGAGTGGGTGGGTGAGTGAGTGTGTGAGTGGGTGAGTGAGTGAGTGGGTTAGTGAGTGGGTGAGTTGGTGGGTGAGTGAGTGAGTGGGTGAGTGAGTAGGTGAGTGTGTGTATGAGTGCGTGAGTGAGTGTGTGATTGAGTGAGTGTGTGTATGAGTGTGTAAGTGAGTGTGTAAGTGAGTGTGTGAGTGTGTGTCTGGTTTTAGAGGATCTCTGGAAGCTCTCAGAGTGGCCGAGGGAGAATGATGGTCAAAACCATCACACTTCCATATATAGCAGGCGTTACTAAAAAGATTTCCAAAATTCTAAACAAACACAAGATCCAGGTCCGGTTCAATACAGTACACAAAATTCGTGATCTGATCCCATCCGTGAAGGATGTCATTCCTGATTTACAGTACCCCGGGGTTTACAAATTGAGTTGTACCTGCGGTTATTGCTACATCGGTGAGACAAAGCGACATGTCTCTGACCGAATTCGCGAGCACAAATCAGATTTGAAACACGGCAAAAACGAATTCTTCTGCCGTAGCTGATCACTGTTACAACGCTGTGGGTGATCACGATATAATTTTCTCCGATACCAAGGTTCTTTGCAAACCCACGGGCTTTTATCAGAGATTTGTTCACGAAGCAATTCAGATCTACAAACACAGACACAATTTCAACCAAGAGGATGGTTTCAAATTAAGCAACCATTGGAAAGATGTTCTAAATCGAACTAAACATTAAACTAATTTCAATGGTACAGTATATTTTTCGAGTAGTGGTACCCCAAACTTTTGCAGCTCTTATAAATTCCCATTTTCACACCATCAATGGGTAAAATCCCCCTCCCCCCTTTCCCCTCGCCAAACTGCAAGTCCACCGGCACGTACACCACCTCTTTGCTCGCACACAGGTCCGATGTCTGAGCGTGGTTGTGTTTCGCTAAATTCTCCTGTTTGATGAGTACTAGGTGCCTCGGTGAATGTATATACTCTGACTTTAACATAGCTATTTCTGTGACCAGTTACAAGCTAATCACTCAGCTATTTCAATGCTAAATTCGATGCTAATTCCCTTTGTCAAGGGGCACCTCTGCGGATGTGTATACTTTAACTTAGCTATTTCAACGAGCCATTTCAATGCTAAATTATATGCTAATTCCTTTGTCAAAGCCCGTGGTCTTCTTCTCACACAGCTTAAATGTCGTGATCTAAGCGTGGCTTCTTCCACTCCAGCGCTGTCCTCCAGACAGTCTCGTCCCTTCACCTGATGAAGGCCGCTTGTGTTGTGGCCGAAACGTCGTGATTATTGTTGTTTTATTATTTACCTACGTGACTTTACCGAATAGAACCAAAGAGTATGGATCCTTGCAGTCACGAAAGCTTCAAATCTAGAAGTGTGTGTCTGGTTTCAGAGGATCTCTGGAAGCTCTCAGAGTGGCCGAGTGAGAATGTTTGGGAGGTCGCTCCACTCGCTGATGGATGGGTGAACGAGTGAGTGTGTGAGTGTGTAAGTGAGTGTGTAAGTGAGTGTGTAAGTGAGTGTGTAAGTGTGTAAGTGAGTGTGTAAGTGAGTGTGTAAGTGTGTGAGTGAGTGTGTAAGTGAGTGTGTAAGTGAGTGTGTAAGTGAGTGTGTAAGTGAGTGTGTAAGTGTGTAAGTGAGTGTGTAAGTGAGTGTGTAAGTGTGTGAGTGAGTGTGTAAGTGAGTGTGTAAGTGAGTGTGTTTGTGAGTGTGTAAGTGTGTGAGTGAGTGTGTAAGTGAGTGTGTAAGTGAGTGTGTAAGTGTGTGAGTGAGTGTGTAAGTGAGTGTGTAAGTGAGTGTGTAAGTGAGTGTGTGAGTGTGTGTCTGGTTTCAGAGGATCTCTGGAAGCTCTCAGAGTGGCCGAGTGAGAATGTTTGGGAGGTCGCTCCACTCGCTGATGGATGGGTGAACGAGTGAGTGTGTGAGTGTGTAAGTGAGTGTGTAAGTGAGTGTGTAAGTGAGTGTGTAAGTGTGTAAGTGAGTGTGTAAGTGAGTGTGTAAGTGTGTGAGTGAGTGTGTAAGTGAGTGTGTAAGTGAGTGTGTAAGTGAGTGTGTAAGTGTGTAAGTGAGTGTGTAAGTGAGTGTGTAAGTGTGTGAGTGAGTGTGTAAGTGAGTGTGTAAGTGAGTGTGTTTGTGAGTGTGTAAGTGTGTGAGTGAGTGTGTAAGTGAGTGTGTAAGTGAGTGTGTAAGTGTGTGAGTGAGTGTGTAAGTGAGTTGTAAGTGAGTGTGTAAGTGAGTGTGTAAGTGAGTGTGTGAGTGTGTGTCTGGTTTCAGAGGATCTCTGGAAGCTCTCAGAGTGGCCGAGTGAGAATGTTTGGGAGGTCGCTCCACTCGCTGATGGATGGGTGAGCGAGTGAGTGTGTGAGTGTGTAAGTGTGTGAGTGTGTAAGTGAGTGTGTAAGTGAGTTGTAAGTGAGTGTGTAAGTGAGTGTGTAAGTGAGTGTGTGAGTGTGTGTCTGGTTTCAGAGGATCTCTGGAAGCTCTCAGAGTGGCCGAGTGAGAATGTTTGGGAGGTCGCTCCACTCGCTGATGGACGTCAGCGGCGACGGCCTCAGGGATTTGGCCGTGGGAGCGTTGGGCAACGCCCTGGTGCTGAGGTGAGGGTGGGAAACTCCACGTTACCGTGACGGGAGATTTAAATACATTACACTATACACTACACTATACACTACACTATACACTACTACACTACACTATACACTACTATACACTACACTATACACTACACTATACACTACACTATACACTACTATACACTACACTATACACTACACTATACACTACTACAGTACACTATACACTACTACACTATACACTACTACACTATACATTACTACACTACACTATACACTAGTACACTACACTATACACTACTTCACTACACTATACACTACACTATACACTACACTATACACTACACTATACACTACTACTCTACACTATACACTACACTATACACTACTACACTACACTATACACTACACTATACACTACTACACTATACACTACTACACTATACACTACTATACACTACACTATACACTACACTATACACTACACTATACACTGCACTATACACTACACTGTACACTACTATACACAATCACTATACACTATATACTACACTATACACTACACTATACACTACACACTATACACTACACTATACACTACACTATACACTACTATACACTACACTATACACTACACTATACACTCCCACACTACACTATACACTACACTATACACTACACTATACACTACACTATACACTACTACAGTACACTATACACTACTACACTATAAACTACTACACTACACTATACATTACTACACTACACTATACACTAGTACACTACACTATACACTACTTCACTACACTATACACTACACTATACACTACACTATACACTACACTATACACTACTACACTACACTATACACTACTACTATACACTACACTATACACTACTACACTACACTATACACTACACTATACACTACTACACTATACACTACACTATACACTACTATACACTACACTATACACTACACTATACACTACACTATACACTGCACTATACACTACACTGTACACTACTATACACAATCACTATACACTATATACTACACTATACACTACACTATACACTACACACTATACACTACACTACACTATACAATACACTACACTAAACACTACACTATACACTACACTATACACTACACTATACACTACTATACACTACACTATACACTACACTATACACTACACTATACACTCCCACACTACACTATACACTACACTATACACTACACTATACACTATACACTACACTATACACTACACTATACACTACTATACAATACACTATACACTACACTACACTACTACACACTACACTGCTGTACACTACACTACTATACTACTATAGTGTAATGTATAGTGTAGTGTATAGTGTAGTGTATAGTGTAGTTTATCGTGTAGTGTATAGTGTAGTGTATAGCAGTATATAGTAGTTTATAGTGTAGTGTATAGTGTAGTAGTGTATAGTGTAGTGTATAGTGTAGTGTATAATGTAGTGTACAGTGTAGTGTGTAGTGTATAGTGTATTGTGTAGTATAGTGTATAGTAGTGCAGTGTATAGTGTAGTGTATAGTAGTGTATACTGTATTGTATAGTGTATAGTGTAGTGTATAGTGTAGTGTGTAGTGTATAGTGTATAGTATAGTGTAGTGTGTAGTGTCTAGTGTAGTGTATAGTGTAGTGTATAGTGAAGTGTATAGTGTATTGTTGTGGGTAGTGTATAGTGTAGTGTATAGTGTAGTGTATAGTAGTGTATAGTGTAGTATATAGTGTAGTTTATAGCGTGTAGTGTATAGTGTAGTGTATAGCGTGTAGTGTATAGTAGTGTATAGTGTAGTGTATAATGTAGTGTATAGTGTAGTGTATAGTATAGTGTATAGTGTAGTGTATAGTGTAGTGTATAGTAGTGTACTGTATAGTAGTGTAGTGTATAGTAGTGTATAGTGTAGTGCGTAGTCTAGTGTATAGTGTAGTGTATAGTGTAGTGTATAGTAGTGTATAGTGTAGTGTATAGTGTAGTGTATAGTTTAGTGTATAGTAGTGTATAGTGTAGTGTATAGTGTAGTGTATAGTATAGCATATAGTGTAGTGTATTGTGTAGTGTATAGTAGTGCAGTGTATAGTAGTGTATAGTATAGTGTATAATGTAGTGTGTAGTATAGTGTGTAGTGTAGTGTAGTGTATAGTGTAGTGTATAGTGTAGTGTAGTGTATAGTGTAGTGTATAGTGTAGTGTATAGTGTAGTGTGTAGTGTGTAGTGTATAGTGTAGTGTATAGTAGTGTATAGTAGTGTAGTGTATAGTAGTGTATAGTGTAGTGTATAGTAGTGTATAGTACAGTGTATAGTGTAGTGTATAGTGTAGTGTGTAGTGTAGTGTATAGTGTAGTGTAGATTGTAGTGTATAGTGTAGTTTATAGTAGTGTATAGTGTAGTGTATAGTGTAGTGTATAGTGTAGTGTATAGTGTAGTTTATAGTAGTGTATAGTGTAGTGTATAGTGTAGTGTGTAGTGTAGTGTATAGTGTAGTGTAGATTGTAGTGTATAGTGTAGTTTATAGTAGTGTATAGTGTAGTGTATAGTGTAGTGTATAGTGTAGTGTATAGTGTAGTGTATAGTAGTGTATAGTGTAGTGTATAGTGTAGTGTATAGTGTAATGTATAGTAGTGTATAATGTAGTGTATAGTGTAGTCTATAGTGTAGTGTATAGTAGTGTATGGTGTAGTGTTTAGTAGTGTACAGTGTAGTGTATAGTGTAATGTGTAGTGTAGTGTATAGTAGTGTCGTGTATAGTGTAGTGTATAGTGTAGTGTAATGTATAGTGTAGTGTATAATGTAGTGTATATTGTAGTGTATAATGTAGTGTGTAGTGTATAGTGTAGTTTATAGTGTAGTGTATAGTAGTGTATAGTGTAGTGTATAGTGTAGTGGTATAGTGTAGTGTATAGTGTAGTGTATAGTAGTGTATAGTGTAGTGTATAGTGTAGTGTATAGTAGTGTATAGTGTAGTGTATAGTATAGAGTATAGTGTAGTTTATCGTGTGTGTACTGTTGCAGAGAGCCAAAGGTTAACACAGATATCCATAGACTCAGGGTCTCTGCGTTCCTATACAAATATAACGATGACTGATGATGATGATGACTAATGATGATGACTAATGATGATTGATTATGATGGTGGTGATGATGATGACTAATGATGATTAATTATGATGGTGATGACTAATGATGATTGATTATTATGGTGATGATGATGACTAATGATGGTGATGATGATGATGACTAATGATGGTGATGATGATGATGATGACTAATGATGGTGATGATGATGATGACTAATGATGATTGATTATGATGGTGATGATGATGACTAATGATGATTGATTATGATGTTGATGATGATGATAACTAATGATGGTGATGATGATGATGACTAATGATGGTGCTGATGATGATGATGAGTAATGATGGTGATGACGATGATGATGACTAATGATGATTGATTATTATAGTGATGATGATGATGACTAATGATTGTGATGATGATGACTGATGATGATTGATTATGATGGTGGTGATGATGATGACTAATGATGATTGATTATGATGGTGATGATGATGATGACTAATGATGGTGATGATGACGATGACGACTAATGATGATTGATGATGATGATGGTGATGATGATGATGACTAATGATGGTGATGATGATGACTAATGATGGTGATGATGATGATGACTAATGATGGTGATGATGATGATGACTAATGATGGTGATGATGATGATGATGACTAATGATGATTGATTATGATGGTGGTGATGATGATGACTAATGATGATTGATTATGATGCTGATGCTGATGATGGTGATCCGCCCTCAGGTCTCGTCCGATAGTGAACGTGAGCTTGACCCTCACGTTCAAGCCCGCACGGATTCCTCTGCATGATCAGAGATGTCCCAACCCATCCTCCACCTCCTCCTCCTCCTCCTCCTCCTCCTCCACCTCCTCATCCTCCTCCACCTCCATGATCACCCTCAGCGTCTGCTTCGTCTCCCACAGCGCCCACGTGGAGAGAAGTGCGGAGACCCGCGGATTTGCTACAGATTACACTACACTATGCACTACACTATACACTACACTATACACTACACTATACACTATACACTACACTATACACTACACTACACACTACACTACACCATACACTACACTATACACTACACTATACACTACACTACACATTACACTACACTATACACTACACTATACACTAAACACTACACTACACTGTACACTACACTATACACTACACTATACACTACACTATACACTACACTATACACTATACACTACACTATACACTACACTATACACTACACAATACACTACACTATACACTACAATATACACTACACTATACACTACACTATACACTACACTATACGCTACACTATACACTATACACTACACTATACACTACACTATACACTCCACTATACACTACACTATACACTACACTATACACTACACTATACACTACACTATACACTACACTATACACTACACTATACTCTACACTATACACTACACTATACACTGCACTATACACTACACTATACACTACACTATACATTACACTATACACTACACTATACACTACACTATACACTATACATTACACTATACACTACACTATACACTATACACTACACTATACACTACACTATACACTACACTATACTCTATACTATACACTATACACTACACTATACACTACACTATACACTGCACTATACACTATACACTACACTATACTCTACACTACACTATACACTACACTAAACACTACACTATACACTACACTATACACTACACTATACACTATACTATACACTACACTATACTCTACACTATACACTACATTATACACTACACTATACACTACACTATACACTACACTATACACTATACACCACTATACACTACACTAAACACTACACAATACACTACACTATACACTACACAGTATACACTACACTATACACTACACTATACGCTACACTATACACTACACTACTATACACTACACTATACACTACAATATACACTATACTACACACTACACTACACACTACACTATACACTACACTATACACTACACACTACACTACACTATACACTACACACTACACTATACACTACACTATACACTTCACTATACACTACACTATACACCACACTATACACTACACTATACACTACACTATACACTATACACTACACTAGACACTACACAATACACTACACTATACACTACACTATATACTACACTATACACTATACTATACACTACACTACTATACACTACTATAAACTACACACTACACTATACACTACACTATACACTACACTATACACTACACTATACACTACACTATACACTACACTATACACTACTATACACTACACTGTACACTACACTATACACTACACTATACACTACACTACACTATACACTACACTATACACTACACTATACACTACACTATACAGTACACTATACACTACACACTACACTACTATACACTATACACTACACTATACACTACACTATATACACACTATACACTACACTATACACTACACTACAGACTACACTATACACACACTATACACTACACTTTACACTACACTATACACTACACTATGCACTATAAACTACTATACACTATACACTACACTACACACACTATACACTACACTATACACTACACTACACTATACACTATACACTACACTATACACTACTATACACTACACTCTACACTACAATATACACTACACTATACACTACTATGCACTACACTATACACTACACTACACACTACACTATACACTACACTATACATTACACTACACTATACACTACACTACACTATAGACTACACTATACAATTCATTATACACTACAATACACTACACTATACACTACACTATACACTACACTATACACTACACTATACACTACACTATACACTATACACTACACTATACACTACACACTACACTATACACTACACACTATACTATACACTATACACTACTATACACTATACACTACACTATACACTACACTACACTATACACACACTATACACTACACTATACACTACACTATACACTACACTATACACTACACTATACACTATACACTACACTATACACACACTATACACTACACTATACACTACACTACACTATACACTACACTATACACTATACTATACACTACTATACACTACACTATACACTACACTATACACTACAATATACACTACACTATACACTACTATACACTACACGATACACTACACGATACACTACTATACACTACACTATACACTACACTATACACTACACTACTATACACTACACTATACTATACACTACACTATACACTACATTATACACTACACTATACACTGCTATACATTACACTATACACTACACTATACACTACACTATACATTACACTATACACTACACTATACACTACTTTACACTACACTATACACTACACTACTATACACTATACACTACACTACACTATACACTACACACTACTACACTATACACTACACTACACAATACACTATACACTACATTATACACTACACTATACACTACACTACATACTACACTATACACTACACTACACACTACACTATACACTACACACTACACTAAACACTCCACTACACACTACACTACACTATACGCACACTATACACTACACTACTATACACTACTACACTATACACTACACTATACATTACTATACACTACACTATTCACTACACTATACACTACACTATACACTACACTATACACTACTACACTATACACTACACTACACACTACACTATACACTACACTATAAACTACACTATACACTACACTATACACTACACTACACACTACACTACACTATACACTACACTACACACTACACTATACACTACACTATACACTACACTATCCACTACACTACACCATACACTACACTATACACTACACTATACACTACACTATACACTACACTATGCACTACACTATACACTACACTATACACTACACTACGCCTCTCCCCCCCCCCCCCCCCCCCCACCCACCCCAGACGTCCCCACCCTGGTGGCCACCTACGACATCTCGCTGGACGTGGGCAAGCGAGCGCCAAGAGCGACCTTCAACAGGGCAGCATCCTCAGCAGCCTCCTCAGCCTCCTCAGCCTCCTCAGCCTCCTCAGCAGCAGCCTCAGCAGCAGCCTCAGCATCAGCAGGAGCCGTGGGCACGAGCTTCAAGCGGAGTAACGTCAGCGTGGCCGGCGGAGCAGAGAGCGGCAAGGCCTGCGTTGATATCAAAGTCTACATAGTGAGAGGCTTGCAGTGTGTCTGTGTGTGTGTTTGTGTGTGTGTGTGTTTGTGTTTGTGTGTGTCTGTGTGTCTGTCTGTGTGTGTCTGTGTCTGTGTGTCTGTGTGTGTGTGTCTGTGTGTGTGTGTGTGTCTGTGTGTGTGTGTACGTGTGTGTCTGGCAAAACAACCCCCTACCTCCTCGCGGTGCCGGATGGGCAACTCTGTCGTGGACAATGCTGTGGGGGGAGGGCCAATTCCAATTGGCTCCTCCCCTCATGGCGTCTGTGACCACCACAGGGTCTAAACGGGGGCTCTGGACGGGTGCGAGGGGGTGGTAACCCCTCCACCTTCAAAAAATTACCACAAAACTTCGACTTAATTATGTAACTAATAAGCTTGTGCCGGAGGCCCCGGGGGAACAGGCATCTATGACGTCTCCTGGCCAAACACCAATTGGCAGAGCCAGGAGATTGAATCTCTACCCTCGAGGCTCCTCCAGAAACAACGAAAAGCCACTACGGGTGGCCACGTGGAATGTTCGAACGCTCACTGCGAAGGAGAGGCTGCCACTACTCTGTCGGGAGCTGGACCGGTACCGCCTTGAACTCTGTGGCATTCAGGAGGTCCGGTGGACCAGTTCTGGCTCCTGCCACCATGAGGGATGGACAGTCCTCTACTCGGGGCAGCAGACTGCCAAACAACAGGGTGTGGCTCTTCTTTTGAACAAAAGAATGAAGGGGGCGTGGGAGCGTGGCGGTGAGGTGTGGGAAGCTGTAAACCCCAGGCTACTTTAGGCTCGCCTTCCCATCAATCAGAGGCGAGGATTGGTGGTCGTGGTTACTTATGCCCCCACCGAAGATGAACATCCGTGGATTGATGCAGGCAAAGCCGATGAGTCAGATGCCTTCTATGACCTCCTGTCGCAGGTGCTGGCTAAAGTGGCCCCGCGGAATAGAGTCATCATGTTGGGTGACTTCAATGCCCGAGTTGATCATGATGCTGGCACCTGGTCTGCAGTGATTGGAGGGCATGGGCCGGATCAGCTCACTAACAACGGTAGGAGGCTGCTAGATTTTTGTGCAGCTTGTAATTACCAACACGCTGTTCCGGCATCGCCGCATCCACACAACATCATGGATGAATGCCGGGTCCAAGCAAGAACATCTGCTGGACTACATAGTGACGGACCAGCGGATGCGAGCCCATGTCCTTGACACCAGGACCTACCGTGGAGCTGATCTGCCCTCTGACCATCGACTTGTCATCTGTAAGATGCGCCTGCCATTCTTCTACTCCGGTGGTGGGTATACACCCAGGACCCGATTCCAACCAAAAGTGGCCTGGTCTCAGTTATCTGATGAAAGTTGCAAGCGAGAATTTCATCATCGCTTGCGGCTGGGGTTGGCATCGTCCCCCACTCCTCCTGATGTCGAGGGTAAATGGGCGAGGTTTGGGACTGTGACTCATGCAGCTGCAAGCCTTCGCTCGGAGGTTCGGAGAGCCGTTAGGCGCTGCAAGGATGGGTGGTGGTCGCGGGTTGCTAAGGAGATGGAGTCTGCCTCAGTGGCCCGCGATCACAAATCTCTATTTAACTCCATCAAAAAAGTAACCTGCAGCGCCACACCTATTACCATCATTAGGGGACAAAATGGTGATCTAATCTCCGACTCCCAGGAAAAGGTTTGCAGATTTGCTGAGCATTTCTGTGAGGTCTTGGGGGAGGGAAAATCCCTCAGCCAGGAAAACATCGTGGCACAAAGTGAGGATGACCCTGCTGAGGCTACAGTGCCTCAAATATTGGAGGAAGTCACCCTCTGTGAGTGGCTGGCTGAGGTGCCGTCTGCTGAGGAAGTATTGAAGGCGATCAGGAGTCTGAGACCAGGAAAGGCAGCGGGCAGAGATGATCTCCCAAGCGAAATGCTGAGGGAGGGTGGCGTTTGTGCACAGACTGCCCTATATGACATCATAACAACAGTCTGGACCACTGGACGGGTTCCGCAGGATTGGAAGGATGCCCTGGTGGTCCCCCTCTTTAAGAAGGGGGACCGCACAGACTGTAACAACTACAGGGGCATCTCACTCCTCAATGTGCCGGGAAACGTCCTGGCAAGGATTATTCAGCATCGCCTTGCTAGGCACGCTGAGTAGAGGCTTGCGGAGCCCCAATGCGGTTCAGGAAAGGGCGGTCCTGCACAGATGCCATATTTTCTGTCCGTCTGCTACAGCAGACATGTAGGGAATTCCAGCAAAACCTACATCTCTGCTTTATTAACCTGGTCAAGGCCTATGATACCATCAGTAGGCCTGGGCTCTGGGTTGTTCTTCGTGCTTTTGGAGTACCTGACCCTCTGCTCACGATCACTAAGGACCTTCATGATGGTGAGCGGGCCCGGGTAAAACTACGCGGCCGGGAGTCCGAGCCATTCCCTGTACACCTTGGGGTGCGACAGGGATGTCCTCTGGCTCCCACATTATTTAACATCTATTTCGACCACGTAGTTCGTGAAGCCTTCAATAGCTGTACCGGGGGAATCTCCATATGGTACAGATATAATGTGAGGCTGATCGATGCCCGGGTGCGGTCAAGGGATGGCTCCCTATTGCTATACCACGTTATGTATGCCGATGCCGATGATTTGGTAATAGCTGCTCATTCAGAAGAGGAGTTGGAGACGCTCCTGCTGAGACTGGAGCGTGCCACTAAGAGATGGGGCCTTACCATCAGCCCCACCAAAACTAAGCACCTACCTGGGTATTGTGTACCATCTGACAATCCACCCCCACAACTCCCAATCGGTGATGGGGCAGTTGTGGAGAGAGTGGAGAGTTTCCCATACCTGGGCAGTGTGCTTATGACTGGCTCCAGTTTAACAGCAGAGGTCTCACTCCGAATCAGTTGAGCGGCAATATCTTTTCATCGGTTGCGTAACGCTGTGTGGAAGCTACCTGGTCTGTCGCTCTGCACTAAGCTTCAGGTCTTCTCGGCCACGGTCATTCCCTCCCTTCTCTTCGCTTGCGAAACGTGGACCCACCAAATGGAACATCTTTGCCGGTTAGAAACATTTAGGCTAGCCTGCCTACGATCCATCTTGGGTTTAACCGGGCTGGATTGTGTGAGGAGCTCACAAATCCTTGAAAGATCTGGGCAAGGTCCCATCGGTGAGCTCTTCCGGCAGGCAAGGCTGCGTTGGCTGGGTCATGTAGCCCGCATGCCCAGCCACCGCATGCCGAAACAGCTTTTGTTCGGCCGGATTGAGGTGGCTAAGCGGGCGCGGCACGGGCTAGAGTAGAGATGGAGTGATGTGGTACAGGAGGATGTGGAGCTGAGTGGACTTGCTGATGACTGGTACCAGTTGTGTCAAGATTGGCCTCTGTAGAGGAGGCTCGTGAAGGACGCTGCTACTGGGCAGTTGGAGGCAGTCGCCCTCCAACAACAACTGAGGGCGGAGGAGCGACGCTCACAACAACGAGCGGAGCGCCGGGTGGCTAAAGCATAGCAGGTTGGCACAGTAGGGGGCACAGGTGGTGCATCAGCCAGTCATCTCAGTCGTCTCAGTCAGTCGACCCGTGGCACCTGGGTCTGCCCCGTGACCTCCTGTCAGTGGGCGTTCGACACTTCACTTCAAGGTGCACATAGCCTGGCACAAGCGTCGTGGTGACGTCACCGCCACTTAGTGGCGAATGGCGGTTGTTGTTGTTTTTGTTGTTGTGTCTGTGTGTGTGTCTATGTGTGTGTGTCTGTTTGTGTGTCTGTGTGTCTGTGTGTGTGTCTGTGTGTATGTCTGTGTGTGTGTATGGGTGTCTCTGTGGGTCTGAGTATCTATGGGTGCCTCTGTGGGTCTCTGTGGGTCTCTATGGGTTTCTCTATGGGTCTCTATGGGTGTCTATGGGTCTCTGTGGGTGTCTCTGTGGGTCTCTGTGGGTGTCTATGGGTCTCTGTGGGTGTCTATGGGTCTCTGTGGGTGTCTATGGGTGTCGATGGGTCTCTGTGGGTGTCTATGGGTCTCTGTGGGTGTCTATGGGTCTCTGTGGGTGTCTATGGGTCTCTGTGGGTGTCTATGGTTGTCTATGTGTCTCTGTGGGTCTCTATGGGTGGGTCTCTATGGGTGTCTCTATGGGTCTCTATGGGTGTCTATAGGTCTCTGTGTGTGTCTCTATGGGTGTGTATGGGTCTCTATGGGTGTCTCTATGGGTGTCTATGGGTCTCTATGGTTCTCTGTGGGTGTCTCTATGGGTGTCTATGGGTGGGTCTCTATGGGTGTCTATGGGTGTCTACGGGTCTCTAGGCGTGTGAATCTGAGGATCTCTATGGGTGTCTATGGGTGTCTCTATGGGTGTCTATGGGTCTCTGTGGGTGTCTCTATGGGTGTCTATGGGTCTCTATGGGTGTCGCTATGGGTGTCTATGGGTCTCTATGGGTGTCTATGGTTCTCTGTGGGTCTCTATGGGTGTCTCTATGGGTGTCTATGGGTCTCTGTGGGTGTCTATGGGTCTCTATGGGTGTCTATGGGTGGGTCTCTATGGGTGTCTATGGGTGTCTGTGGGTCTCTAGGCGTGTGAATCTGAGGATCTCTATGGGTGTCTATGGGTCTCTATGGGTGTCTATGGGTCTCTATGGGTGGGTCTCAATGGGTGTCTCTATGGGTGTCTATCGGTCTCTGTGGGTCTCTAGGCGTGTGAATCTGAAGATCTCTATGGGTGTCTATGGGTCTCTATGGGTGTCTATGGTTCTCTATGGGTGGGTCTCTATGGGTGTCTCTATGTGTGTCTATGGGTGTCTCTATGGGTGTCTATGGGTCTCTATGGGTGGGTCTCAATGGGTGTCTATGGGTCTCTGTGGGTCTCTAGGCGTGTGAATCTGAGGATCTCCATGGGTCTCTATAGGTGTCTCCATGGGTTTCTATGGTTGTCTATGGGTGGGTCTCTATGGGTGTCTCTATGTGTGTCTATGGGTGAGTCTCTATGGGTGTCTATGGGTCTCTGTGGATCTTTATGGGTGTCTCTATGGGTGTCTATGGGTCTCTATGGGTGTCTATATGTGTCTATGGGTGTCTATGGGTGTCTATGGGTCTCTGTGGATCTCTATGGGTGTCTCTATGGGTGTCTATGGGTCTCTGTGGGTCTCTAGGCGTGTGAATCTGAAGATCTCTATGGGTGTCTCTATGGGTGTCTATGTGTGTCTATGGGTGGGTCTCTATGGGTGTCTATGGGTCTCTGTGGATCTCTATGGGTGTCTCTATGGGTGTCTATGGGTCTCTATGGGTGTCTATGTGTGTCTATGGGTCTCTGTGGATTTCTATGGGTGTCTCTGTGGGTGTCTATGGGTGGGTCTCTATGGGTGTCTATGGGTCTCTATGGGTGTCTATGGGTGGGTCTCTATGGGTGTCTATGGGTCTCTATCGGTCTCTAGGCGTGTGAATCTGAAGACCTCTATGGGTGTCTCTGTGGGTGTCTATGGGTCTCTGTGGGTGTCTATGGGTGGGTCTGTAGGCGTGTGAATCTGAAGATCTCTATGGGTGTCTCTGTGGGTGTCTATGGGTCTCTATGGGTGTCTATGGGTGGGTCTCTATGGGTGTCTATGGGTCTCTGTGCGTCTCTAGGCGTGTGAATCTGAAGATCTCTATGGGTGTCTCTGTGGGTGTCTATGGGTCTCTATGGGTGTCTATGGGTGGGTCTCTATGGGTGTCTATGGGTCTCTGTGG
>NC_046136.1:994633-999633 GCF_010993605.1 Petromyzon marinus | reverse complement strand
GTCATCATCATCACCATCATCACCATCATCACCATCATCACAATCATCAACATCATCATCACCATCATCATCACCATCATCATCACCATCATCATCACCATCATCATCACCATCATCATCATTACCATCATTATCATCATCACCATCATCATCACCATCATCATCATCATTACCATCATTATCATCATCATTACCATCATCATCACCACCATCATCATCACCATCATCATCGCCATCATCACCATCATCATCACCACCATCATCATCACCATCATCATCGCCATCATCAACATCACCATCATCACCATCATCAATATCACCATCATCAATATCACCATCATCATCACCATCATCATCACCATCATCATCACCATCATCACCATCATCATTATCACCATCATCACCATCATCATCACCATCATCAGCATCGCCATCATCATCATCACTATCACCATCATCACCATCATCATCATCACTATCACCAACATCACCATTATCACCATCATCACTATCATCATCACCACGATCATCATCATCATCATCACGATCACCATCATCATCACCACTTGCCCCTACAGCCTGCTGGAGGTTACCTGGGGGATCTTTGTCTTGACAGCTCCAGTTCCAGAAGGACTGTGGAGCTGATGATCTATGCATTGCTGACCTGCAGGTGAAGATCGCCCTGGATAGGTGAGAGCATTTGGTGTGTGTATGTGTGTATGTATGTCTGTGTGTATGTATGTATGTCTGTGTGTATGTGTGTGTGTGTGTCTGTGTGTGTGTCTGTGTGTGTGTGTGAGTGTGTGTGTCTGTGTGTGTGTCTGTGTGTGTGTGTCTGTGTGTATGTGTCTATGAGTGTGTGTGTATATGTCTATGTGTGTGTGTGTGTTTGTATGTGTCTATGTGTGTGTGTCTGTGTGTGTCTGTGTGTTACATATTTCAGTTTAACTCGTGGTTTCGTGGTAATTAATTGAAGGTGAAGGGGTTACCAGCCCCTCGCACCCGTCCAGAGCCCCCGTTTAGCCCCTGTGGTGGACACATATGCCATGAGGGGAGGAGCCAATCAAAATTGGATCTCCCCCCACAGCACTGTCCACGACAGAGTTGCCCGTCCGGCACCGCGAGGAGGTAGGGGGTTGTTTTGCCGGACGGGCAACTCTTGCCAGGCACGCTGAGGAGAGGCTTGCGGAGCATCCTTCCAATCCGCAGGATTGGAAGGATGCCCTGGTGGTCCCCCTTTTTAAGAAGGGGGACCGCACAGACTGTAACAACTACAGGGGCATCTCACTCCTCAGTGTGCCGGGAAAGGTCCTGGCAAGGATTATTCAGCATCGCCTTGCCAGGCACGCTGAGGAGAGGCTTGCGGAGCCCCAATGTGGTTTCAGGAAAGGGCGGTCCTGCACAGATGCCATATTTTCTGTCCGTCTGCTACAGCAGAGGTGTAGGGAATTCCAACAAGACCTACATCTCTGCTTTATTGACCTGGTCAAGGCCTATGATACCATCAGTAGGCCTGGGCTCTGGGTCGTTCTTCGTGCTTTTGGAGTACCTGACCCTCTGCTCACGATCATTAAGGACCTTCATGATGGTGAGCGGGCCCGGGTAAAACTACGTGGCCGGGAGTCAGAGCCATTCCCTGTACACCTTGGGGTGCGACAGGGATGTCCTCTGGCTCCCACATTATTTAACATCTATTTTGACCACGTAGTTCGTGAAGCCTTCAATAGCTGTACCGGGGGAATCTCCATATGGTACAGATATAATGGGAGGCTGATCGATGCCCGGGTGCGGTCAAGGGATGGCTCCCTATTGCTCAACCACGTTATGTATGCTGATGATTTGGTAATAGCTGCTCAGTCAGAGGAGGAGTTGGAGACGCTGCTGCTGAGACTGGAGCGTGCCACTAAGAGGTGGGGCCTTACCATCAGCCCCACCAAAACTAAGCACCTGCCTGGGTATTTTGTACCATCGGACACTCCACCCCCACAACTCCCAATCGGTGATGGGGCAGTTGTGGAGAGAGTGGAGAGTTTCCCATACCTGGGCATTGTGCTTATGACCGGCTCCAGTTTAACAGCAGAGGTCTCACTCCGAATCAGTCGAGCGGCAGTGTCTCTGTGGGTCTCTGTGGGTGTCTCAACAGGTTTCTATGGTTGTCTCTCTCCCCGTGTCTCTCTCTCTATCACCGTGTCTCTCTCTCTCCCCGTGTCTCTCCCCGTGTCTCTCTCTCCCCGTGTCTCTCTCTCTCTCCCCGTGTCTCTCTCCCCGTGTCTCTCTCTCCCCGCGTCTCTCTCTCCCGTGTCTCTCTGCCCGTGTCTCTCTCTCTCCCCGTGTCTCTCTCTCCCCGTGTCTCTCTCTCCCCGTGTCTCTCTCTCTCCCCGTGTCTCTCTCTCCCCGTGTCTCTCTCTCTCCCCGTGTCTCTCTCCCCGTGTCTCTCTCTCCCCGTGTCTCTCTCTCTCCCCGTGTCTCTCTCTCTCCCCGTGTCTCTCTCTCCCCGTGTCTCTCTCTTCCCGTGTCTCTCTCTCTCTCCCCGTGTCTCTCTCTCCCCGTGTCTCTCTCTCCCCGTGTCTCTCTCTCTCCCCGTGTCTCTCTCTCCCCGTGTCTCTCTCTCTCCCCGTGTCTCTCTCCCCGTGTCTCTCTCTCCCCGTGTCTCTCTCTCTCTCCCCGTGTCTCTCTCTCTCCCCGTGTCTCTCTCTCCCCGTGTCTCTCTCTCTCCGTGTCTCTCTCTCCCCGTGTCTCTCTCTCCCCGTGTCTCTCTCTCCCCGTGTCTCTCTCTCTCTCCCCGTGTCTCTCTCTCCCCGTGTCTCTCTCTCTCCCCGTGTCTCTCTCTCTCCCCGTGTCTCTCTCTCTCCCCGTGTCTCTCTCTCCCCCCGTGTCTCTGCGTCTCAGCTCTGGGCCCCTGTTGCTGGGTGAGCTCCAGAACCTCACGAGCGTCGTGACTCTACGGAACTCCCGTGAGGAGTCGTACTCCACACGACTCACCCTCACCGTGCCGGGGAACCTGCAATTCCGCTCCGCCACCTCAGCCTCCGTGGGTGCCGCTAACTCACTCACTCACCAACTCACTCACTCACTCACCAACTCACTCACCAACTCACCTACTCACTCACTCACCAACTCACTCACTCACCAACTCACTCACCAACTCACTCACCAACTCATCTACTCACTCACTCACTCACCAACTCACTCACTCACTTCTCACCCACTCACCCACCCACTCACCCACTCACTCACCCACTCACTCACCCACTCACCCACTTGCTCAACCACTCACTCACTCACCAAGTCACTCACCAACTCACTCACCCACTCACCTACTCACTCACTCACCAACTCACTCACCCACTCACCTACTCACTCACCTACTCACTCACTCACCTACTCACTCACTCACTTACTCACTCACTCACCTACTCACTCACTCACTCACCTACTCACTCACTCACTCACCCATCCACTCACCCACTCACCCACCCACCCACTCACTCACCCACTCACTCATTCACCCACTCACCCACCCACTCACTCACCCACTTACTCACCCACCCACTCACCCACTCACCCACCCACCCACCCACTCACTCACCCACTCACTCATTCACCCACTCACCCACCCACTCACTCACCCACTTACTCACCCACTCACTCACCCACTCACTCACCCACCCACCCACCCACTCACTCACTCACCCACTCACCCACCCACTCACTCACCCACTCACCCACCCACTCACTCACCCACCCACCCACTCACCCACTCACCCACCCACTCACTCACCCACCCACCCACTCATCCACTCACCCACCCACTCACCCACCCACTCACTCACCCACTCACACACCCACCCACCCACTCACTCACCCACTCACTCACTCACTCACCCACCCACCCACTCACCCACTCACCCATCCACTCACCCACTCACCCACCCACTCACCCACTCACCCACCCACCCACCCACTCACTCACTCACCCACCCACCCACTCACTCACCCACCCACCCACCTACCCACTCACCCACCCACTCACCCACTCACTCACCCACCCACTCACCCACCCACCCACCCACTCACCCACCCACTCACTCACCCACTCACCCACCCCCCCACCCACTCACTCACCCACTCACCCACCCACTCACCCACCCACTCACCCACCCACTCACCCACTCACCCACTCACTCACCCACCCACCCACTCACCCACCCACCCACCCACTCACTCACCCACCCACCCACCCACTCACCCACCCACTCACTCACCCACCCACTCACCCACCCACTCACTCACCCACCCACCCACTCACCCACCCACTCACCCACCCACCCACTCACTCACCCACTCACCCACCCACCCACCCACTCACTCACCCACTCACTCACTCACTCACCCACCCACCCACTCACCCACTCACCCACCCACTCACCCACTCACCCACCCACTCACCCACTCACCCACCCACCCACTCACTCACTCACCCACCCACTCACTCACTCACTCACCCACCCACTCACCCACTCACCCACCCACTCACTCACCCACCCACCCACTCACCCACTCACCCACCCACTCACCCACCCACTCACTCACCCACTCACCCACCCACCCACTCACTCACCCACTCACCCACCCACCCACTCACTCACTCACCCACTCACTCACTCACCCACCCACCCACTCACCCACTCACCCACTCACTCACCCACTCACCCACCCACTCACCCACCCCCCCACCCACTCACTCACCCACTCACCCACTCACCCACCCACTCACCCACTCACCCACCCACTCACTCACTCACCCACCCACCCACTCACCCACTCACTCACTCACTCACCCACCCACCCACTCACCCACCCACTCACCCACCCACCCACTCACCCACCCACCCACTCACCCACCCACTCACCCACCCACCCACTGTGTCATGGCGCAGGCTCTAAGGAACTTTGACTGCTCCTTCACGAACGGGCATCTCGTGTGTTCTGTTGACAAC
>NC_046136.1:934633-992133 GCF_010993605.1 Petromyzon marinus | reverse complement strand
TGTGTGTATCTTTCTGTGTGTGTCTGTGTCTAACTGTCTGTATGTGTGTGTGTAACTGTGTGTGTGTCTAACTGTGTGTGTCTGTGTCTAACTGTCTGTATGTGTGTGTGTGTAACTGTGTGTGTCTAACTGTGTGTGTCTGTGTCTAACTGTCTGTATGTGTGTGTGTAACTGTGTGTGTGTCTACCTGTCTGTGTGTGTGTAACTGTGTGTACGTGTGTGTCTGTGTACGTGTGTGTGTGTACGTGAGTGGGGAGCGGTAGTGTAGTGGTTAGCGCTACGCTGCGCTATGAACCTGGCGACCCGGGTTCGATTCCCGCTCACGGCCAACACCAGTGACGATTATCTGAACCGGTCCCGGGCCTCCCCTAGGTCGACTCAGCCTCAAATGAGTACCTGGTGCGGTGTGTAAACATTGCCACTAGGGAGACAAAGGCGGTCGGGCGTGGTGCTGGCCACCCACCCCCTCGTGTACCGTTCCGGCCTTCATAGGTGCTCGCTAACAGCACTTGCCCCTACAGTCTGTTAAGGCTATATGGGGGATCTTTTATCTTTGTGTCTAACTGTGTGCGTCTAACTGTCTGTGTGTGTCTGTGTCTAACTGTCTGTGTGTGTCTGTGTCTAACTGTCTGTGTGTGTGTGTAACTGTGTGTGTAACTGTGTGTGTGTCTGTTTGTGTGTGTGTGTGTCTGTGTGTCTAACTGTATGTGTCTGTGTGTGTATCTGTCTGTGTGTGTGTGTAACTGTGTGTGTGTAACTGTGCGTGTGTCTGTATGTGTGTCTAACTGTGTGTGTCTGTGTCTAACTGTCTGTGTATGTGTGTAACTGTGTGTGTGTCTGTGTGTCTAACTGTCCGTGTGTATCTGTCTGTGTGTGTGTAACTGTGTGTGTGTAGCTGTGTGTGCGTCTGTGTGTCTAACTCTCTGTGTGTATCTGTCTGTGTGTGTCTGTGTGTCTACCTGTCTGTATGTATCTGTCTGTGTGTAACTGTGTGTGTGTCTGTATGTGTGTGTCTGTGTCTAACTGTCTGTGTGTGTGTAACTGTGTGTGTGTAACTGTGTGTGTGTATCTGTCTGTGTGTGTCTGTGTCTGTCTGTGTGTGTGTGTAACTGTGTGTGTCTAACTGTGTGTGTGTGTAACTGTGTGTGTCTGTGTGTAACTGTGTGTCTGTGTGTATCTGTGTGTATGTGTGTGTGTGTAACTGTGTGTTTGTCTGTGTGTGTGTGTCTGTGTCTGTGTCTAACTGTGTGTGTGTCTAACTGTGTGTGTGTGTAACTGTGTGTGTATGTGTAACTGTGTGTGTGTCACTCTGTGCGTGTGTAACTATGTGTGTGTGTGTAACTGTCTGTGTGTGTCTGTGTCTAACTGTGTGTGTGTAACTGCGTGTGTAACTGTGTGTGTGTAACTGTCTGTGTGTGTGTGTGTAACTGTGTGTGTGTGTAACTGTATGTGTGTGTGTAACTGTGTGTGTGTAACTGTGTGTGTGTCTAACTGTGTGTGTGTCTAACTGTGTGTGTGTCTGTGTCTAACTGTGTGTGTGTAACTGCGTGTGTAACTGTGTGTATGTGTGTCACTGTGTGTGTGTACCTGTGTGTGTGTGTAACTGTGTATGTAACTGTGTATGTAACTGTGTGTCTAACTGTGTGTGTGTAACTGCGTGTGTGTGTGTGTTACTGTGTGTGTGTGTAACTGTGTGTGTGTAACTATGTGTGTCTAACTGTGTGTGTGTGTCTGTATGTGTGTCTAACTGTGTGTGTATCTGTCTGTGTGTGTCTAACTGTGTGTGTGTGTATCTGTCTGTGTGTGTGTAACTGTGTGTGTGTGTAAATGTGTGTGTGAGTGTACCTGTGTGTGTGTAACTGTGTGTGTGTGTAACTGTGTGTGTGTGTAACTGTGTGTGTGTAACTGTGTGTGTGTAACTGTCTGTGTGTGTGTAACTAACTGTGTGCGTAACTGTGTGTGTGTAACTGTGTGTGTGTAACTGTGTGTGTGTATCTGTGTGTAACTGTGTGTGTGTAACTGTGTGTGTGTAACTGTGTGTGTCTGTGTGTAACTGTGTGTCTGTGTGTATCTGTGTGTATGTGTGTGTGTGTAACTGTGTGTTTGTCTGTGTGTGTGTGTGTCTGTGTCTGTGTCTAACTGTGTGTGTGTCTAACTGTGTGTGTGTGTAACTGTGTGTGTGTGTGTAACTGTGTGTGTGTCACTCTGTGCGTGTGTAACTACGTGTGTGTGTGTAACTGTCTGTGTGTGTCTGTGTCTAACTGTGTGTGTGTAACTGCGTGTGTAACTGTGTGTGTGTAACTGTCTGTGTGTGTGTGTGTAACTGTGTGTGTGTGTAACTGTATGTGTGTGTAACTGTGTGTGTGTAACTGTGTGTGTGTCTAACTGTGTGTGTGTCTAACTGTGTGTGTGTCTGTGTCTAACTGTGTGTGTGTAACTGCGTGTGTAACTGTGTGTATGTGTGTCACTGTGTGTGTGTACCTGTGTGTGTGTGTAACTGTGTATGTAACTGTGTATGTAACTGTGTGTCTAACTGTGTGTGTGTAACTGCGTGTGTGTGTGTTACTGTGTGTGTGTGTGTAACTGTGTGTGTGTAACTATGTGTGTCTAACTGTGTATCTGTCTGTGTGTGTCTAACTGTGTGTGTGTGTATCTGTCTGTGTGTGTGTAACTGTGTGTGTGTGTGTGTGTAAATGTGTGTGTGAGTTTACCTGTGTGTGTGTAACTGTGTGTGTGTAACTGTGTGTGTGTAACTGTCTGTGTGTGTGTAACTAACTGTGTGCGTAACTGTGTGTGTGTAACTGTGTGTGTGTAACTGTGTGTGTGTATCTGTGTGTAACTGTGTGTGTGTGACTGTGTGTGTAACTGTGTGTGTGTATCTGTGTGTAACTGTGTGTGTGTATCTGTGTGTAACTGTATCTGTGTGTAACTGTGTGTATCTGTGTGTAACTGTATCTGTGTGTAACTGTATCTGTGTGTAACTGCGTGAGTGTCTAACTGTCTGTGTGAGTGTAACTGTCTGTGTGAGTGTAACTGTGTGTGTGTGTAACTGTCTGTGTGTAACAGTGTGTGTAAGTGTGTGTGTGTGTAACTGTGTGTGTGTGTAACTGTGTGTGTGTGTAACTGTGTGTATCTGTCTGTGTGTGTGTAACTGTGTGTGTGTAACTGTCTGTGTGTGTGTAACTGTGTGTCTGTGTGTGTAACTGTGTGTGTGTCTAACTGTGTGTGTGTATCTGTGTGTAACTGTGTGTGTGTGTCTGTGTGTGTGTAACTGTGTGTGTGTAACTGTGTGTGTGTGTAACTGTGTGTGTGTGTAACTGTGTGTGTGTCTAACTGTGTGTGTGTATCTGTGTGTAACTGTGTGTGTGTAACTGTGTGTGTGTAACTGTGTGTGTGTGTAACTGTGTGTGTGTAACTGTGTGTCTGTATGTGTGTCTAACTGTGTGTGTGTAACTGTGTGTAACTGAGTGTGTGTAACTGTGTGTGTGTAACTGTGTGTGTATCTGTGTGTAACTGTGTGTGTGTAACTGTGTGTGTGTAACTGTGTGTGTGTGTAACTGTCTGTGTGTGTGTAACTGTGTGTGTGTAACTGTGTGTGTGTGTGTGTAACTGTCTGTGTGTGTGTATCTGTCAGTGTGTGTGTGTAACTGTGTGTGTGTGTAACTGTGTGTAACTGTGTGTAACTATGTGTGTCTAACTGTCTGTGTGTGTAACTGTGTGTGTGTGTAACTGTGTGTGTGTGTAACTGTGTGTGTCTAACTGTGTGTGTGTGTGTATCTGTCAGTGTGTGTGTGTAACTGTGTGTGTGTCTAACTGCGTGAGTGTCTGTATGTGTGTCTAACTGTGTGTGTGTGTAACTGTGTGTAACTGAGTGTGAGTGTCTAACTGCGTGTGTGTCTAACTGCGTGAGTGTCTAACTGCGTGTGTGTCTAACTGCGTGCGGTGTCTCTCTGCGGTGTCTTCAGCACCAACGAGGACAAGTCGACGCTGATGGACAACTCCGCCACGGTGCAGCGCCCGCTGCTGTACGCCGTCAACGCCGTTCTCCAAGGGTACCTCCTCTAGGTCGACTCGGCCTCAAATGAGTACCCGGCGTAGCGGTGTGTAGTGAACATCGCTAGCACTGGGGAGACAAAGGCGGTCGGGCGTGGGGCTGGCCACCCACCCCCTCGTGCACCGATCCGGCCTTCACAGGTGCCGCTCGCTAACAGCACTTGCCCCTACAGCCTGTTGCAGGCTATACGGGGGATCTTTATCTTTTTATTTTAGTGCTTGTGTAGCCTGTGCGCCATCTCTTACCGGAGCTTGCCGCTAAGAGTTGTGGGGGCCTCACCATCAGCCCCACCAAAACTAAGCACCCCTGCCTGGGTATTTTGTAACCATCGGACACTCCACACCCCCACAACTCCCAATCGGTGATGGGGCAGTTGTGGAGAGAGTGGAGAGTTTCCCATACCTGGGCATTGTGCTTGTGACCGGCTCCGGTTTGACGGCAGAGGTCTCACTCCGAATCAGTCGAGCGGCAATATCTTTTCATCGGTTGCGTAGCGCTGTGTGGAAGCTACCTGGTCCGTCGCTCCGCACTAAGCTTCAGGTCTTCTCGGCCACGGTCATTCCCTCCCTTCTCTACGCTTGTGAAACGTGGACCCCCCTAATGGAACATCTTCGCCGGTTAGAAACATTTAGGCTGGCCCTGCCTACGATCCATCCTGGGTTTAACTAGGCTGGATTGTGTGAGGAGCTCACAAATCCTTGAAAGATCTGGGCAAGGTCCCATCGGTGAGCTCCTCCGGCGGGCAAGGCTGCGTTGGCTGGGTCATGTAGCCCGCATGCCCAGCCACCGCATGCCGAAACAGCTTTTGTTTGGCCGGATTGAGGGGGCTAAGCGGGCGCGGCACGGGCTAGAGAAGAGATGGAGTGATGTGGTACAGGAGGACGTGGAGCTGAGTGGACTTGCCGATGACTGGTACCAGCGGTGTCAAGATCGGCCTCTGTGGAGGAGGCTCGTGAAGGACGCTACTGGGCAGTTGGAGGCAGTCGCCCTCCAACAACAACGGAGGGCGGAGGAGCGACGCTCACAACAACGAGCGGAGCGCCGGGTGGCTAAAGCACAGCAAGTTGGCACAGTAGGGGGCACAGGTGGTGCATCAGCCAGTCATCTCAGTCATCTCAGTCAGTCAGTCCATGGCACCTGCTGGGTCTGTCACGTGACCTCCTCCTCATGCACCTAGCCTGGCACAGCACCAGCAGTCAACCCACGGGCACCTGCTGGGTCTGACACTTCACGTGGCCTTGAAGTGCACCTAGCCTGGCACAGGCGGCGCGGTTGGCGTCACCGTCGCTTGGTGGCGAATGGAGAGGCTGCCACTCCTCCGTCAGGAGCTGGACCGGTACCGCCTGGAGCTCTGTGGAGCACTGGAAGTCTGGTGGACTGGCTGTGGTGTGTGTGGAGGAGAGGCTGCCACTCCTCTGTCAGGAGCTGGACCGGTACCTCCTGGAGCTCTGTGGAGAACTGGAAGTCTGGTGGACTGTCCTCTGGTGTATGTGGAGGAGAGGCTGCCACTCCTCCGTCAGGAGCTGGACCGGTACCGCCATGGAATGCCGAATTGTTGTTGTTGTGTTGCGATGGTTGTTGATGTTGTTGTTGTTGTTGATGTTGTTGTTGATGTTGTTGATGTTGTTGATCTTGTTGTTGTTGATGTTGTTGTTGTTGATGTTGTTGTTGTTGTTGATGTTGTTGTTGTTGATGTTGTTGTTGTGTTGCAGATCGGACTCTCTGCATCTGAGTTTCAACAAGAGTGAAACGGAAGATAAGCAAGTCAGCCTGTCATTCACAGTGAGGTTCATCGTCAGAATCAACATCATCATCATCAGCCACTCCCTCCCTCCCACCAGCACCTCCACCACCTCCACCACCACCTCCACCACCACCTCCACCACCTCCACCACCTCCACCACCACCTCCACCACCATCACCACCTCCACCACCACCTCCACCATCACCACCACCTCCACCACCATCACCTCCTCCTCCATCACCACCTCCACCACCTCCACCACCACCTCCACCACCACCTCCACCACCATCACCACCTCCACCACCACCTCCACCACCACCTCCACCACCACCTCCACCACCTCCACCACCACCACCTCCACCTCCACCACCACCACCTCCACCACCACCACCACCTCCACCACCACCACCTCCACCACCATCACCACCTCCACTTCCACCACCACCACCTCCACCACCACCTCCACCACCACCTCCACCACCACCACCACCACCACCTCCTCCTCCACCACCACCACCACCACCACCTCCACCACCACCACCACCACCTCCACCACCACCTCCACCACCACCTCCACCACCACCACCACCTCCTCCTCCACCACCACCACCACCATCACCACCACCACCACCACCACCACCACCACCTCCACCACCACCACCACCACCTCCACCACCACCTCCACCACCTCCACCACCACCACCTCCACCACCACCTCCACCACCACCTCCACCACCACCACCACCTCCTCCTCCACCACCACCTCCACCACCACCACCACCTTCACCACCACCACCACCATCACCACCACCACCACCTCCACCACCACCACCACCTTCACCACCACCACCACCATCACCACCACCACCTCCTCCTCCATGTCCTCCTCCAGGCTCAGAACCTGGGCTCCATCCCGGCCACGGTGGAGCTGATGGTCAGCGTGCCCACATCGGGAGAGGACCGAGTGACCTTCCTGAGGGTAGACCAAGCCGTGACACAGGTGAGTGGGTGGGTGAGTGGGTGGGTGGGTGAGTGAGTGGGTGGGTGAGTGGGTGGGTGAGTGGGTGAGTGAGTGAGTGAGTGGGTGAGTGAGTGGGTGAGTGGGTGAGTGGGTGAGTGAGTGAGTGGGTGAGTGGGTGAGTGAGTGAGTGGGTGGGTGAGTGGGTGGGTGAGTGAGTGGGTGAGTGAGTGGGTGGGTGAGTGGTGAGTGAGTGAGTGGGTGAGTGGGTGGGTGGGTGGGTGGGTGAGTGGGTGGGTGGGTGGGTGAGTGGGTGGGTGGGTGGGTGGGTGAGTGGGTGAGTGAGTGGGTGAGTGGGTGGGTGAGTGGGTGGGTGAGTGGGTGGGTGGGTGAGTGAGTGAGTGAGTGGGTGGGTGAGTGGGTGAGTGGGTGAGTGAGTGGGTGGGTGGGTGGGTGAGTGGGTGGGTGGGTGAGTGAGTGGGTGGGTGAGTGGGTGGGTGGGTGAGTGAGTGAGTGAGTGGGTGAGTGAGTGGGTGAGTGGGTGAGTGGGTGAGTGAGTGAGTGAGTGGGTGAGTGGGTGAGTGGGTGAATGAGTGAGTGAGTGGGTGGGTGAGTGGGTGGGTGAGTGAGTGGGTGAGTGAGTGGGTGGGTGAGTGGTGAGTGAGTGAGTGGGTGAGTGGGTGGGTGGGTGGGTGAGTGGGTGAGTGAGTGGGTGGGTGGGTGGGTGAGTGGGTGGGTGGGTGGGTGAGTGGGTGAGTGAGTGGGTGGGTGGGTGGGTGAGTGGGTGGGTGAGTGGGTGGGTGGGTGAGTGAGTGAGTGAGTGGGTGGGTGAGTGGGTGAGTGGGTGAGTGAGTGAGTGGGTGGGTGAGTGAGTGAGTGAGTGGGTGAGTGAGTGAGTGAGTGGGTGAGTGAGTGAGTGGGTGAGTGGGTGAGTGAGTAGGTGAGTGAGTGACTGAATGGGTGAGTGGGTGACTGAGTGAGTGAGTGAGTGGGTGAGTAGGTGAGTGAGTGAATGAGTGGGTGAGTGAGTGAGTGGGTGGTGAGTAGGTGAGTGAGTAGGTGAGTGGGTGGGTGAGTGAGTGGGTGAGTGAGTGAGTGGGTGAGTGAGTGGGTGAATGTGTGAGTGAGTGGGTGAGTGGGTGAGTGAGTAGGTGAGTGAGTGAATGAGTGAGTAGGTGAGTGAGTGACTGAGTGGGTGACTGAGTGAGTGAGTGAGTGGGTGAGTAGGTGAGTGAGTGAATGAGTGGGTGAGTGAGTGGGTGGTGAGTAGGTGAGTGAGTAGGTGAGTGGGTGGGTGAGTGAGTGGGTGAGTGAGTGAGTGGGTGAGTGAGTGGGTGAGTGTGTGAGTGAGTGGGTGAGTGTGTGGGTGAGTAGGTGACTGAGTGAGTGGGTGAGTGAGTAGGTGAGTGAGTGGGTGAGTAGGTGAGTGAGTGAGTACTTGACCCTACAGTCTGTTAGAGGCTACACGGAGTGCCTGTATCTTTGTTGTATCCCAGCCCACAGGAGGAGTCTGTAAAACGTCGGACACCCCAGGTCGTGATGACACCACCAGACCCACCAACCCCACCACTGTGGATTATCCCGTTTGGGTAGGATCGATACACTGCTGGACTGAAACGTCTTAATGTCTCACATGCTGTCAGTATTATCTCTCTCTGTGTACTGTGTGTGTAGAGTGTGTGTAGTGTGTGTACTGTGTGTACTGTGTGTGTGTACTGTGTGTGTGTACTGTGTGTGTGTAGTGTGTGTAGTGTGTACTGTGAATGTACTGTGTGTGTGTACTGTGTGTGTGTACTGTGTGTGTACTGTGTGTGTACTGTGTGTGTGTACTGTGTGTGTACTGTGTGTGTACTGTGTACTGTGTGTGTACTGTGTACTGTGTGTGTCCTGTGTGTGTCCTGTGTGTGTGCTGTGTGTGTACTGTGTGTGTACTGTGTACTGTGTGTGTACTGTGTGTGTGTACTGTGTGTGTGTACTGTGTGTGTGTGTACTGTGTGTGTGTGTAATGTGTGTGTACTGTGTGTACTGTGTGTGTACTGTGTGTACTGTGTGTGTGTAATGTGTGTGTGTACTGTGTGTACTGTGTGTGTACTGTGTGTGTACTGTGTGTACTGTATGTACTGTGTGTACTGTGTGTGTACTGTGTGTACTGTGTGTTTACTGTGTGTGTACTGTGTACTGTGTGTGTACTGTGTGTGTACTGTGTGTGTGTAATGTATGTGTAGTGTGTGTGTAGTGTGTGTGTGTACTGTGTGTGTGTACTGTGTGTGTGTACTGTGTGTGTACTGTGTGTGTACTACTGTGTGTGTAGTGTGTGTGTGTACTGTGTGTGTACTGTGTGTGTGTACTGTGTGTGTACTGTGTGTACTGTGTACTGTGTGTGTACTGTGTGTGTACTGCTGTGTGTGTACTGTGTGTACTGTGTGTGTACTGTGTGTGTACTGTGTGTGTACTGTGTATGTGTACTGTGTGTGTAGTGTGTGTACTGTGTGTGTGTACTGTGTGTGTACTGTGTGTGTACTGTGTGTACTGTGTGTGTACTGTGTGTGTACTGTGTGTACACTGTGTGTGTACTGTGTGTACACTGTGTGTGTACTGTGTGTGTGTACTGTGTGTGTGTACTGTGTGTGTACTGTGTGTGTGTACTGTGTGTGTGTACTGTGTGTGTACTGTGTGTGTACTGTGTGTGTAGTGTGTGTGTACTGTGTAGTGTGTACTGTGTGTGTACTGTGTGTACTGTGTGTGTGTGTACTGTGTGTGTACTGTGTGTGTACTGTTTGTGTGTACTGTGTGTACTGTGTGTGTGTACTGTGTGTGTACTGTGTGTACTGTGTGCGTGTACTGTGTGTGTACTGTGTGTGTGTACTGTGTGTGTACTGTGTGTGTGTACTGTGTGTGTACTGTGTGTGTGTACTGTGTGAACTGTGTGTGTACTGTGTGTGTACTGTGTGTGTGTACTGTGTGTGTGTACTGTGTGTACTGTGTGTGTAATGTGTGTGTGTACTGTGTGTGTGTGCTGTGTGTGTGTGGGTACTGTGTGTACTGTGTGTACTGTGTGTGTGTGTAGGTACTGTGTGTGTACTGTGTGTGTGTACTGTGTGTGTACTCTGTGTGTGTATTGTGTGTGTGTACTGTGTGTGTACTGTGTACTGTGTGTGTACTGTGTGTGTACTGTGTGTATACTGTGTGTAATGTATACTGTGTGTATACTGTGTGTACTGTGTGTGTACTGTGTGTGTACTGTGTATACTGTGTGTACTGTGTGTGTGTACTGTGTACTGTATGTGTGTACTGTGTGTGTACTGTGTACTGTGTGTGTACTGTGTACTGTGTGTGTAGTATGTGTGTAGTGTGTGTGTACTGTGTGTGTACTGTGTACTGTGTGTGTACTGTATCCTGTGTGTACTGTGTGTGTGTACTGTGTGTGTGTACTGTGTGTGTACTGTGTGTATACTGTGTGTACTGTGTGTGTGTACTGTGTGTGTACTGTGTGTGCTGTGTGTGTACCGTGTGTATACTGTGTGTGTACTGTGTGTGCTGTGTGTGTACTGTGTGTGCTGTGTGTACTGTGTGTGTGTACTGTGTGTGTACTGTGTACTGTGTGTGTACTGTGTGTGTGTACTGTGTGTGTGTACTGTGTACTGTGTCTGTACTGTGTGTGTATACTGTGTGTGTGTACTGTGTGTGTACTGTGTGTGTGTACTGTGTACTGTGTGTATACTGTGTGTGTACTGTGTGTGTACTGTGTGTGTGTACTGTGTACTGTGTGTATACTGTGTGTGTACTGTGTACTGTGTGTATACTGTGTGTGTACTGTGTGTGTACTGTGTGTGTGTACTGTGTGTGTACTGTGTGTGTGTACTGTGTACTGTGTGTGTACTGTGTGTGTACTGTGTGTGTGTACTGTGTACTGTGTGTGTACTGTGTGTGTGTACTGTGTGTGTGTACTGTGTACTGTGTCTGTACTGTGTGTGTATACTGTGTGTGTGTACTGTGTGTGTACTGTGTGTGTGTACTGTGTACTGTGTGTATACTGTGTGTGTACTGTGTGTGTACTGTGTGTGTGTACTGTGTACTGTGTGTATACTGTGTGTGTACTGTGTACTGTGTGTATACTGTGTGTGTACTGTGTGTGTACTGTGTGTGTACTGTGTGTGTGTACTGTGTACTGTGTGTGTACTGTGTGTGTACTGTGTGTGTGTACTGTGTACTGTGTGTGTACTGTGTGTGTGTACTGTGTGTGTGCACTGTGTGTGTACTGTGTGTGTACTGTGTGTGTGTACTGTGTGTCTACTGTGTACTGTGTGTGTGTACTGTGTGTGTACTGTGTGTGTACTGTGTACTGTGTGTGTACTGTGTGTGTGTACTGTGTGTGTGTGTACTGTGTGTGTACTGTGTGTGTGTACTGTGTGTGTGTACTGTGTGTGTACTGTGTGTGTGTACTGTGTGTGTACTGTGTGTGTGTACTGTGTGTGTACTGTGTGTGTACTGTGTGTGTGTGTACTGTGTGTGTACTGTGTGTGTGTACTGTGTGTGTGTACTGTGTGTGTACTGTGTGTGTACTGTGTGTGTACTGTGTGTGTGTGTACTGTGTGTGTACTGTGTGTGTGTACTGTGTGTGTACTGTGTGTGTGTACTGTGTGTGTGCACTGTGTGTGTACTGTGTGTGTGTACTGTGTGTGTACTGTGTGTGTGTACTGTGTGTGTGTACTGTGTGTGTACTGTGTGTGTGTACTGTGTGTGTACTGTGTGTGTGTACTGTGTGTGTACTGTGTGTGTACTGTGTGTGTGTGTACTGTGTGTATACTGTGTGTGTGTACTGTGTGTACTGTGTGTGTGTAGTGTGTGTGTACTGTGTGTGTGTACTGTGTGTGTACTGTGTGTGTGTACTGTGTGTGTGTACTGTGTGTGTGTACTGTGTATACTGTGTGTGTACTGTGTACTGTGTGTACTGTGTGTGTACTGTGTGTGTGTACTGTGTGTGTACTGTGTGTGTACTGTGTACTGTGTGTGTACTGTGTACTGTGTGTGTACTGTGTGTGTACTGTGTACCGTGTGTGTACTGTGTGTGTGTACTGTGTGTGTGTACTGTGTGTGTATACTGTGTGTGTACTGTGTGTGTACTGTGTGTGTATACTGTGTGTGTACTGTGTGTGTACTGTGTACTGTGTGTGTGTGTACTGTGTGTGTACTGTGTGTGTACTGTGTGTGTGTACTGTGTGTACTGTGTGTGTACTGTGTGTGTGTACTGTGTGTGTACTGTGTGTGTGTACTGTGTGTGTGTGTACTGTGTGTGTACTGTGTGTGTGTACTGTGTGTGTGTACTGTGTGTGTACTGTGTGTGTGTACTGTGTGTGTACTGTGTGTGTGTACTGTGTGTGTGTACTGTGTGTGTACTGTGTGTGTGTACTGTGTGTGTACTGTGTGTGTGTACTGTGTGTGTACTGTGTGTGTGTACTGTGTGTGTGTACTGTGTGTACTGTGTGTGTACTGTGTGTGTGTACTGTGTGTGTACTGTGTGTGTACTGTGTGTGTGTACTGTGTGTGTACTGTGTGTGTGTACTGTGTGTGTGTACTGTGTGTGTGTACTGTGTGTGTACTGTGTGTGTGTACTGTGTGTGTGTACTGTGTGTACTGTGTGTGTACTGTGTGTGTGTACTGTGTGTGTACTGTGTGTGTACTGTGTGTGTGTACTGTGTGTGTACTGTGTGTGTGTACTGTGTGTGTACTGTGTGTGTGTACTGTGTGTGTGTGTACTGTGTGTGTACTGTGTGTGTGTACTGTGTACTGTGTGTGTACTGTGTGTGTACTGTGTGTGTGTACTGTGTGTGTGCACTGTGTGTGTACTGTGTGTGTACTGTGTGTGTGTACTGTGTGTCTACTGTGTACTGTGTGTGTGTACTGTGTGTGTACTGTGTGTGTACTGTGTACTGTGTGTGTACTGTGTGTGTGTACTGTGTGTGTGTGTACTGTGTGTGTGTACTGTGTGTGTACTGTGTGTGTGTACTGTGTGTGTACTGTGTGTGTACTGTGTGTGTGTACTGTGTGTGTGTACTGTGTGTGTGTGTGTACTGTGTGTGTACTATGTGTGTGTACTGTGTGTGTGTACTGTGTGTGTACTGTGTGTGTGTACTGTGTGTGTACTGTGTGTGTGTGTACTGTGTACTGTGTGTGTACTGTGTGTGTACTGTGTGTGTACTGTGTGTGTGTACTGTGTGTGTACTGTGTGTGTGTATTGTGTGTACTGTGTGTATGTACTGTGTGTGTATACTGTGTGTGTACTGTGTGTGTACTGTGTGTGTGTACTGTGTGTACTGTGTGTGTACTGTGTGTGTATACTGTGTGTGTGTACTGTGTGTGTACTGTGTGTGTGTACTGTGTGTGTACTGTGTGTGTGTACTGTGTGTGTACTGTGTGTGTGTACTGTGTGTGTGTACTGTGTGTGTACTGTGTGTGTGTACTGTGTGTGTGTACTGTGTGTCTACTGTGTGTGTGTACTGTGTGTGTGTACTGTGTGTGTGTACTGTGTGTGTGTACTGTGTGTGTGTACTGTGTGTGTACTGCTGTGTGTGTACTGTGTGTTCTGTGTGTGTACTGTGTGTGTGTACTGTGTGTGTGTACTGTGTGTGTGTACTGTGTGTGTGTACTGTGTGTACTGTGTGTGTACTGTGTGTGTGTACTGTGTGTGTACTGTATACTGTGTGTGTGTACTGTGTGTGTGTACTGTGTGTGTGTACTGTGTGTGTACTGTGTACTGTGTGTATACTGTGTGTGTACTGTGTGTGTGTACTGTGTGTACTGTGTGTGTACTGTGTGTGTGTACTGTGTGTGTACTGTGTGTGTACTGTGTGTGTACTGTGTGTGTGTACTGTGTGTGTACTGTGTGTGTACTGTGTGTGTACTGTGTGTGTGTACTGTGTGTACTGTGTGTGTGTACTGTGTGTACTGTGTGTGTGTGTACTGTGTGTGTACTGTGTGTGTGTACTGTGTGTGTGTACTGTGTGTGTATACTGTGTGTGTGTACTGTGTGTGTACTGTGTGTGTGTACTGTGTGTACTGTGTGTACTGTGTGTGTACTGTGTGTGTATACTGTGTGTGTACTGTGTGTGTGTACTGTGTGTGTATACTGTGTGTATACTGTGTGTGTACTGTGTGTGTATACTGTGTGTGTACTGTGTGTATACTGTGTGTGTACTGTGTGTGTGTACTGTGTGTGTGTACTGTGTGTACTGTGTGTGTATACTGTGTGTGTGTACTGTGTGTGTGTACTGTGTGTGTACTGTGTGTACTGTGTGTGTACTGTGTGTGTACTGTGTGTGTGTACTGTGTGTGTGTACTGTGTGTGTACTGTGTGTGTGTACTGTGTGTACTGTGTGTGTACTGTGTGTGTACTGTGTGTATACTGTGTGTGTACTGTGTGTGTGTACTGTGTGTGTGTGTACTGTGTGTGTACTGTGTGTGTGTACTGTGTACTGTGTGTGTACTGTGTGTGTACTGTGTGTGTGTACTGTGTGTGTGCACTGTGTGTGTACTGTGTGTGTACTGTGTGTGTGTACTGTGTGTCTACTGTGTACTGTGTGTGTGTACTGTGTGTGTACTGTGTGTGTACTGTGTACTGTGTGTGTACTGTGTGTGTGTACTGTGTGTGTGTGTACTGTGTGTGTGTACTGTGCGTGTACTGTGTGTGTACTGTGTGTGTACTGTGTGTGTGTACTGTGTGTGTGTACTGTGTGTGTGTGTGTACTGTGTGTGTACTGTGTGTGTGTACTGTGTGTGTGTACTGTGTGTGTACTGTGTGTGTGTGTACTGTGTGTGTACTGTGTGTGTGTGTACTGTGTGTGTACTGTGTGTGTACTGTGTGTGTACTGTGTGTGTACTGTGTGTGTGTATTGTGTGTACTGTGTGTATGTACTGTGTGTGTATACTGTGTGTGTACTGTGTGTGTACTGTGTGTGTGTACTGTGTGTGTGTACTGTGTGTGTACTGTGTGTGTATACTGTGTGTGTGTACTGTGTGTGTACTGTGTGTGTGTACTGTGTGTGTACTGTGTGTGTGTACTGTGTGTGTACTGTGTGTGTGTACTGTGTGTGTGTACTGTGTGTGTACTGTGTGTGTGTACTGTGTGTGTGTACTGTGTGTCTACTGTGTGTGTGTACTGTGTGTGTGTACTGTGTGTGTGTACTGTGTGTGTGTACTGTGTGTGTGTACTGTGTGTGTACTGCTGTGTGTGTACTGTGTGTACTGTGTGTGTACTGTGTGTGTGTACTGTGTTTGTGTACTGTGTGTGTACTGTGTGTGTGTACTGTGTGTACTGTGTGTGTACTGTGTGTGTGTACTGTGTGTGTACTGTGTACTGTGTGTGTGTACTGTGTGTGTGTACTGTGTGTGTGTACTGTGTGTGTACTGTGTACTGTGTGTATACTGTGTGTGTACTGTGTGTGTGTACTGTGTGTACTGTGTGTGTACTGTGTGTGTACTGTGTGTGTACTGTGTGTGTACTGTGTGTGTGTACTGTGTGTGTACTGTGTGTGTACTGTGTGTGTACTGTGTGTGTGTGTACTGTGTGTGTACTGTGTGTGTGTACTGTGTGTGTACTGTGTGTGTGTACTGTGTGTGTGTACTGTGTGTACTGTGTGTGTGTACTGTGTGTACTGTGTGTGTGTGTACTGTGTGTGTACTGTGTGTGTGTACTGTGTGTGTATACTGTGTGTGTGTACTGTGTGTGTACTGTGTGTGTGTACTGTGTGTACTGTGTGTACTGTGTGTGTACTGTGTGTGTATACTGTGTGTGTACTGTGTGTGTACTGTGTGTGTGTACTGTGTGTGTATACTGTGTGTATACTGTGTGTGTACTGTGTGTGTATACTGTGTGTGTACTGTGTGTATACTGTGTGTGTACTGTGTGTGTGTACTGTGTGTGTGTACTTTGTGTACTGTGTGTGTATACTGTGTGTGTGTACTGTGTGTGTGTACTGTGTGTGTACTGTGTGTACTGTGTGTGTACTGTGTGTGTACTGTGTGTGTGTACTGTGTGTGTGTACTGTGTGTGTACTGTGTGTGTGTACTGTGTGTACTGTGTGTGTACTGTGTGTGTACTGTGTGTATACTGTGTGTGTGTACTGTGTGTACTGTGTGTGTGTACTGTGTGTACTGTGTGTGTGTACTGTGTGTGTACTGTGTATATACTGTGTGTGTACTGTGTGTGTACTGTGTGTACTGTGTGTGTACTGTGTGTGTGTACTGTGTGTGTGTACTGTGTGTGTACTGTGTGTGTGTACTGTGTACTGTGTGTGTGTACTGTGTGTGTACTGTGTGTGTACTGTGTGTGTGTACTGTGTGTGTGTACTGTGTGTGTACTGTGTGTGTGTACTGTGTACTGTGTGTGTGTACTGTGTGTGTAGTGTGTGTGTACTGTGTGTGTACTGTGTGTGTACTGTGTGTGTGTACTGTGTGTGTGTACTGTGTGTGTACTGTGTGTGTATACTGTGTGTGTGTACTGTGTGTGTACTGTGTGTGTGTACTGTGTGTACTGTGTGTACTGTGTGTGTACTGTGTGTACTGTGTGTGTACTGTGTGTGTGTGTACTGTGTGTGTGTGTACTGTGTGTGTACTGTGTGTGTGTACTGTGTGTGTGTACTGTGTGTGTACTGTGTGTGTGTACTGTGTGTGTGTACTGTGTGTGTACTGTGTGTGTGTACTGTGTGTGTACTGTGTGTACTGTGTGTGTGTACTGTGTACTGTGTGTGTACTGTGTGTGTACTGTGTGTGTGTACTGTGTGTGTACTGTGTGTGTACTGTGTGTGTGTACTGTGTGTGTACTGTGTGTGTGTGTACTGTGTGTGTACTGTGTGTGTGTACTGTGTGTACTGTGTGTGTACTGTGTGTGTACTGTGTGTGTACTGTGTGTGTGTACTGTGTGTGTACTGTGTGTGTACTGTGTGTACTGTGTAGGACTGTGTGTGTACTGTGTGTGTACTGTGTGTGTGTACTGTGTGTGTACTGTGTGTGTACTGTGTGTGTACTGTGTACTGTGTGTACTGTGTGTGTATACTGTGTGTGTACTGTGTGTACTGTGTGTGTATACTGTGTGTGTACTGTGTGTGTACTGTGTGTGTATACTGTGTGTACTGTGTGTGTACTGTGTGTGTGTACTGTGTGTGTACTGTGTGTGTGTACTGTGTGTGTGTACTGTGTACTGTGTGTGTACTGTGTGTGTATACTGTGTGTACTGTGTGTGTGTACTGTGTGTGTGTACTGTGTGTGTACTGTGTGTGTACTGTGTGTGTACTGTGTGTGTGTACTGTGTGTGTGTACTGTGTGTATACTGTGTGTGTATACTGTGTGTGTACTGTGTGTACTGTGTGTGTGTACTGTGTGTGTACTGTGTGTGTGTACTGTGTGTGTGTACTGTGTGTGTACTGTGTGTGTACTGTGTGTACTGTGTGTGTGTACTGTGTGTGTGTACTGTGTGTACTGTGTGTGTATACTGTGTGTGTGTACTGTGTGTGTGTACTGTGTGTGTACTGTGTGTACTGTGTGTGTACTGTGTGTGTACTGTGTGTGTGTACTGTGTGTGTGTACTGTGTGTGTACTGTGTGTGTGTACTGTGTGTACTGTGTGTGTACTGTGTGTGTACTGTGTGTATACTGTGTGTGTGTATACTGTGTGTACTGTGTGTGTGTACTGTGTGTACTGTGTGTGTGTAGTGTGTGTGTACTGTGTGTGTGTACTGTGTGTGTATACTGTGTGTGTGTATTGTGTGTGTACTGTGTGTGTACTGTGTGTGTGTACTGTGTGTGTGTACTGTGTGTGTACTGTGTGTATATACTGTGTGTGTACTGTGTGTGTACTGTGTGTACTGTGTGTGTACTGTGTGTGTACTGTGTGTGTACTGTGTGTGTGTACTGTGTACTGTGTGTGTGTACTGTGTGTGTAGTGTGTGTGTACTGTGTGTGTGTACTGTGTGTGTACTGTGTGTGTGTACTGTGTGTGTGTACTGTGTGTGTACTGTGTGTGTACTGTGTGTGTGTACTGTGTGTGTGTACTGTGTGTGTACTGTGTGTGTGTACTGTGTGTACTGTGTGTACTGTGTGTGTACTGTGTGTACTGTGTGTGTACTGTGTGTGTGTGTACTGTGTGTGTGTGTACTGTGTGTGTACTGTGTGTGTGTACTGTGTGTGTGTACTGTGTGTGTACTGTGTGTGTGTACTGTGTGTGTGTACTGTGTGTGTACTGTGTGTGTGTACTGTGTGTGTACTGTGTGTACTGTGTGTGTGTACTGTGTACTGTGTGTGTACTGTGTGTGTACTGTGTGTGTGTACTGTGTGTGTACTGTGTGTGTGTACTGTGTGTGTACTGTGTGTGTACTGTGTGTGTGTACTGTGTGTGTACTGTGTGTGTGTGTACTGTGTGTGTACTGTGTGTGTGTGTACTGTGTGTACTGTGTGTGTACTGTGTGTGTACTGTGTGTGTACTGTGTGTGTGTACTGTGTGTGTACTGTGTGTGTACTGTGTAGGACTGTGTGTGTACTGTGTGTGTACTGTGTGTGTACTGTGTGTGTACTGTGTGTGTACTGTGTGTGTACTGTGTGTATACTGTGTGTGTGTATACTGTGTGTACTGTGTGTGTGTACTGTGTGTACTGTGTGTGTGTAGTGTGTGTGTACTGTGTGTGTGTACTGTGTGTGTATACTGTGTGTGTGTATTGTGTGTGTACTGTGTGTGTACTGTGTGTGTGTACTGTGTGTAGTGTGTGTGTGTACTGTGTGTGTACTGTGTGTATATACTGTGTGTGTACTGTGTGTGTACTGTGTGTACTGTGTGTGTACTGTGTGTGTACTGTGTGTGTACTGTGTGTGTGTACTGTGTACTGTGTGTGTGTACTGTGTGTGTAGTGTGTGTGTACTGTGTGTGTGTACTGTGTGTGTACTGTGTGTGTGTACTGTGTGTGTGTACTGTGTGTGTACTGTGTGTGTACTGTGTGTGTATACTGTGTGTGTGTACTGTGTGTGTACTGTGTGTGTGTACTGTGTGTACTGTGTGTACTGTGTGTGTACTGTGTGTACTGTGTGTGTACTGTGTGTGTGTGTACTGTGTGTGTGTGTACTGTGTGTGTACTGTGTGTGTGTACTGTGTGTGTGTACTGTGTGTGTACTGTGTGTGTGTACTGTGTGTGTGTACTGTGTGTGTACTGTGTGTGTGTACTGTGTGTGTACTGTGTGTACTGTGTGTGTGTACTGTGTACTGTGTGTGTACTGTGTGTGTACTGTGTGTGTGTACTGTGTGTGTACTGTGTGTGTGTACTGTGTGTGTACTGTGTGTGTGTACTGTGTGTGTACTGTGTGTGTGTGTACTGTGTGTGTACTGTGTGTGTGTGTACTGTGTGTACTGTGTGTGTACTGTGTGTGTACTGTGTGTGTACTGTGTGTGTGTACTGTGTGTGTACTGTGTGTGTACTGTGTAGGACTGTGTGTGTACTGTGTGTGTACTGTGTGTGTACTGTGTGTGTACTGTGTACTGTGTGTACTGTGTGTGTATACTGTGTGTGTACTGTGTGTACTGTGTGTGTATACTGTGTGTGTACTGTGTGTGTACTGTGTGTATACTGTGTGTACTGTGTGTGTGTACTGTGTGTGTGTACTGTGTGTGTACTGTGTGTGTGTACTGTGTGTGTGTACTGTGTACTGTGTGTGTACTGTGTGTGTATACTGTGTGTACTGTGTGTGTGTGTACTGTGTGTGTGTACTGTGTGTGTGTGTACTGTGTGTGTGTACTGTGTGTGTACTGTGTGTGTGTACTGTGTGTATACTGTGTGTGTATACTGTGTGTGTACTGTGTGTACTGTGTGTGTGTACTGTGTGTGTACTGTGTGTGTGTACTGTGTGTGTGTACTGTGTGTGTGTACTGTGTGTGTACTGTGTGTGTGTACTGTGTGTGTACTGTGTGTGTACTGTGTGTGTACTGTGTGTGTGTACTGTGTGTGTACTGTGTGTACTGTGTGTGTACTGTGTGTGTACTGTGTGTGTACTGTGTGTGTGTACTGTGTGTATATACTGTGTGTGTACTGTGTGTGTGTACTGTGTGTACTGTGTGTGTGTACTGTGTGTACTGTGTGTACTGTGTGTATACTGTGTGTGTGTACTGTGTGTGTGTACTGTGTGTGTACTGTGTGTACTGTGTGTACTGTGTGTATACTGTGTGTGTGTACTGTGTGTGTGTACTGTGTGTGTGTACTGTGTGTGTGTACTGTGTGTACTGTGTGTATACTGTGTGTGTACTGTGTGTACTGTGTGTACTGTGTGTACTGTGTGTGTATTGTGTGTGTGTACTGTGTGTACTGTGTGTGTACTGTGTGTACTGTGTGTGTACTGTGTGTGTGTACTTTGTGTGTGTACTGTGTGTGTACTGTGTGTACTGTGTGTGTAGTGTGTACTGTGTGTGTACTGTGTGTGTGTACTGTGTGTACTGTGTGTGTACTGTGTGTGTACTGTGTGTGTACTGTGTGTGTGTACTGTGTGTGTACTGTGTGTGTATACTGTGTGTGTACTGTGTGTACTGTGTGTGTACTGTGTGTGTACTGTGTGTATACTGTGTGTGTACTGTGTGTACTGTGTACTGTGTGTACTGTGTGTGTACTGTGTGCGTACTGTGTGTACTGTGTGTGTACTGTGTGTGTGTACTGTGTGTGTACTGTGTGTGTACTGTGTGTACTGTGTGTATGTACTGTGTGTGTGTACTGTGTGTGTACTGTGTGTGTATACTGTGTACTGTGTGTGTACTGTGTGTGTACTGTGTGTACTGTGTGTACTGTGTGTGTACTGTGTGTACTGTGTGTGTGTACTGTGTGTGTACTGTGTGTGTACTGTGTGTGTGTACTGTGTGTGTGTACTGTGTGTGTGTACTGTGTGTACTGTGTGTGTGTACTGTGTGTGTACTGTGTGTACTGTGTGTGTGTACTGTGTGTGTACTGTGTGTACTGTGTGTGTACTGTGTGTGTACTGTGTGTACTGTGTATGTGTACTGTGTGTGTGTACTGTGTGTACTGTGTGTGTGTGTACTGTGTGTACTGTGTGTGTACTGTGTGTGTGTACTGTGTGTGTGTACTGTGTGTATATACTGTGTGTGTACTGTGTGTGTGTACTGTGTGTATACTGTGTGTGTGTACTGTGTGTGTACTGTGTGTACTGTGTGTACTGTGTGTGTATACTGTGTGTGTATACTGTGTGTGTACTGTGTGTGTACTGTGTGTGTACTGTGTGTACTGTGTGTGTGTACTGTGTGTACTGTGTGTGTGTACTGTGTGTACTGTGTGTGTACTGTGTGTGTACTGTGTGTGTACTGTGTGTGTACTGTGTGTGTGTACTGTGTGTGTGTACTGTGTGTGTACTGTGTGTGTACTGTGTGTGTGTACTGTGTGTGTACTGTGTGTGTACTGTGTGTACTGTGTGTGTGTACTGTGTGTGTACTGTGTGTGTGTACTGTGTGTGTGTACTGTGTGTGTACTGTGTGTGTGTACTGTGTGTGTGTACTGTGTGTGTGTACTGTGTACTGTGTGTGTGTACTGTGTGTACTGTGTGTGTGTACTGTGTGTACTGTGTGTGTGTACTGTGTGTACTGTGTGTGTACTGTGTGTACTGTGTGTGTACTGTGTGTGTGTACTGTGTACTGTGTGTGTGTACTGTGTGTACTGTGTGTGTACTGTGTGTGTACTGTGTGTGTATACTGTGTGTGTGTGTACTGTGTGTGTGTACTGTGTGTGTACTGTGTGTGTGTACTGTGTGTGTGTACTGTGTGTGTATACTGTGTGTGTACTGTGTGTGTACTGTGTGTGTACTGTGTGTACTGTGTGTGTGTACTGTGTGTGTGTACTGTGTGTGTGTACTGTGTGTATACTGTGTGTGTACTGTGTGTACTGTGTGTGTACTGTGTGTGTGTGTACTGTGTGTGTACTGTGTGTACTGTGTGTACTGTGTACTGTGTGTGTACTGTGTGTGTGTACTGTGTACTGTGTGTGTACTGTGTGTACTGTGTGTGTACTGTGTGTACTGTGTGTACTGTGTGTGTACTGTGTGTGTACTGTGTGTGTGTACTGTGTACTGTGTGTGTACTGTGTGTACTGTGTGTGTACTGTGTGTACTGTGTGTGTACTGTGTGTACTGTGTAGGACTGTCACAACAAGCTGTGTACCCACGTGCTCTGCTCCGGCCTCCTGCTCCGGCCAGGCGATGCGATGGACATCACCCTGGCACTGACTCTAACTGTGCCCACAATCACCAAGGTGGGAGATAAACTCCTCACTCACCCACTCACTAACTCACTCACTAACTCACTCACCCACTCAAACACTCACACACTCACTCACCCACTCAGTCACCCACTCACCCACTCAGTCACTCACTCACCCACTCACTCACTCACTCACCCACTCAGTCACCCACTCACCCACTCAGTCACTCACTCACTCACCCACTCACTCACTCACCCACTCAGTCACCCACCCACCCACTCACCTACTCACTCACCCACTCACTCACTCACCCACTCACTCACTCACCCACTCAGTCACCCACTCACTCACTCACCCACTCACTCACTCACCCACTCACTCACTCACCCACTCACTCACTCACCCACCCACTCACTCACCCACTCGCTCACTCAGACACTCACTCACTCACCCACTCACTCACTCACCCACTTACTCACCCACTCACTCCCTCACCCACTCACTCACTCACCCACTCACCCACCCACTGACTCACCCACTCACTCACACACTCACTCACCCACTCACCCAATGACTTACCCACTCACTCACCCACTCACTCACTCACCCTCTCACTCACTCACCCACTCACTCACCCACTCACTCACTCACCCACTCACTCACTCACCCACTCACTCACCCACTCACTAACTGTGTGTACTATATGTACTGTGCGCACTGTATGTACTGTATGCACTGTATGCGAACTGTGTGCACTGTATGCACTGTATGTGCGCTGCGTATACTGTATTTACCGCATGTGTATTGTATGTACTGTATTACTGTGTATACTGTATATGTACTGTGTGCGTTGTGTGTACTGTATGTCCTGTGTGTGTAATGTATGTACTGTATGTGTACTTATGTGCTGTGTATGTACTGTGTGTACTGTGTGTGTACTGTGTATGTACTATGTGCGAACTGTTGTACTGTATGTACTGTACGCGCACTGTATGCGCTGCACGCACTGTATGTATTGTATGTGCTGCGTGCACTGTATATACTGTATGTGTACTGCGCATGTACTGTGTGCGCACTGTATGCACTGTATGTGCACTGTATGTGTTGTGTGTGCTGTATGTACTTGTGTTCTGCATGTACTGTATGTACTATGTGTACTGTATGCACTGTACGTACACTATATGTGTTGCGCGCACTGCATGCACTGTATGCACTGTGTGCACTGTGTGCACTGTATGTACTGTTCGTGCACTTATGTACTGTGTGTACTTATGTACTGTTTGTGTACTGTATGTGCACTTTATGCACTGTATGTACTGTGTGCACTGTATGTGTACTGTATGTACTGTGTGTACTGTGTGTACTGTATGTGTACTTATGCACTGTATGTTCTTATGTGCTGTGTATGTACTGTATGTACTGTGTGTGTACTGTATGTACTGTGTGTACTGTGTGTGTACTGTTTGTACTGTGTGAACTGTGTGTACTGTATGTACTGTGTGTGTACTGTGTGTGTACTGTATGTACTGTGTGTGTACTGTTTGTACTGTGTGTACTGTGTGTGTACTGTATGTACTGTGTGTGTACTGTGTGTGTACTGTATGTACTGTGTGTGTACTGTGTGTGTACTGTTGTACTGTGTGTGTACTGTGTGTGTACTGTATGTACTGTGTGTGTACTGTGTGTGTACTGTATGTACTGTGTGTGTACTGTGTTTGTACTGTGTGTACTGTACGAGTACTGTGTGTGTACTGTGTGTACTGTATGTACTATGTGTGTGTAGTGTGTGTGTGTATACTGTGTGTATGTACTGTATGTACTGTGTGTACTGTATGTACTGTGTGTACTGTATGTACTGTGTGTGTACTCAGGAGGTTGAGAGTAAGTTGGTGATCGTGAGCTCGGCCCAGCTGCACGTGGACACAAGTCGCTTCCGTCTCTCATCCAGACACAACTTTCACTCCTCACAGGTAGCTGGTAACAACAACATCAACATCATCATCAACAACATCATCATCAACATCATCAACATCATCAACAACGTCAACATCAACAACATCATCAACATCAACAACATCAACATCATCAACAACAACATCAACAACATCATCAACAACATCATCATCAACATCATCAACAACGTCAACATCAACAACATCATCAACAACATCAACATCAACAACAACAACATCATCAACAACAACATCATCAACATCATCACCATCATCATCATCAACAACATCAACAACAACAACATCATCATCAACAACAACATCATCAACATCATCAACAACGTCAACAACATCAACAACAACATCATCATCATCATCAACAACAACATCATCAACATCATCAACATCATCAACAACATCAACAACATCAACAACAACAACAACAACATCATCAACATCATCATCAACATCAACATCATCAACAACATCAACATCATCAACATCATCAACAACGTCAACATCAACAACATCATCATCAACATCATCAACATCATCACCATCATCAACATCATCAACAACGTCAACATCAACAACATCATCATCAACATCAACAACATCAACATCATCATCAACAACAACATCATCAACATCATCACCATCAACAACAACAACATCAACAACATCATCAACATCAACAACATCATCATCATCAACATCATCAACAACAACATCATCATCAACATCATCAACAACGTCAACATCAACAACATCATCAACATCAACAACATCATCATCATCAACATCATCAACAACAACATCATCAACATCATCATCAACATCATCAACGTCAACATCAACAACATCATCAACAACAACATCATCAACATCATCACCATCATCAACATCATCAACAACGTCAACATCAACAACATCATCAACAACATCAACAACAACATCAACATCAACAACAACAACATCATCATCAACATCAACAACATCATCAACATCATCATCATCAACATCATCATCATCAACAACATCAACAACATCATCAACATCATCATCATCATCAACAACATCAACATCAACAACATCATCATCAACAACAACATCAACAACATCATCAACATCAACATCATCATCAACAACAACATCATCATCAACATCATCATCATCAACATCAACATGATCATCAACCACGTCATCATCAACATCATCAACATCATCAACATCATCATCAACAACATCAACATCATCATCAACATCATCAACCACGTCATCATCAACATCATCATCAACATCATCATCAACAACATCAACAACATCAACATCATCATCATCAACAACATCATTGTCAACATCAACATCATCAACAACATCATTGTCAACATCAACATCATCATCAACCACGTCATCATCAACCACGTCATCATCAACATCATCATCAACAACATCATCATCATCAACAACAACATCATCATCAACAACATCATCAACAACAACATCATCATTAACATCATCATCATCAACATCATCAACAACATCGTCATCATCAACATCATCATCAACATCATCATCAACATCGTCATCAACATCATCATCATCAACCACGTCATCATCAACATCATCAACATCAACATGATGTTGATGATGTTGATGTTGATGATGATGATGTTGATGACGATGATGATTCACTGTGTAGGTGCGTCTCGTTCTGGAGGTTCACAAACTCCACAACAATCTTCCCATCATCATCAACATCATGTTGATGATGATGTTGATGATGATGTTGATGACGATGATGATGATGATGTTGACGTTGTTGATGATGTTGATGATGATGACGATGATGATTCCGTGTGTAGGTGCGTCTCGTTCTGAAGGTTCACAAACTCCACAATAATCTTCCCATCATCATCATCATGTGGATGATGTTGATGTTGATGATGATGATGTTGATGATGATGTTGATGATGACGATGATGTTGATGATGTTGACGATGATGTTGACGATGATGATGTTGATGATGATGATGATGTTGATGATGATGATGATGTTGATGATGACGACGATGATGATTCACTGTGTAGGTGCGTCTCGTTCTGGAGGTTCACAAACTCCACAACAATCTTCCCATCATCATCAACATCAACATGATGTTGATGTTGATGATGTTGATGACGATGTTGATGATGATGATGTTGATGATGATGATGTTGATGATGATGATGTTGATGATGATGATGTTGATGATGTTGATGATGATGATGATGTTGATGATGATGTTGTTGATGATGATGATGATGATGTTGATGATGATGATGTTGATGATGTTGATGATGATGTTGATGATGATGTTGATGATGATGTTGATGATGATGTTGATGATGACGACGATGATGATTCACTCTGTAGGTGCGTCTCGTTCTGGAGGTTCACAAACTCCACAACAATCTTCCCATCATCATCATGTTGATGATGATGATGACGATGATGATGATGATGTTGATGATGATGATCATGATGATGATGACGACGATGATGATTCACTCTGTAGGTGCGTCTCGTTCTGGAGGTTCACAAACTCCACAACAATCTTCCCATCATCATCATCATCATGTTGATGATGATGTTGATGATGATCTTGATGATGATTATGTTGATGATGAAGATGTTGTTGATGATGACGATGATGATTCACTCTGTAGGTGCGTCTCGTTCTGGAGGTTCACAAACTCCACAACAATCTTCCCATCATCATCGGCAGTTCAGTTGGAGGCCTTCTACTCCTTGCGCTGGTGACTGCCATCCTGTACAAGGTGAGGATGAACGTCCATACTTCACCCCTAGGGTCCATACTTCACCCCTAGGGTCCATACTTCACCCCTAGGGTCCATACTTCACCCCTAGGGTCCATACTTCACCCCCAGGGTCACCGTCCATACTTCACCCCTAGGGTCACCGTCAATACTTCACCCCTAGGGTCACCGTCCATACTTCACCCCTAGGGTCACCGTCCATACTTCACCCCTAGGGTCCATGTCCATACTTCACCCCTAGGGTCCATACTTCACCCCTAGGGTCCATACTTCACCCCTAGGGTCCATACTTCACCCCTAGGGTCCATACTTCACCCCTAGGGTCCATACTTCACCCCTAGGGTCACCGTCCATACTTCACCCCTAGGGTCCATACTTCACCCCTAGGGTCACCGTCCATACTTCACCCCTAGGGTCACCGTCCATACTTCACCCCTAGGGTCCATGTCCATACTTCACCCCTAGGGTCCATACTTCACCCCTAGGGTCCATACTTCACCCCTAGGGTCCATACTTCACCCCTAGGGTCCATACTTCACCCCTAGGGTCCATACTTCACCCCTAGGGTCCATACTTCACCCCTAGGGTCAATACTTCACCCCCAGGGTCACCGTCCATACTTCACCCCTAGGGTCCATGTCCATACTTCACCCCTAGGGTCCATGTCCATACTTCACCCCTAGGGTCACCGTCCATACTTCACCCCCAGGGTCAGTGTCCATACTTCACCCCTAGGGTCACCGTCCATACTTCACCCCTAGGGTCACCGTCCATACTTCACCACTAGGGTCACCGTCCATACTTCACCCCTAGGGTCCATGTCCATACTTCACCCCCAGGGTCACCGTCCATACTTCACCCCTAGGGTCCATACTTCACCCCTAGGGTCCATACTTCACCCCTAGGGTCACCGTCCATACTTCACCCCTAGGGTCACCGTCCATACTTCACCCCTAGGGTCACCGTCCATACTTCACCCCTAGGGTCACCGTCCATACTTCACCCCTAGGGTCCATACTTCACCACTAGGGTCCATACTTCACCCCTAGGGTCCATACTTCACCCCTAGGGTCACCGTTCATACTTCACCCCTAGGGTCACCATCCATACTTCACCCCTAGGGTCACCGTCCATACTTCACCCCTAGGGTCCATACTTCACCCCTAGGGTCACCGTCCATACTTCACCCCTAGGGTCCATACTTCACCCCTAGGGTCCATGTCCATACTTCACCCCTAGGGTCACCATCCATACTTCACCCCTAGGGTCCATGTCCATACTTCACCCCTAGGGTCACCGTCCATACTTCACCCCCAGGGTCAGTGTCCATACTTCACCCCTAGGGTCCATACTTCACCACTAGGGTCACCGTACATACTTCACCCCTAGGGTCACCGTCCATACTTCACCCCCAGGGTCACCGTCCATACTTCACCCCCAGGGTCAGTGTCCATACTTCACCCCCAGGGTCAGTGTCCATACTTCACCCCTAGGGTCACCATCCATACTTCACCCCTAGGGTCACCGTCCATACTTCACCCCTAGGGTCACCGTCCATACTTCACCCCTAGGGTCACCGTCCATACTTCACCCCTAGGGTCCATACTTCACCCCTAGGTCACCGTCCATACTTCACCCCTAGGGTCCATACTTCACCCCTAGGGTCCATACTTCACCCCTAGGGTCACCGTCCCTACTTCACCCCTAGGGTCCATACTTCACCCCTAGGGTCCATACTTCACCCCTAGGGTCACCGTCCCTACTTCACCCCTAGGGTCCATACTTCACCCCTAGGGTCCATACTTCACCCCTAGGGTCACCGTCCATACTTCACCCCTAGGGTCCATACTTCACCCCCAGGGTCCATGTCCATACTTCACCCCTAGGGTTCATGTCCATACTTCACCCCCAGGGTCACCGTCCATACTTCACCCCCAGGGTCACCGTCCATACTTCACCCCTAGGGTCCATACTTCACCCCTAGGGTCCATACTTCACCCCTAGGGTCCATGTCCATACTTCACCCCCAGGGTCACCGTCCATACTTCACCCCTAGGGTCACCGTCCATACTTCACCCCTAGGGTCACCGTCCATACTTCACCCCTAGGGTCCATACTTCACCCCTAGGGTCACCGTCCATACTTCACCCCTAGGGTCACCGTCCATACTTCACCCCTAGGGTCACCGTCCATACTTCACCCCTAGGGTCACCGTCCATACTTCACCCCTAGGGTCACCGTCCATACTTCACCCCTAGGGTCCATACTTCACCCCTAGGGTCACCGTCCATACTTCACCCCTAGGGTCCATGTCCATACTTCACCCCTAGGGTCACCGTCCATACTTCACCCCCAGGGTCACCGTCCATACTTCACCCCTAGGGTCACCATCCATACTTCACCCCCAGGGTCACCGTCCATACTTCACCCCCAGGGTCACCGTCCATACTTCACCCCTAGGGTCACCGTCCATACTTCACCCCCAGGGTCACCGTCCATACTTCACCCCTAGGGTCCATACTTCACCCCTAGGGTCACCGTCCATACTTCACCCCTAGGGTCCATACTTCACCCCTAGGGTCACCGTCCATACTTCACCCCTAGGGTCACCGTCCCTACTTCACCCCTAGGGTCCATACTTCACCCCCAGGGTCACCGTCCATACTTCACCCCTAGGGTCACCGTCCATACTTCACCCCTAGGGTCACCGTCCATACTTCACCCCCAGGGTCACCGTCCATACTTCACCCCTAGGGTCCATACTTCACCCCTAGGGTCACCGTCCATACTTCACCCCTAGGGTCCATACTTCACCCCTAGGGTCCATACTTCACCCCTAGGGTCACCGTCCATACTTCACCCCTAGGGTCACCGTCCCTACTTCACCCCTAGGGTCCATACTTCACCCCCAGGGTCACCGTCCATACTTCACCCCTAGGGTCACCGTCCATACTTCACCCCTAGGGTCACCGTCCATACTTCACCCCTAGGGTCCATACTTCACCCCTAGGGTCCATACTTCACCCCTAGGGTCACCGTCCATACTTCACCCCCAGGGTCACCGTCCATACTTCACCCCCAGGGTCACCGTCCATACTTCACCCCTAGGGTCACCGTCCATACTTCACCCCTAGGGTCACCGTCCATACTTCACCCCTAGGGTCCATACTTCACCCCTAGGGTCACCGTCCATACTTCACCCCCTAGGGAGTTACTGCCCTCCGGCTATCTGTGGCCTAGCGGAGACCACCCTGACCCCCCGACCCCCTGACCCCCTGACCCCCTGACCCCCCGACCCCCTGACCCCCCGACCCCCACGAGCTACGGGTCACGACCCCTGGTCCCGGCCCTGCAGGCCCGGCCCCGCTGGGTCTCGCTGGGCCGGTCCCTCAGCCCCCCCCGGGTCTCCGCTAGTGCTGGAACCTTCCAGGGCGGGGGAGTGGCCGAGCCAATCAGGGCCCAGGCTCTCCGCTGACCTGACCCAGCCCAGCGAGTGCCCGCGCGCATTATATTTATTATATATTATATACTTATTAAATACTATATATTTATTATATATTATATATTTATTAAATGTTATATATTTATTATATATTATATATTTATTAAATGTTATATATTTATTCTATATTATATATTTATTGTATATTTATTCTATATTATATATTTATTATATATTATATATTTATTAAATATTATATACTTATTATATATTATATTTATTATATATTGTATATATATTATATATTTATTATGTATTATATATTTATTATGTATTATATCTTTGTTTTATATTTATTATATATTCCATATTTATTATATATTATATATTCAGCATATATTATATATTCAGCATATATTATATATTTATTATATATTTATTAAATACTATATATTTATTATATATTTATAATATATCGCATATTTATTATATATTTATTATGTATTACATATTTATTATGTATTATATATTTATTATATCTTTTATATTTATTATATATTGCGTATTTATTATATATTACATATTTATTATATATTATATATTCAACATATATATTTATTATATATTATATTTATTACATATTATATTTATTATATATTATATATTTATTATATCTTATATATTATATATATTTATTGTATTTATAATATATTATATATTTATTATATATTATATATTTCTTATACATTATACATTTATAATATATTATATATATTTATTGATAGCTCACGATGGTGGCGTTTTTCGACTGCTACGTCTGTGTGTGTCTCTGTGTCTGTGTGTGTCTCTGTGTCTGTGTGTGTCTCTGTGTATCTCTATCTCTGTGTATCTCTGTGTGTGTGTCTTTGTCTGTATCTCTCTCTGTGTGTGTCTCTGTATCTCTGTCTGTATCTCTCTCTCTGTGTCTCTGTCTGTATCTCTATCTCTGTGTATCTCTCTCTGTATCTCTGTCTGTATCTCTATCTCTGTGTATCTCTCTCTCTGTGTCTCTGTCTGTATCTCTATCTCTGTGTATCTCTGTCTGTATCTCTATCTCTGTGTATCTCTCTGTGTATCTCTGTCTGTATCTCTATCTCTGTGTATCTCTCTCTGTGTCTCTGTCTGTATCTCTATCTCTGTGTATCTCTCTGTGTATCTCTGTCTGTATCTCTATCTCTGTGTATCTCTCTCTGTATCTCTGTCTGTATCTCTATCTCTGTGTATCTCTCTCTCTGTGTCTCTGTCTGTATCTCTATCTCTGTGTATCTCTCTGTGTATCTCTGTCTGTATCTCTATCTCTGTGTATCTCTCTCTGTGTCTCTGTCTGTATCTCTATCTCTGTGTATCTCTCTGTGTCTCTGTCTGTATCTCTATCTCTGTGTATCTCTCTCTGTGTCTCTGTCTATATCTCTATCTCTGTGTATCTCTCTGTGTCTCTGTCTGTATCTCTATCTCTGTGTATCTCTCTGTGTCTCTGTCTGTATCTCTATCTCTGTGTATCTCTCTCTCTGTGTCTCTGTCTGTATCTCTATCTCTGTGTATCTCTCTGTGTCTCTGTCTGTATCTCTATCTCTGTGTATCTCTCTCTGTGTCTCTGTCTGTATCTCTATCTCTGTGTATCTCTCTGTGTATCTCTGTCTGTATCTGTATCTGTGTATCTCTCTCTGTGTATCTCTCTCTGTGTCTCTGTCTGTATCTCTATCTCTGTGTATCTCTCTGTGTATCTCTGTCTGTATCTCTATCTGTGTATCTCTCTGTGTGTATCTCTCTCTGTGTCTGTCTGTATCTCTATCTCTGTGTATCTCTCTGTGTATCTCTGTCTGTATCTCTATCTGTGTATCTCTCTCTGTGTATCTCTCTCTGTGTCTCTGTCTGTATCTCTATCTCTGTGTATCTCTGTCTGTATCTCTATCTGTGTATCTCTCTCTGTGTATCTCTCTCTGTGTCTCTGTCTGTATCTCTATCTCTGTGTATCTCTATCTGTGTGTATCTCTCTGTGTCTGTGTGTGTCTCTGTGTATCTCTCTGTGTCTGTGTGTGTCTCTGTGTATCTCTCTCTGTGTATCTATCTCTGTGTATCTCTCTCTTTGTGTGTCTCTGTATCTCTGTCTGTATCTCTATCTCTGCGTAGCTCTATCTCTGTGTATCTCTCTGTCTGTGAGTCTCTGTATCTGTGTGTGTCTCTGTGTCTGTGTGTGTGCCTCTGTATCTCTGTGTGTGTCTCTCTGTGTCTCTGTCTGTATGTGTCTCTCTGTGTATCTCTCTGTGTATCTCTCTCTGTGTAGCTCTATCTCTGTGTATCTCTGTGTGTGTCTCTGTCTGTATCTCTGTGTGTGTGTGTCTCTGTATCTCTCTCTGTATCTCTATCTCTGTGTAGCTCTATCTCTGTGTCTCTCTGTTTGTGTGTCTCTGTATCTCTGTGTGTGTCTCTCTGTATGTGTCTCTCTCTGTATCTCTGTCTGTATCTCTATCTCTGTGTCTCTCTCTGTGTCTCTGTGTATCTCTCTCTGTATGTGTCTCTCTGTATGTGGCTCTCTGTGTCTATCTATATCTCTATCTCTGTGTATCTCTCTCTGTATCTCTCTGTGTATCTCTCTCTGTGTATCTCTCTCTGTATGTGTCTCTCTGTATCTCTGTCTGTATCTCTCTCTGTGTATCTCTCTCTGTGTATCTCTCTGTGTATCTCTATCTCTGTATCTCTCTCTCTGTGTATCTCCCTCTGTGTATCTCTCTGTATCTCTCTGTGTATCTTTCTGTGTATCTCTCTCTGTATGTGTCTCTCTGTATCTCTGTCTGTATCTCTCTCTGTGTATCTCTCTCTGTGTATCTCTCTGTGTATCTCTCTGTTTGTGTGTCTCTGTATCTTTGTGTGTGTCTCTCTGTATGTGTCTCTCTCTGTATCTCTGTCTGTATCTCTATCTCTGTGTCTCTCTCTGTGTCTCTGTGTATCTCTCTCTGTATGTGTCTCTCTGTATGTGTCTCTCTGTGTCTGTCTATATCTCTATCTCTGTGTATCTCTCTGTATCTCTCTGTGTATCTCTCTGTGTATCTCTCTCTGTATGTGTCTCTCTGTATCTCTGTCTGTTTCTCTCTCTGTGTATCTCTATCTCTGTATCTCTCTCTGTGTATATCTGTGTGTGTGTCTCTCTGTGTCCTTGTCTGTAGCTCTCTCTGTCTGTATCTCTCTGTATCTATCTCTGTGTATCTCTCTGTCTGTATCTCTCTTCGTGTATCTCTCTCTGTATATCTCTCTGTATGTGTCTCTCTGTGTCTCTGTCTGTATCTCTATCTCTGTGTATCTCTCTCTGTGTATCTCTCTGTGTATCTCTCTGTGTATCTCTCTCTGTATCTCTCTGTGTATCTCTCTCTGTGTATCTCTCTGTATCTCTCTGTGTATCTCTCTCTGTGTATCTCTCTCTGTATCTCTCTGTGTATCTCTCTCTGTGTATCTCTCTCTGTGTATCTCCCTCTGTATGTGTCTCTCTGTATCTCTGTCTGTATCTCTCTCTGTGTATCTCTATCTCTGTATCTCTCTCTGTGTATCTCTCTGTGTGTGTCTCTCTGTGTATCTCTCTCTGTGTATCTCTCTGTGTATCTCTCTCTGTGTATCTCTCTCTATATCTCTCTGTGTATCTCTCTGTGTATATCCCTCTGTATGTGTCTCTCTGTATCTCTGTCTGTATCTCTCTCTGTGTATCTCTCTGTGTATCTCTCTCTGTGTATCTCTATCTCTGTATCTCTCTCTGTGTATCTCTCTGTATATCTCTCTGTGTATATCCCTCTGTGTATCTCTGTGTGTGTATCTCTCTCTGTATCTCTCTCTGTATGTGTCTCTCTGTGTCTCTGTCTGTATGTCTATCTCTGTGTATCTTTGTGTGTGTCTCTGTCTGTATCTCTCTCTGTGTGTGTCTCTCCGTGTCTCTGTCAGTATCTCTATCTCTGTGTATCTCTCTCTGTATCTCTGTCTGTGTCTCTGTCTGTATCGCTATGTCTGTGTATCTCTCTGTGTATCTCTCTCTGTATCTCTCTCTGTATCTGTCTGTATCTCTATCTCTGTGTATCTCTATCTCTGTGTCTCTCTCTGTATCTCTCTCTGTATGTGTCTCTCTGTGTCTTTGTCTGTGTCTCTGTCTGTTTCTTTGTCTGTATCTCTATCTCTGTGTCTCTTTCTCTGTGTCTCTGTCGGTATCTCTCTGCGTCTCTGTATATCTCCGTGTATGTATCTCTGTGTATGTCTCTGTGTATATCTCTCTGTGTATCTCTATCTCTGTATGTGTCTCTGTATCTCTGTCTGTATCTCTATCTCTGTGTATCTCGCTGTGTATCTCTCTTTGTATCTCTCTCTGTCTGTGTCTCTCTGTGTCTCTCTGTGTCTCTGTCTGTATCTCTCTCTGTATGTGTCTCTCTGTGTCTCTGTCTGTTTGTCTATCTCTGTGTATCTTTGTGTGTATCTGTCTGTATCTCTCTCTGTGTGTGTCTCTCTGTGTCTCTGTCTGTATGTCTATCTCTGTGTATCTTTGTGTGTGTCTCTGTCTGTATCTCTCTCTGTGTGTCTCTCTCTGTGTCTCTGTCTGTATGTCTATCCCTGTGTGTCTCTCTCTGTATGTGTCTCTGTCTGTGTCTCTGTCTGTATCTCTATCTCTGTATGTGTCTCTCTGTGTCTCTGTCTGTATCTCTATCTCTGTCTATCTCTGTGTATCTTTGTGTGTGTCTCTGTCTGTATCTCTCTCTGTGTATCTCTCTCTGTGTCTCTGTCTGTATCTCTCTCTCTGTATGTGTCTCTCTGTGTCTCTGTCTGTGTCTCTGTCTGTATCTCTATCTCTGCGTCTCTCTCTCTGTGTCTCTGTCGGTATCTCTATCTCTGTGTATCTCTCTGTGTATCTCTGTCTGTATCTCTATCTGTGTATCTCTCTCTGTGTATCTCTCTCTGTGTCTTTGCCTGTGTCTCTCCGTGTCTCTGTCTGTATATCTATCTCTGCGTCTCTCTCTCTGTGTCTCTGTCGGTATCTCTCTGCGTCTCTGTATATCTCCGTGTATGTATCTCTGTGTATGTCTCTGTGTGTATCTCTGTGTGTGTGTGTAGACTGGCTTCTTCAAGCGTGACTACCAGGCAAAGCTGCAAGAGGCCGTGCAAGAAGGGCAGCAGAATCCAGGGCAGCAGGAGCCAGGGCAGCAGGAGCCAGGGCAGCAGGAGCCAGGGCAGCCGGAGCCAGAGCCACTCTAGACCACACACACAGACAGACACAGATATACACACACACACAGACACACACACACAGATACAGATACACACACACACACAGATACACACACAGATACACACACACAGATACACACACAGACACAGATATACACACACACAGACACACACACACAGATACACACACACACAGATACACATACACATACACACATACACATACACACACAGACACAGACACACACACACAGACACAGACACACACACAGATACAGATACACACACACACACAGATACACACACAGATACACACACACAGATACACACAGACAGACAGACAGACACACAGACACACACACACAGACACACAGACACAGATACACATAGACACACATAGACACACACACAGACACACACACAGATACACACAGACACAGATACACACACAGACACACACACAGATACACACACACAGATACACACACACAGATACACACACACAGATACACACACACAGATACACACACACAGATACACACACACACAGACACACACACACAGATATACACACACAGATACACACACACAGATACACACACACAGATACACACACACAGATACACACACACAGACACACACACACACAGATACACACACACAGATACACACACAGATACACACAGATACACACACACAGATACACACACACAGATACACACACACAGACACACACACACACAGATACACACACAGACACACACAGATACACACACACAGATACACACACACAGATACACACACACAGACACACACAGACACATACACACACACACATAGACACACACACACATGCACACAGACATACATACACACACACACTCATACAGGGACTGGTGGCCGAGGGAGGTAATGACAGGGGGAGTCAGCTGTGAGTGTGAAGGGACTGGTGGCCATGTTAAGTAGTGACAGGGGGAGTCAGCTGTGAGTGTGAAGGGACTGGTGGCTATGGGAGGTAGTGACAGGGGGAGTCAGCTGTGAGTGTGAAGGGATTGGTGGCCATGTGGGGTAATGGCAGGGGGAGTCAGCTGTGAGTGTGAAGGGACTGGTGGCTATGGGAGGTGATGACAGGGGGAGTCAGCTGTGAGTGTGAAGGGACTGGTGGCTATGGGAGGTAGTGACAGGGGAGTCAGCTGTGAGTGTGAAGGGACTGGTGGCTATGGAAGGTAGTGACAGGGGGAGTCAGCTGTGAGTGTGAAGGGACTGGTGGCCATGGGAGGTAATGACAGGGGAGTCAGCTGTGAGTGTGAATGGACTGGTGGCCACGGGAGCTACCGACAGGGGGAGTCAGCTGTGAGTGTGAAGGGACTGGTGGCCACGGGAGGTAATGGCAGGGGGAGTCAGCTGTGAGTGTGAAGGGACTGGTGGCCACGGGAACTACCGACAGGGGGAGTCAGCTGTGAGTGTGAAGGGACTGGTGGCTACGGGAGGTAGTGACAGGGGGAGTCAGCTGTGAGTGTGAAGGGACTGGTGGCCATGGGAGGTAGTGACAGGGGGAGTCAGCTGCGAGTGTGAAGGGACTGGTGGCTACGGGAACTACCGACAGGGAGAGTCAGCTGTGAGTGTGAAGGGACTGGTGGCCACGGGGAATGTTCTAGAAGGGAGCCTGGTCAGCTGGCCGGAAGCAGACGGTGGAGTCTGCCGGTGGAGCGAGCGTCCAGAGTCAGCGAGAATGATCTAGAAGGGGGGGTGGGAGGGGGTGGGGGGGGGTGGGGGCAGGGGGGCGTGGCCTCGTGCCGGTATATAAGGGCGGGATCCGTGGGACACTCCGGGCTGTGAAGGTTTCTGCCTGGTGTCGAGTGAATGCCTCTTTAATAAAAATGCCTTCTCAGGAGAAGCGTGTCCAGTCGTCATTACACGTGTATGCATCTGTATGTATGTATCTATGTGTGTGTGTGTCTATATGTCACTGTGTGGGGAGCGATAGTGTAGCGGTTAGCGCTACGCTGCGCTATGAACCTGGCGACCCAGGTTCGATTCCTCCTCATGGCCAACACCAGTGACGATTATCTGAACCGGTCCCGGGCCTCCCCTAGGTCGACTCAGCCTCAAATGAGTACCTGGTGCGGTGTGTAAACATTGCCACTAGGGAGACAAAGGCGGTCGGGCGTGGTGCTGGCCACCCACCCCCTCGTGTACCGTTCCGGCCTTCATAGGTGCTCGCTAACAGCACTTGCCCCTACAGTCTGTTACAGGCTATATGGGGGATCTTTGATCTTTGATATGTCACTGTGTGTGTGTGTGTGCTATCAGTAATGTATTTGTACCTATCTATGTGTGCGTGTGTCTGTAGGGGAGCGGTGGTGTTGCGGTGTTCGCTACGAACCTGGCGACCCGGGTTCGATTTCCCGCTCACGGCCAACACCGTCGGTGGCGATTATCTGAACCGGTCCTGGACCTTCCCTAGGTCGACTCAGCCTAATATGAGTCACCTGGTGAGATGTGTAGTAAACATCGCGACTAGGGAGACAAAGGCGGCCGGGCGTGGTGTTGGCTACCCACCCCCCAGCAGTTTATCACAGGCCATGTATCTGTGTGTGTGTATCTGTGTGTGTGTATCTGTGTGTGTATCTGTGTGTGTATCTGTGTGTGTGTGTATCTGTGTGTGTGTGTATCTGTGTGTGTATCTGTGTGTATCTGTGTGTATCTCTGTGTGTATCTGTGTGTGTGTGTATCAGTGTGTATCTGTGTGTGTGTGTATCTGTGTGTATCTGTGTGTGTGTATCTGTGTGTGTATCTGTGTGTATCTGTGTGTGTGTATCTGTGTGTATCTGTGTGTGTGTATCTGTGTGAATCTGTGTGTGTGTATCTGTGTGTATCTGTGTGTGTGTGTATCTGTGTGTGTGTATCTGTGTGTATCTGAGTGTGTGTATCTGTGTGTGTATCTGTGTGTGTGTATCTGTGTGTATCTGTGTGTGTGTATCTGTGTGTATCTGTGTGTGTGTATCAGTGTGTATCTGTGTGTATCTGTGTGTGTGTATCTGTGTGTGTGAGTGTATCTGTGTGTATCTGTGTGTGTGTATCTGTGTGTGTGCGTATCTGTGTGTATCTGTGTGTGTGTGTATCTGTGTGTATCTGAGTGTGTGTGTATCTGTGTGTGTGTGTATTGGTCATGATACTGGCACCTGGTCTGGAGTGATTGGAGGGCATGGGCCAGATCAGCTCAATAACAACGGTAGGAGGCTGCTAGATTTGTGTGCAGCCCATGGGCTTGTAATTACCAACACGCTGTTCCGGCATCGGCGCATCCACACAACATCATGGATGCATGCCGGGTCCAAGCAAGAACATCTGCTGGACTACATAGTGACGGACCAGCGAATGCGAGCCCATGTCCTTGACACCAGGACCTACCGTGGAGCTGATCTGCCCTCTGACCATCGACTAGTCATCTGTAAGATGCGCCTGCCATTCTTCCACTCCGGTGGTGGGTGTACACCCAGGACCCCATTCCAACATAAAGTGGCCTGGTCTCAGTTATCTGATGAAAGTTGCAAGCGAGAATTTCATCATCGCTTGCGGCTGGGATTGGCATCGTCCCCGACTCCTCCTGATGTCGAGGGTAAATGGGCGAGGTTTAGGACTGTGACTCATGCAGCTGCAATGGCTGCTTTGGGTACGCGGTCGAGACCTCCCCAGAGACCCTGGCTGACAGAGGAGGTGTTCAGGATGGTTGAGAAAAAGCGACAGGCCCACTGTCATCGGCTACAGAATCCCACGTCAGAGAATGAGGAGTCTTACCGCAGCCTTCGCTCGGAGGTTCGGAGAGCCGTGAGGCGCTGCAAGGATGGGTGGTGGTCGCGGGTTGCTGAGGAGATGGAGTCTGCCTCAGTGGCCCGTGATCACAAATCTCTATTTAACTCCATCAAAAAAGTAACCTGCAGCGCCACACCTATTACCATCATTAGGGGAAAAAACGGTGATCCAATCTCCGACCCCCAGGAACAGGTTCGCAGATTTGCTGAGCATTTCTGTGAGGTCCAGGGGGAGGGAAAATCCCACAGCCAGGAAAACATCGTGGCACAAGGTGAGGATGACCCTGCTGAGGCTGCGGTGCCTCAAATATTGGAAGAAGTCACCCCATGTGAGTGGCTGGCTGACGTGCCATCTGCTGAGGAAATATTGAAGGCGATCAGGAGTCTGAGACCAGGAAAGGCGGCGGGCAGAGATGATCTCCCAAGCGAAATGCTGAGGGAGGGTGGCGTTTGTGCACAGACTGCCCTATATGACATCATAACAACAGTCTGGACCACTGGACGGGTTCCACAGGATTGGAAGGATGCCTTGGTGGTCCCCCTTTTTAAGAAGGGGGACCGCACAGACTGTAACAACTACAGGGGCATCTCACTCCTCAGTGTGCCGGGAAAGGTCCTGGCAAGGATTATTCAGCATCGCCTTGCCAGGCACGCTGAGGAGAGGCTTGCGGAGCCCCAATGCGGTTTCAGGAAAGGGCGGTCCTGCGCAGATGCCATATTTTCTGTCCGTCTGCTACAGCAGAGGTGTAGGGAATTCCAACAAGACTTACATCTCTGCTTTATTGACCTGGTCAAGGCCTATGATACCATCAGTAGGCCTGGGCTCTGGGTCGTTCTTCGTGCTTTTGGAGTACCTGACCCTCTGCTCACGATCATTAAGGACCTTCAAGATGGTGAGCGGGCCCGGGTAAAACTACGTGGCCGGGAGTCAGAGCCATTCCCTGTACACCTTGGGGTGCGACAGGGATGCCCTCTGGCTCCCACATTATTTAACATCTATTTTGACCACGTAGTTCGTGAAGCCTTCAATAGCTGATGCCGGGGGAATCTCCATATGGTACAGATATAATGGGAGGCTGATCGATGCCCGGGTGCGGTCAAGGGATGGCTCCCTATTGCTCAACCACGTTATGTATGCTGATGATTTGGTAATAGCTGCTCAGTCAGAGGAGGAGTTGGAGACGCTGCTGCTGAGACTGGAGCGTGCCACTAAGAGGTGGGGCCTTACCATCAGCCCCACCAAAACTAAGCACCTGCCTGGGTATTTTGTACCATCGGACACTCCACCCCCACAACTCCCAATCGGTGATGGGGCAGTTGTGGAGAGAGTGGAGAGTTTCCCATACCTGGGCAGTGTGCTTATGACTGGCTCCAGTTTAACAGCAGAGGTCTCACTCCGAATCAGTCGAGCGGCAATATCTTTTCATCGGTTGCGTAACGCTGTGTGGAAGCTACCTGGTCTGTCGCTCCGCACTAAGCTTCAGGTCTTCTCGGCCACGGTCATTCCCTCCCTTCTCTACGCTTGCGAAACGTGGACCCCCCCTAATGGAAAATCGTCGCCGGTTAGAAACATTTAGGCTGGCCTGCCTACGATCCATCCTGGGTTTAACCAGACTGGATTGTGTGAGGAGCTCACAAATCCTTGAAAGATCTGGGCAGTGTCCCATCGGTGAGCTCCTCCGGCAGGCGAGGCTGTGATGACTGGGTCATGTAGCCCGCATGCCCAGCCACCGCATGCCGAAACAGCTTTTGTTTGGCCGGATTGAGGGGGCTCAGCGGGCGCGGCACGGGCTAGAGAAGAGATGGAGTGATGTGGTACAGGAGGACGTGGAGCTGAGTGGACTTTCCGATGACTGGTACCAGCGGTGTCAAAATCGGCCTCTGTGGAGGAGGCTCGTGAAGGATGCTACTGGGTAGTTGGAGGCAGTCGCCCTCCAACAACAACGGAGGGCGGAGGAGCGACGCTTACAACAACGAGCGGAGTGCCGGGTGGCTAAAGCACAGCAGGTTGGCACAGTAGGGGGCACAGGTGGTGCATCAGCCAGTCATCTCAGTCAGTCGACCCGTGGCACCTGGGCCTGCCCCGTGACCTGCCAGCGGGCGTTCGACACTTCACGTGGCCTCAGGGTGCACATAGCCTGGCACAAGCGTCGTGGTGACGTCACCGCCACTTAGTGGCGAATGGCGGTTGTTGTTGTGTAGCTGTGTGTGTGTAGCTGTGTGTGTAGCTGTGTGTAGCTGTGTGTGTTTGTAGCTATGTGTGTGTAGCTGTGTGTTTGTGTGTATCTGTGTGTGTGTAGCTGTGTGTGTAGCTGTGTGTAGCTGTGTGTGTGTAGCTGTGTGTGTGTGTAGCTTTGTGTGTAGCTGTGTGTGTAGCTGTGTGTGTGTGTAGCTGTGTGTGTAGCTGTGTGTGTAGCTGTGTGTGTGTAGCTGTGTGTGTGTGTGTAGCTGTGTGTGTAGCTGTGTGTGTGTGTGTAGCTGTGTGTGTAGCTGTGTGTGTGTGTGTAGCTGTGTGTGTAGCTGTGTGTGTAGCTGTGTGTGTGTGTAGCTGTGTGTGTAGCTGTGTGTGTGTGTAGCTGTGTGTGTAGCTGTGTGTGTGTGTGTAGCTGTGTGTGTAGCTTTGTGTGTAGCTATGTGTATCTGTGTGTAGCTGTGTGTGTGTGTGTGTATCTGTGTGTAGCTATGTGTATCTATGTGTATCTGTGTGTATCTCTGTGTGTGTAGCTGTATGTGTAGCTGTGTGTGTGTATCTGTGTGTAGCTGTGTATAGCTGTGTATAGCTGTGTGTGTAGCTGTGTGTAGCTGTGTATAGCTGTGTATAGCTGTGTGTAGCTGTGTGTGTAGCTGTGTGTGTATCTGTGTGTGTAGCTGTGTGTAGCTGTGTGTGTGTAGCTGTGTGTGTGTGTGTAGCTGTGTGTGTGTGTAGCTGTGTGTATCTGTGTGTAGCTGTGTGTGTGTGTAGCTATGTGTATCTGTGTGTAGCTGTGTGTGTGTGTATCTGTGTGTAGCTATGTGTAGCTATGTGTATCTGTGTGTATCTCTGTGTGTGTAGCTGTGTGTATCTGTGTGTAGCTGTGTGTGTAGCTGTGTGTGTGTGTAGCTGTGTGTGTAGCTTTGTGTGTAGCTATGTGTATCTGTGTGTAGCTGTGTGTGTGTGTATCTGTGTGTAGCTATGTGTATCTATGTGTATCTGTGTGTATCTCTGTGTGTGTAGCTGTATGTGTAGCTGTGTGTGTGTATCTGTGTGTAGCTGTGTATAGCTGTGTATAGCTGTGTGTGTAGCTGTGTGTAGCTGTGTATAGCTGTGTGTAGCTGTGTGTGTAGCTGTGTGTGTATCTGTGTGTGTAGCTGTGTGTAGCTGTGTGTGTGTAGCTGTGTGTGTGTGTGTAGCTGTGTGTGTGTGTGTAGCTGTGTGTATCTGTGTGTAGCTGTGTGTGTGTGTAGCTATGTGTATCTGTGTGTAGCTGTGTGTGTGTGTATCTGTGTGTAGCTATGTGTAGCTATGTGTATCTGTGTGTATCTCTGTGTGTGTAGCTGTGTGTATCTGTGTGTAGCTGTGTGTGTAGCTGTGTGTGTAGCTATGTATATCTGTGTGTAGCTGTGTGTGTAGCTGTGTGTGTGTGTGTAGCTGTGTGTATCTGTGTGTAGCTGTGTTTGTGTGTAGCTGTGTGTGTAGCTTTATGTGTAGCTGTGTGTGTGTATCTCTGTGTGTGTGTGTAGCTGTGTGTAGCTGTGTGTGTAGCTGTGTGTGTGTGTGTAGCTGTGTGTGTGTATCTGTGTGTAGCTGTGTGTGTAGCTGTGTGTAGCTGTGTATAGCTGTGTGTGTAGCTGTGTGTATCTGTGTGTAGCTGTGTGTGTAGCTGTGTGTGTGTGTAGCTATGTGTATCTGTGTGTAGCTGTGTGTGTGTGTAGCTGTGTGTGTGTGTGTGTAGCTGTGTGTAGCTGTGTGTGTGTTTGTGTAGCTATGTGTAGCTGTGTATGTGTGTAGCTGTATGTGTATCTGTGTGTAGCTGTGTGTGTATGTATCTGTGTGTAGCTGTGTGTGTAGCTGTGTGTGTGTAGCTGTGTGTGTGTGTGTGTGTAGCTGTGTGTATCTGTGTGTAGCTGTGTGTGTGTGTGTAGCTATGTGTATCTGTGTGTAGCTGTGTGTGTAGCTGTATGTGTAGCTGTATGTGTAGCTGTATGTGTAGCTGTATGTGTAGCTATGTGCAGGTCGACACGTCCCGAGTCTCTGGTGCTCAAGGGGTTGTCGCTGACTGTGCACAACTTGAGTCGAGTGGTAACTCTCCCAAATTAAACCTCGAGCGTCTCAACGGAGGTCTCTCCCTCGTCTCTATCTCTCTCTCACTATCTCTCTCGTCACTATCTCTCTCTATCTCTCTATCTCTCTCTTTATCTTTCACTATCTCTCTCGTCTCTATCTCTCTCTCACTATCTCTCACTATCTCTCTCACTATCTCTCTCTCACTATCTCTCTCGTCACTATCTCTATCTCTCTCTTTATCTTTCACTATCTCTCTCGTCACTATCTCTCACTATCTCTCTCTATCTCTCTCTCACTATCTCTCTCACTATCTCTCGTCACTATCTCCCTCGTCACTATCTCTCTCACTATCTCTCTCTATCTCTCTCTATCTCTCGTCACTATCTCTCTCACTATCTCTCTCACTATCTCTCTCACTATCTCTCTCTATCTCTCACTATCTCTCTCGTCTCTATCTCTCACTATCTCTCTCACTATCTCTCTCACTATCTCTCTCACTATCTCTCTCACTATCTCTGTCACTATCTCTCTCACTATCTCTCACTATCTCTCTCTCACTATCTCTCACTATCTCTCACTATCTCTCTCACTATCTCTCTCACTATCTCTCTCGTCTCTATCTCTCTCTATCTCTCGTCTCTATCTCTCTCTATCTCTCTCGTCTCTATCTCTCGTCTCTATCTCTCTCTTTATCTTTCACTATCTCTCTCGTCTCTCTCTCTCACTATCTCTCACTATCTCTCTCTCACTATCTCTCTCACTATCTCTCGTCACTATCTCTCACTATCTCTCTCTATCTCTCGTCTCTCTCTCACTATCTCTCTCTCTATCTATCGTCTCTATCTCTCGTCTCTATCTCTCGTCTCTATCTCTCTCACTATCTCTCTCTATCTCTCTCGTCTCTATCTCTCTCACTATCTCTCTCTCTATCTCTCTCACTGTCTCTCTCGTCTCTATCTCTCTCGTCTCTATCTCTCGTCTCTATCTCTCTCACTATCTCTCTCGTCTCTCTCGTATCTATCTCTCACTATCTCTCTCGTCTCTATCTCTCTCACTATCTCTCACTATCTCTCTCGCATCTATCCTTCACTATCTCTCGTCACTATCTCTCTCACTATTTCTCTCACTATCTCTCTCACTATCTCTCACTATCTCTCTCACTATCTCTCTCGTCTCTATCTCTCACTATCTCTCTCACTATCTCTCTCACTATCTCTCTCACTATCTCTCTCACTATCTCTCTCTCACTATCTCTCACTATCTCTCACTATCTCTCTCACTATCTCTCTCACTATCTCTCTCTCACTATCTCTCACTATCTCTCACTATCTAGCTCACTATCTCTCACTATCTCTCTCACTATCTCACTATCTCTCACTATCTCTCTCACTATCTCTCACTATCTCTCACTATCTCTCACTATCTCTCTCACTATCTCTCTCACTATCTCTCTCACTATCTCTCACTATCTCTCACTATCTATCTCTCACTATCTCTCACTATCTCTCTCACTATCTCTCACTATCTCTCTCACTATCTCACTATCTCTCACTATCTCTCTCACTATCTCTCACTATCTCTCACTATCTCTCTCACTATCTCTCTCACTATCTCTCACTATCTCTCACTATCTATCTCTCACTATCTCTCACTATCTCTCTCACTATCTCTCACTATCTCTCTCACTATCTCACTATCTCACTATCTCTCTCACTATCTCTCTCACTATCTCTCTCACTATCTCTCACTATCTCTCATTATCTCTCTCACTATCTCTCTCTCTTTATCTATCGCTATCTCTCTCACTATCTCTCACTATCTCTCACTATCTATCTCTCACTATCTCTCACTATCTCTCTCACTATCTCTCACTATCTCTCTCACTATCTCTCACTATCTCTCTCACTATCTCTCACTATCTATCTCTCACTATCTATCTCTCACTATCTCTCTCACTATCTCTCACTATCTCTCTCACTATCTCACTATCTCTCACTATCTCTCTCACTATCTCTCACTATCTCTCTCACTATCTCTCTCACTATCTCTCTCACTATCTCTCACTATCTCTCACTATCTATCTCTCACTATCTCTCACCATCTCTCTCACTATCTCTCACTATCTCTCTCACTATCTCACTATCTCACTATCTCTCTCACTATCTCTCTCACTATCTCTCTCACTATCTCTCACTATCTCTCATTATCTCTCTCACTATCTCTCTCTCTTTATCTATCGCTATCTCTCTCACTATCTCTCGTCTCTATCTCTCTCGCTATCTCTCTCACTATCTCTCACTATCTCTCGTCTCTATCTCTCTCACTATCTCTCTCACTATCTCTCTCTATCTCTCTCACTATCTCTCTCTTTATCTCTCACTAACTCTCGTCTCTATCTCTCTCACTATCTCTCTCACTATCTCTCTATCTCTCTCACTATCTCTCTCACTATCTCTCTCACTATCTCTCACTATCTCTCACTATCTCTCTCACTATCTCTCTCACTATCTCTCTCGTCCCCATCTCTCACTATCTCTCTCACTATCTCTCTCACTATCTCTCTCACTATCTCTCTCGTCTCTATCTCTCACTATCTCTCTCACTATCTCTCTCACTATCTCTCTCACTATCTCTCTCACTATCTCTCTCGTCTCTATCTCTCTCACTATATCTCACTATCTCTCTCACTATCTCTCTCACTATCTCTCTCACTATCTCTCACTATCTCTCTCACTATCTCTCTCACTATCTATCTCAATATCTCTCACTATCTCTCTCACTATCTCTCACTATCTCTCTCACTGTCTCTCTCACTATCTCTCTCACTATCTCTCACTATCTCTCTCAGTATCTCTCTCACTATCTCTCTCACTATCGGTCTCACTATCTCTCTCACTATCTCTCTCACTATCTCTCTCACTATCTCTCACTATCTCTCTCACTATCTCTCACTATCTCTCTCTTTATCTATCGCTATCTCTCTCACTATCTCTCACTATCTCTCGTCTATATCTCTCTCACTATCTCTCTCTTTATCTCTCACTATCTCTCTCACTATCTCTCACTATCTCTCTCGTCTCCATCTCTCACTATCTCTCTCACTATCTCTCTCACTATCTCTCTATCTCTCTCACTATCTCTCACTATCTCTCACTATCTCTCTCACTATCTCTGTCACTATCTCTGTCACTATCTCTCTCACTATCTCTCTCAATATCTCTCACTATCTCTCTCACTATCTCTCTCACTATCTCTCTCGTCTCTATCTCTCTCACTATCTCTCTCTTTATCTCTGTCATTCTCTCACTATCTCTCTCACTATCTCTCTCACTATCTCTCTCACTATCTCTCTCGTCTCTCACGTCTCTATCTCTCTATCTCTCTATCTCTCACTATCTCTCACTATCTCTCTCACTATCTCTCTCACTATCTCTCTCACTATCTCTCTCACTATCGCTGTCACTATCTCTCTCTATCTCTCACTATCTCTCACTATCTCTCTCACTATCTCTCTCACTATCTCTCACTATCTCTCTATCTCTCACTATCTCTCACTATCTCTCTCACTATGTCTTTCACTATCTCTCTCACTATCTCTCACACTATCTCTCTCACTATCTCTCTCACTATCTCTCTCACTATCTCTCACACTATCTCTCTCACTATCTCTCTCACTATCTCTCTCACTATCTCTCTCTATCTCTCACTATCTCTCTCATTATCTCTCACTATCTATCTCACTAGCTCTGTCACTATCTCTCTCACTATCTCTCACTATCTCTCACTATCTCTCTCACTATCTCTCTCACTATCTCTCTCACTATCTCTTACTATCTCTCTCACTATCTCTCTCACTATCTCTCTCACTATCTCTCTCACTATCTCTCTCTATCTCTCTCAATATCTCTCTCACTATCTCTCACTATCTCTCTCACTATCTCTGTCACTATCTCTCTCACTATCTCTCTCAATATCTCTCACTATCTCTCTCACTATCTCTCACTATCTCTCTCACTATCTCTCTCTATCTCTCTCACTATCTCTCTCACTATCTCTCTCACTATCTCTCTCTATCTCTCACTATCTCTCTCACTATCTCTCTCACTATCTCTCTCACTATCTCTTACTATCTCTCTCACTATCTCTCTCACTATCTCTCTCACTATCTCTCACTATCTCTCTCATTATCTCTCACTATCTCTCTCATTATCTCTCGCACTATCTCTCACTATCTCTCTCACTATATCTCTCACTATCTCTATCACTATCTCTCTCACTATATCTCTCACTTTCTCACTATCTATATCACTATCTCTCTCACTATCTCCCTCACTATCTCTCTCACTATCTCTCACTATCTCTCACTATCTCTCTCACGATCTCTCACTATCTCTCTCACTATCTCTCTCTATCTCTCTTACTATCTCTCTCACTATCTCTCTCACTATCTCACTATCTCTCTGACTATCTCACTATCTCTCTCACTATCTCTCTCTATCTCTCACTATCTCACTCACTATCTCTCTCACTATCTCTCACTATCTCTCTCACTATCTCTCACTATCTCTCTCACTATCTCTCACTATCTCTCTCACTATCTCTCACTATCTCTCTCACTATCGCTCACTATCTCTCTCACTATCTCTCTCACTATCTTTCTCACTATCTCTCACTATCTCACTATCTCTCGCTATCTCTGTCACTATCTCTCTCACTATCTCTCTCATTATCTCTCTCACTATCTCTCTATCTCTCTCACTATCTCTCTCACTATCTCTCTCACGATATCTCACTATCTCTCTCACTATCTCTCTCTCTATCTCTCTCTATCTCTCTCACTATGTCTCTCACTATCTCTCACTATCTCTCTCACTATCTCTCACTATCTCTCTCACTATCTCTCACTATCTCTCTCTATCTCTCTCACTATCTCTCTCACTATCTCTCTCACTATCTCTCTATCTCTTTCACTATCTCTCACTATCTCTCTCACTATCTCTCACTATCTCTTTCACTATCTCTCTCGTCTCTATCTCTCTCACTATCTCTCACTATCTCTCTCACTATCTCTCACTATCTCTCTCTTTATCTATCGCTATCTCTCTCACTATCTCTCACTATCTCTCGTCTCTATCTCTCTCAATATCTCTCTCTTTATCTCTCACTATCTCTCTCACTATCTCTCTCGTCTCCATCTCTCACTATCTCTCTCACTATCTCTCTCACTATCTCTCTATCTCTCTCACTATCTCTCTCACTATCTCTGTCACTATCTCTGTCACTATCTCTCTCACTATCTCTCTCAATATCTCTCACTATCTCTCTCACTATCTCTCTCGTCTCTATCTCTCTCACTATCTCTCTCTTTATCTCTGTCATTCTCTCTCTATCTCTCTCACTATCTCTCTCACTATCTCTCCCACTATCTCTCTCACTATCTCTCTCACTATCTCTCTCACTATCTCTCTCGTCTCTCACGTCTCTATCTCTCTATCTCTCTATCTCTCTCACTATCTCTCACTATCTCTCTCACTATCTCTCTCACTATCTCTCACTATCTCTCTATCTCTCACTATCTCTCACTATGTCTTTCACTATCTCTCTCACTATCTCTCTCACTATCTCTCACTATCTCTCTCACTATCTCTCGCACTATCTCTCTCACTATCTCTCTCACTATCTCTCTCACTATCTCTCACACTATCTCTCTCACTATCTCTCTCACTATCTCTCTCAATATCTCTCTCTATCTCTCTCTATCTCTCACTATCTCTCTCATTATCTCTCACTATCTCTCTCACTAGCTCTGTCACTATCTCTCTCACTATCTCTCACTATCTGTCTCACCATCTCTCTCTATCTCTCTCACTATCTCTCTCACAATCTCTCTCACTATCTCTCACTATCTCTCTCACTTTCTCTCACTATCTCTCTCACCATCTCTCTCACTATCTCTCATTATCTCTCACTATCTCTCTCACTATCTCTCACTATCTCTCTCACTATCTCTCTCACTATCTCTCACTATCTCTCACTATCTCTCTCACTATCTCTCTCACTATCTCTCTCGTCTCTCACGTCTCTATCTCTCTATCTCTCTATCTCTCTCACTATCTCTCACTATCTCTCTCACTATCTCTCTCACTATCTCTCACTATCTCTCTCACTATCTCTCTCACTATCTCTCACTATCTCTCTCATTATCTCTCACTATCTCTCTCATTATCTCTCGCACTATCTCTCACTATCTCTCTCACTATATCTCTCACTATCTCTCTCACTATCTCTCTCACTATATCTCTCACTTTCTCACTATCTATATCACTATCTCTCTCACTATCTCCCTCACTATCTCTCTCACTATCTCTCACTATCTCTCACTATCTCTCTCACGATCTCTCACTATCTCTCTCACTATCTCTCTCTATCTCTCTTACTATCTCTCTCACTATCTCTCTCACTATCTCACTATCTCTCTGACTATCTCACTATCTCTCTCACTATCTCTCTCTATCTCTCACTATCTCACTCACTATCTCTCTCACTATCTCTCACTATCTCTCTCACTATCTCTCACTATCTCTCTCACTATCTCTCACTATCTCTCTCACTATCTCTCTCACTATCGCTCACTATCTCTCTCACTATCTCTCTCACTATCTTTCTCACTATCTCTCACTATCTCACGATCTCTCGCTATCTCTGTCACTATCTCTCTCACTATCTCTCTCATTATCTCTCTCACTATCTCTCTCTATCTCTCTCACTATCTCTCTCACTATCTCTCTCACTATCTCTCACTATCTCTCTCTATCTCTCTCACTATCTCTCTCACTATCTCTCTCACTATCTCTCTCTATCTCTCTCACGATCTCTCTCACTATCTCTCACTATCTCTCACTATCTCTCTCACTATCTCTCACTATCTCTCACTATCTCTTTCACTATCTCTCTCGTCTCTATCTCTCTCACTATCTCTCACTATCTCTCTCACTATCTCTCACTATCTCTCTCTTTATCTATCGCTATCTCTCTCACTATCTCTCACTATCTCTCGTCTCTATCTCTCTCAATATCTCTCTCTTTATCTCTCACTATCTCTCTCACTATCTCTCTCGTCTCCATCTCTCACTATCTCTCTCACTATCTCTCTATCTCTCTCACTATCTCTCTCACTATCTCTGTCACTATCTCTGTCACTATCTCTCTCACTATCTCTCACTATCTCTCTCACTATCTCTCTCGTCTCTATCTCTCTCACTATCTCTCTCTTTATCTCTGTCATTCTCTCTCTATCTCTCTCACTATCTCTCTCACTATCTCTCCCACTATCTCTCTCACTATCTCTCTCACTATCTCTCTCACTATCTCTCTCACTATCTCTCACTATCTCTCTCACTATCTCTCTCACTATCTCTCACTATCTCTCTATCTCTCACTATCTCTCACTATGTCTTTCACTATCTCTCTCACTATCTCTCTCACTATCTCTCACTATCTCTCTCACTATCTCTCGCACTATCTCTCTCACTATCTCTCTCACTATCTCTCTCACTATCTCTCTCACTATCTCTCTCACTATCTCTCTCACTATCTCTCTCAATATCTCTCTCTATCTCTCTCTATCTCTCACTATCTCTCTCATTATCTCTCACTATCTCTCTCACTAGCTCTGTCACTATCTCTCTCACTATCTCTCACTATCTGTCTCACCATCTCTCTCTATCTCTCTCACTATCTCTCTCACTGTCTCTCTCACTATCTCTCACTATCTCTCTCACTATCTCTCACTATCTCTCTCACCATCTCTCTCACTATCTATCATTATCTCTCACTATCTCTCTCACTATCTCTCACTATCTCTCTCACTATCTCTCTCACTATCTCTCACTATCTCTCACTATCTCTCTCACTATCTCTCTCACTATCTCTCTCGTCTCTTACGTCTCTATCTCTCTATCTCTCTATCTCTCTCACTATCTCTCTCACTATCTCTCTCACTATCTCTCACTATCTCTCACTATCTCTCACTATCTCTCTCTTTATCTCTCACTATCTCTCTCACTATCTCTCACTATCTCTCTATCTCTCTCACTATCTCTCACTATCTCTCTCTATCTCTCACTATCTCTCTCACTATTTCTCTCACTATCTCTCTCACTATCTCTCACTATCTCTCTCACTATCTCTCTCACTATCTCTCTATCTCTCTCACTATCTCTCTCACTATCTCTCTCACTATCTCTCACTATCTCTCTCACTATCTCTCTCTATCTCTCTCACTATCTCTCTCACTATCTCTCACTATCTCTCACCACCAAACTCACCAACTCACCACCATCTCACCAACTCACCATCTCACCATCTCACCACCAACCCACCAACTCACCAACTGACCACCATCTCACCAACTCACCATCTCACCAACTCGCCACCATCTCACCAACTCACCACCATCTCACCAACTCACCATCTCACCACCAACCCACCAACTCACCAACTCACCATCTCACCACCAACTCACCAACCCACCAACTCACCAACTCACCATCTCACCACCAACGCAAAATCTCACCATCAACTCACCAACTCACCAACTCACCACCAACCCACCAACTCACCAACCCACCACCTCACCACTAACTCACCATCTCACCACCAACTCACCATCTCACCAACTCGCCACCATCTCACCAACTCACCATCTCACCACCAACTCACCAACTCACCAACCCACCATCTCACCACCAACCCACCAACTCACCAACTCACCACCAACTCACCAACTCACCACCAACTCACCATCTCACCACCAACTCACCAACTCACCAACTCACCATCTCACCACCAACTCACCAACTCAACATCTCACCACCAACTCACCAATCCACCAACTCACCAACTCACCAACTCACCATCTCACCACCAACTCAACAACTCACCAACTCACCATCTCACCAACCCATCAACTCACCAACTCACCAACTCACCATCTCACCCCCAACTCACCAACCCACCAACTCACCAACTCACCATCTCACCACCAACTCACTACCTCACCACCAACTCACCAACTCACCATCTCACCACCAACTCACCAACTCACCATCTCACCACCAACTCACTAACTCACCATCTCACCATCTCACCAACCCACCAACTCACCACCATCTCACCACCAACTCACCACCAAACTCACCACCAAATTCACCACCAAACTCACCACCAACTCACCATCTCACCAACCCATCAACTCACCAACTCACCATCTCACCACCAACTCACCAACCCACCAACTCACCAACTCACCATCTCACCACCAACTCACTATCTCACCACCAACTCACCAACTCACCATCTCACCACCAACTCACCAACTCACCAACTCACCATCTCACCAACTCACTAACTCACCATCTCACCATCTCACCAACCCACCAACTCACCAACTCACCATCTCACCACCAACTCACCAACTCACCATCTCACCACCAACTCACTAACTCACCATCTCACCATCTCACCAACCCACCAACTCACCACCATCTCACCACCAACTCACCACCAAACTCACCACCAAATTCACCACCAAACTCACCACCAACTCACCATCTCACCAACCCATCAACTCACCAACTCACCATCTCACCACCAACTCACCAACCCACCAACTCACCAACTCACCATCTCACCACCAACTCACTATCTCACCACCAACTCACCAACTCACCATCTCACCACCAACTCACCAACTCACCATCTCACCAACTCACTAACTCACCATCTCACCATCTCACCAACCCACCAACTCACCACCATCTCACCACCAACTCACCACCAAACTCACCACCAACTGACACCCTCGTCACCGTCAGCACCTCCTCCCCCTCCCCACGTGACACCGACGTCACCGTCAGCACCTCCTCCCCCTCCCCACGTGGTATTGACGTCACCGTCAGCGCCTCCTCCCCCTCCCCACGTGACACCGACGTCACCGTCAGCGCCTCCGCTGACATCGCCGCGTTACGCAGTGGGTGGTGGGTCGGGGGCTCGTTAAAATATATCGTCGTTGAGAGGCGACGTTTCGGGGCACCGCCCCGGCTCAGGGTTTAGGCCTCGGGCCTCTGGGGCTCAGGAGCCCTGAGGCCCGGAGCTCGCGAGGCCTGGGCTGAGTTCATGAACCCTGAGGCCTGAACCAACTCAACAACTCACCAACTCACCATCTCACTCACCAACTCACCATCTCACCAACTCACCATCTCACCAACTCACCATCTCATCAAATCACCAACTCACCATCTCATCAAATCACCATCTCACCAACTCACCAACTCACCATCTCACTCACCAACTCACCAACTCACCATCTCACCAACTCACCATCTCATCAAATCACCAACTCACCATCTCATCAAATCACCAACTCACCACCAACTCACCAACTCACCATCTCACCAACTCACCATCTCACCATGTCACCTTCTCACCACCAACTCACCAACTCACCATCTCACCAACTCACCATCTCACCAACTCACCATCTCACTCACCAACTCACCATCTCACCTTCTCACCACCAACTCACCAACTCACCATCTCACCAACTCACCATCTCACCATCTCACCAACTCACCATCTCACCAACTCACCATCTCACCAACTCACCATCTCATCAAATCACCAACTCACCAACTCACCAACTCACCATCTCACTCACCAACTCACCATCTCACCTTCTCACCACCAACTCACCAACTCACCATCTCACCAACTCACCATCTCACCTTCTCACCACCAACTCACCAACTCACCATCTCACCAACTCACCATCTCACCAACTCACCATCTCACCAACTCACCATCTCACCTTCTCACCACCAACTCACCAACTCACCATCTCTCCAACTCACCATCTCACCATCTCACCAACTCACCATCTCACCAACTCACCATCTCACCAACTCACCATCTCACTCACCAACTCACCAACTCACCTTCTCACCACCAACTCACCAACTCACCATCTCACCAACTCACCATCTCACTATCTCACCAACTCACCATCTCACCAACTCACCATCTCACCAACTCACCATATCATCAAATCACCAACTCACCAACTCACCAACTCACCATCTCACCATCTCACCAACTCACCAACTCACCATCTCACTCACCAACTCACCATCTCACCTTCTCACCACCAACTCACCAACTCACCATCTCACCAACTCACCATCTCACCAACTCACCATCTCATCAAATCACCAACTCACCACTCACTCACCAACTCACCATCTCACCATCTCACCACCAACTCACCAACTCACCATCTCACCATCTCACCAACTCACCAACTCACCATCTCACCAACTCACCATCTCACCAACTCACCATCTCACCAACTCACCAACTCACCATCTCACCAACTCACCAACTCACCAACTCATCACCAACTCACCATCTCACCAACTCACCATCTCATCAAATCACCAACTCACCAACTCACCAACTCACCATCTCACCATCTCACCAACTCACCAACTCACCATCTCACTCACCAACTCACCATCTCACCTTCTCACCACCAACTCACCAACTCACCATCTCACCAACTCACCATCTCACCAACTCACCATCTCATCAAATCACCAACTCACCAACTCACCATCTCACTCACCAACTCACCATCTCACCTTCTCACCACCAACTCACCAACTCACCAACTCACCATCTCACCAACTCATCCACTCACCATCTCACCAACTCACCAACTCACCATCTCACCAACTCACCATCTCACCAACTCACCATCTCACCAACTCACCAACTCACCATCTCACCAACTCACCATCTCATCATCTCACCAACTCATCAACTCACCGACTCACCATCTCACCAACTCACCAACTCACCACCAACTCACCATCTCACCAACTCATCCACTCACCATACTCATCATCTCACCAACTCACCATCTCACCAACTTACCATCTCACCAACTCACCAACTCACCATCTCACTCACCAACTGACCATCTCACCTTCTCACCACCAACTCACCAACTCACCAACTTACCATCTCACCAACTCACCAACTCACCATCTCACCAACTCACCATCTCATCAACTCACGACCATCTCACCAACTCACCATCTCACCAACTCACCATCTCACCATCTCACCAACTCACCAACTCACCAACTCACCATCTCACCAACTCACCATCTCACCAACTCACCATCTCACCAACTCACCAACTCACCATCTCACCAACTCACCATCTCATTAACGCACCACCAACTCACCAACTCACCACCAACTCACCACCAAACTCACCACGAACTCACCACCAAACTCACCACCAACTCACCACCAAACTCACCACCAAATTCACCACCAAACTCACCACCAAACTCACCACCAACTGACCACCAAACTCACCACCAACTCACCACAAACTCACCACCAAACTCACCACCAAACTCACCAACAAACTCATCACCAAACTCACCACCAAACTCACCACCAAACTCACCACCAACTCACCACCAAACTCACCACCAACTCACCACCAAACTCACCACCAAACTCACCACCAAACTCACCACCAACTCACCACAAAACTCACCACCAAACTCACCACCAAACTCACCACCAAACTCACCACCAATCTCACCACCAAACTCACCACCAAACTCACCACCAAACTCACCACCAAACTCACCACCAATCTCACCACCAAACTCACCACCAACTCACCACCAAACTCACCACCAACTCACCACCAAACTCACCACCAAACTCATCACCAAACTCACCACCAACTCACCAAACTCACCACCAACTCACCACCAAACTCACTACCAAACTCACCACCAAACTCACCACCAAACTCACCAACAAACTCACCACCAACTCACCATCAAACTCACCACCAACTCACCAAACTCACCACCAAACTCACCACCAAACTCACCACCAAACTCACCAACTCACCAACTCACCACCAAACTCACCACCAAACCACCAATTCATCAACCCACCAACTCACCAACCCACCAACTCACCACCAAACTCACCACCAAACTCACCACCAAACTCATCACCAACTCACCATCTAACCACCATACTCACCACCAAACTCACCACCAAACTCACCACCAAACTCACCACCAAACTCACCACCAACAAAGGATGGTCCAGTCCCCAATTATTTATTTCCGCCAACCTCACCCGGCGGTGAGTCCAAGGGACCCTCCTCACCAAACTTCAAACGTCAACAGGAAAACAAACTCCAGCCACGCCCCTCCCCCTCCCCCTGCCCACGTGACACCCTCGTCACCGTCAGCACCTCCTCCCCCTCCTGCCCACGTGACACCGACGTCACCGTCAGCACCTCCTCCCCCTCCCCACGTGACACCGACGTCACCGTCAGCGCCACGGCTGCCCTCCCCACGTGACACCGACGTCACGGTCAGCACCTCCTCCCCCCCTCCCCACGTGACACCGACGTCACGGTCAGCACCACCGCTGACATCGCCGCGTTACGCAGTGGGTGATGGGTCGGGGGCTCGTTAAAATATATCGTCGTTGAGAGGCGACGTTTAGGGGCACCGCCCCGGCTCAGGTTTTAGGCCTCGGGCCTCTGGGGCTCAGGAGCCCTGAGGCCTGCAGCTCACGAGGCCTGGGCTGAGTTCATGAACCCTGAGCCATGGGCCACCAGCCCTGGGCCACCAGCCCTGGGCCATCAGCCCTGGGCCATCAGCCCTGGGTCACCAGCCCTGGGCTGAGTTCATGAACCCTGAGCCCTGGGCCTCCAGCCCTGAGCCATCAGCCCTGGGCCATCAGCCCTGGGCCACCAGCCCTGGGCCATCAGCCCTGGGCCATCAGCCCTGGGCCACCAGCCCTGGGCCATCAGCCCTGGGCCATCAGCCCTGGGCTGAGTTCATGAACCCTGAGGCCTGGGCCATCAGCCCTGGGCCACCAG